>CALSBV010012129.1:235788-250896 GCA_943590825.1 Bovichtus diacanthus
GAGCTTTGCCTTCTGGCTCAGCTCTCTTTTCGTCACAACGGTGCAGTTGAGGTAATCCACGTCCTCGAGGCCGTAAATGTAGAGGTCCATCACCCACAAAACTTTGAATAGCGATATCTCATGCTCTGATTTATCTATTATTTATTATCTGAGGGTTGCACATGTATGCTTTTCTTCACAAGGCAAGTTATAATTAAAATCAAGATTTGTTTTTTATTTGTGTTTTATGTTTTCCCTCTTTGTCGTAACTATTATTATGATCGTTATAACCATGATGAGTATTATTACTATAATCACTATTATAATAATGTCAATCGCCATACAAAAATAATTAATGCCATGTTTTTAGGAATAAAATGTTATATAAATCAGGCTCTGAATGATACTATATGAACAAACACCTCTGTAAAAACCTTCAGGATATAGAGAAAATGGTGTTAAAAGATACAATTCAATACACTACGGAACACACCACAGGTGAATTTGGTATAAAAAAAATTAACACGTTTTCTGATATGCTCTCAGAATAGATCAGTGTATGAAACATGATTTCTTTGCCTGCAGTGTCTTGACTTAAAATACACTTCTTCCTGTGATTTGACTTTGACTGTAATTTACCAGACTTTAGGCAGCATTCTAAAGACTGTGTGAGGAGAGCTGACAGGCTGAAGCATCTTGTCGATGTGGGCTCTGCTCAGAGGGACAGACTCAGCAGAGACTGTGCTGGTGTGGGAGGGATTGGGAATGTAATGGGATGAGAGTGTGTACACACAGGGGTCTTCTGCTGGATTACTTCAGGAAAGGCAAACTTTCATCAGCAAGTAATCCTGTGCTGGATACTATTTCTCCAAAATCAAACACAAACATACATAGAGGAAGTACTGACAAAGCTTAGAATCCAGACAGTTACAGAGGTATGGAAAAAAAGGATGCATCCATGAAATAATCACATTTCCCTGTGATGTAGCCCGGGATTAAAGTTCTCCGTCGCTACGATGGATTTCCGTCAATTGGCTGCGTAATTACTGCACTTTACATTTTCCAGGTTAGTAATAATATACATAATGTATAGTAATAATAAACATACACAGAAACATTCTGCTTTTACGGTTGCAGTGTCAGGGTTTAATACGTTTCTGTGGCCGGCATAAAGCCATATGAAGGTCAAAAAACAACGTGGGTGACATCTGGACGAGCCAACGCACGGGACAGCACCAACACGGCACGGGGAAGAGGGAGGCAGTGAGAACAAGGGTGCAGTCGTTTAGCAATACAATGTTCACGTCATGCAAAAGCCTTACATAATACCGCTGATGAGAATTCATTTGAATGCGGGTTGTGTACTAATACGCGACGATGAGCACTGATGAAACGATTTTCATCACACTGATTGAGTGCCAAAAAGCTAGGTAGTTAGCGAATAAGTACAAGAGCACTGTCACTTAAGTACTATATAAATGTTCATTTTCTGTACTCTGTGAATCTGTTGGACTCATACATCTTTTTAAAATGTATTTTTAGGATCTTTATGAAAGAGAGGGAGAGAGAGAGATACAGAGAGATAGAGATACAGAGGAGAGGTACATAGAGAGAGATACAGAGAGAGAGAGAGAGATACAGAGAGAGATACAGAGAGAGAGAGATACAGACAGAGAGAGAGAGAGAAAGAGAGAGAGAGAGAGATACAGAGAGAGAGAGAGAGAGAGAGAGAGAGAGAGAGAGAGAGAGAGAGAGCGAGAGAGATACAAAGACAGATACAGAGAGAGAGAGCGAGAGATACAGATATTTTTTTAGATTTTTCAAAAAAACACTTTATTTATATATATTTTATCTTAACAAACATTTATAAATAAATCATATTTTTAAGAAACAAAATAAAAATTATCCAATAAAAGCTTGTGCAAAATGCAATTCATCTTTATCAATGAAACAAACAATGTCTTTGAAGCCCCAACACTATTTAAAAGTCTCTCAATCTTCAATATGTTTATAAAATCTGAACTCCAGCCAGAGTGTGGCTCTGATGTTACACAGCCTCCTGCCCTTCTCTATTCTCTATTCTGTTCTTCCTGCTGACATAAAAGGTCATCTTTGCTTCTCCTAAGAGGAGGTTTAGGAGCTGCCACTTTTCCTTGTTTGTCTTCTTGTAGGCAGCTCCCATGATAAAAACACTCTCAGTAAAAACTACATCAAAGAGACTAAAAAACAATGTTAAAAGAGAGAAGAAACTTGTGAGTCTCTTACACTCAGTAAAAACATGGAAAACAGTCTCACGAAAATCACAAAATGGACACTTGGCATAAAGAGTTTTTTTGTCTGCTCTGTGAAGAGACAGTTTGTCCGGATTAATGACCTTGAGCAGGGGGCCGGTCAGTTCCCCCAGCCCTGGGCTCAGGTAGATTTCTGGAAACGGGTCTGCCAGGTCTGGATCAGGCTCTGAGGAAGAGCTGGGAGACCGCCACGCCACCCACCGACAGCGAGGGCCTTTTTTTCCAATTCACCCTCGCTGCCGATGTTACACTAAAACTATTAACAATACTGGTTAAAATGTCTGCATCCCTCTGGCTTCTTAACAATCAATAACAATAACAATAATGTCATCCGCGTAGGCCGATAAAACAATGTTGCTATTAAAACCAGGTAAAAACAGACCCTGTAGGTTGGAGCGTATTTTGCAGAGGAGAGGTTCCAGGGAGAGCGCATAGAGCATCCCCGACAGAGCACAGCCCTGCCGGACCCCTCTACACACTCTAAAAGGAGCACACAGACCACCATTAAACTTCAGCACACTCTCAACTTCACTGTAAAACACCTTGATCTTCGCTATGAAACCAGCGCTGAACCCAAACTTCTCCATCACTTTCCAGAGGAAGTTGTGCTCAACGCAGTCAAAAGCCTTTTCCTGATCAAGAGAAATCAGACCAGTATTAATGCCCAATGAGCTGGAGACCTCCAAAACGTCCCGAATTAGGTAGACATTGTCTGCCATGGACCTGCCGGGCACACAATAGATCTGGTCCCGGTGGATGACCTGCTCCATAGCCCTCCCCAGCCTGGTGGCCAGGGCCTTGGACAGAAGCTTGTAATCCACACACAGCAAAGACACAGGGCGCCAGTTTCCGATATCCTGCACGTTTCTCTTCTTAGGCAGAAGTGTGATTACTGCTCTGCGGCAGGACATCGGCATGGAACCAGAGGGCAGACTTTCATTAAAAACATCTAAAAGATCATTTACTAAAATATCACAGAAGGCTTTAAAAAACTCGAGTGTGAGGCCGTCGATGCCGGGAGCCCGCCGTCCCTGCATACCCTGCAGAGCGGCCTGCAGCTCCTGCATGGTCAACGGCCCCTTGAGCTGTGAGTTGGTCTCCTCGGAGACCTGAGGTAGTCCACCACAGAACTCCTCCACCAGTGTGTCCTCCCCCTCATACTCACTGGCGTAGAGGGAGGAATAAAAACTCACAGCTCGCCTTCTGATCTGGCTTGGTTCCATTATTTCCTGCCCTGTGTCTGAAAGAAGTGAGTGGATTACCCTCTTCTGCCCGTTCTTTTTCTCCAGGCCAAAGAAGAAGCTAGAGGGAGCATCCATCTCGGTGGTGTTTTGAAACCGGGACCGGACCAGTGCACCCTGTACTTTAACCTCTAGCAGGTCGGCCAAAGCCATTTTTTTTTACTTGAGGATTTCAATATATCCTCGATCTCCTGTGGACTCACTGATTTTTTTCTAGTTCCACTATCTCACCCTCCAGGTCTTTCATAGTTCTGGTGATGTCTTGTGTGACATTGAGGGTGTGCTGCTGTCAAAGCATTTTATCTCAGTCTTACCATGGTCCCACCACTGCCTAAGACTGCTAAAATCACCCTTTCTCTGTCTAAAAACACTCCAGAAATAAATAAAGACCTCTCAAAATTTTTTATCAAAGGTTAAAACTGAGTTAAAATGCCAGTATGCGCTTCTTGGCACAATGTTTCTAATAAAAATATTACATAAAAGCAAGGAGTGATCTGTAAAACCAACAGGTATCATAGTGCACATTTAAAAAAATATTAAAATGATGTTTAAAACAATAAATACGGTCTAACCTGGCTGAGGAAATCGTATTCTCTCTCAGGTGGGACCATGTGTACTGTCTAGTGTCTGCATGCATCCTCCTCCACACATCCACCAGGCCATGAGAGTGGACCAGCTGCCTCAGAGCATTCTGGGACGCAGGATGCGGCTCTGCGTGGTTGAAATCTAAAGATGCATTTTCTGTACAGTTAAATCCCCTCCCAAGAATAAAAAATCCTCCGAGGCACAGCCATTTAAAACATTATTAACTTTTTGTAAAAACAGCTTCCTCTCTGCACCGATTGTTGGAGCATACACATTTATAAAAACAGCAGTAAAAAAGTCAAACCGTGCTTTAACTAAAAGCAACCTCCCCTCGATAAAATGCTCAACCTCCAGTGAGACTGGAGTAAAAGACTTGGAGAAGAGGAAGCCCACTCCTCCACTAAGAGAAGTGTTGTGGCTTAAAATGACTTCCCCTTCCCACTCTCTCCTCCAGTCTGTCTCATTAAAATAGTCGCTGTGCGTTTCTTGTAAAAAAAGTACATCAACATGCTTCATTCTGGCGGTTTCATAGATTTGTGCTCTTTTTTTTTAAAACTATGGCTCCATTCACATTTAAAACACCCACTCTACAGCTATCCATAACAAAAGATCTGTTAAAAGCAAAAATAAAAACAAATACATTTTTTTAATCTAAAAACCGCTTGGTCAGTGAGGCCAGACTTTCAACATTTCAGCCGCAGACGCACTTGTGGGCTTATAAGCAGCTTCTTCTCGGATTACAACACACACAGAGGGAGGGTGACTTCATTCTCCGCTCAGGACGCAAATAGTCCACCAAATCTTAAAATAGCGAATAGTTGTTTGTTGTTTGTTTGCTGCTATATGAATGCTCAAGTAAAAGCCTTTAAAGTGAAACCTTTAAGCAAAAGTAAAAGTACAGATATTTAGACATAGTCAAAGAAAAAACACATTTTTTTACATTAACGAGAGTAAAAGTTATTGTAAATGTAATACTTCCACCCCTGCTAGCATATATAACAAATATTTTTTATGTATTTACTTTCTATTAAGACTTGCTGGTCTTCACTTTACCACGCTCTCTCTCGGGGGTTGGGAATGACTCACTGCCCCAAGCAAGGGAGTTCTCAAGCAAATATCTCAGGGTCCTGATGGTGACTGGTGGTAAAATGGAGCGTGAGATGGACAGGTGTTTCGGTGACAGCAGTGATGCAGGCATTGTTCTAGACCGTTGTGGGGAGGAGGTAGCTAAAACGTAAGCACATATCTCAAATTTACCAGACCATCTACGTTCCAACCCTTACTTATGGTCATGAGCTTTGGGCGGTGGCTGTAAGAAGGAGATTGCAGATACAAGCGGCCAAATTGAGTTTACTCAGTGCGGTGGCTGGGCTGAGCCTTAGAGATACATGAAGGGTGATGAGCTCAGACATCCGGGTGGATCTCGGAGTAGAGCCGCTTTTCCTTTGCGTCGAAAGGGGCCAGCTGAGGTGGTTTGTGCATCTGCATCAGGATGCCTCCTGGGCGCCTCTCGAGAGAGGTTCTCTGGGCACGTACAACTGGCAGCAGGCCCAGGGGAAGATCCAGAACACGCTGGAGAGATTATATATCTCCTTTGGCCTGGGAAAGCCCCGAGGTTCCCCAGGAGGAGCTGGAAAATGCTGCTGGAGAAGGATGTCTGGAATACCCTGAGCCTGCTGCCCCCGCGACCCAGTCCCGGATTTGCAGAAGAAAATGGATGGATGGATAATGCCATCCAGATGAGTTCCTTTTAATCACAATAAGTTAATACTGACTTGATCTTCATCAGCTTGACTAAATTGCTGTATTTGATTAAAACCATTATCTTTCCCTAATTCCCTAAAATCATTCTTACATATACCAGCACCACAGCCCAGCTAAAATAACAGCAGGTTTACCCAGAAGCTACAAGACTTCCAGTAAAACAACAGAAAAGGCTCAAGAACAGCCAAAGCCTATATGTGGAACAGTTTCCTGGTTTATTTGAACAGCTGATTTTCCTTCAGAGGTTCTAAATCAATCCACATCTGTGGGCAGCTCCTATGTTCTATCCTGAGTGTCCTCTGACAGCAATTGTTAGGCCGCTGATTCTCTCACACTGGTATTAGGTCAGCATGGACGATGGGTAGATGTTTTTAGGTTGAACTGAAATGAACACTCAAATATGCTGAGAAATGTATATATATATATATATATATATATATATGGTGTTTGTTTCGACTTGCAAACACATTTGATCAAGATTGTAATGAGCCAAAAAGAAGACATCAGCATTGTATTTACTTTCCTGCAGTGAGAGAGTGTACTATATGTGTGTATGTGTTCTCTAGTAGAGGAACATTGTGGTACTAGTTGATAGAATACATTTCATGTATTAATGTGAGGAAGGTGACAGTGTCCTTGTTGCTCCACACAGATTGTGTTCAGTTCGACTGATGTTTAAGTCACATGCTTCATGTTCACCTTGCACTTTGCATTGTACATGTGCATAAAAAAAACAGGTGGATGGAAACACACTTAGTGTTGCCAGATGTACAAATATTGTCATATTTGTATGATAATTCTTTGTGCAATGTACAATTAAAAAAAAACAACAACAACAGCTGCTCTGTCATAATAGCTGAGCGGATTTGAAGCCAACTTGAAACATATTCCAAAAATAAGTTTACCTTCTTTCGAAAAGGAAAAAAATATGCACAACAGCTATATTATAAAAGCTCTCATAGTTCCTTACATAAAATAAATATGTAATTTAAACTTTAGCTCAACTTCAATGTAACTTATCATAGAGGCTATTATGTGCATGAGCTGTTCTGGTGTTTCCAGTCAGGAAACATTGCAGGTTTCCTTTTCAAGATGTATTCTTTTTTTTTATGTTTCGAATAGCACACAGATGAGGCCACTTGGGTCCAGTAGAGAGGCAGAGGCTGCGAAAGAATCACTGGGAGAGAGGAGCTACGGGATAACAGTCATGAATGCATAAAAATGTGCATGTGATGAAATCCACCACTGTCAATATGGTTTGACAATGAGTGTGTGCACTCCCCATTCATTTCTGTAACTGTCTTTGTAGCATTAATACACAAAAGGAGACTCACTTTGGTTTTCTGTGGAGCTGCATTTTGCAAAAAGCTCTCGTAGCTTTCTGTAGAGTAGCAATTGGCTCCTTTTTTTAATGAGATGGGTCAGGAAGGATTGTCCTTTGCTAAGAACAGAGGACTTCCACACATACTGTCAAAGCCAGTGTTTGTGACTTCCCTCCCACTTCTACGACGTCAGCAGAATTGCTGCTCTATATTCCAGTCATTATCCAACGTGTCACAGTGTCCCACTGTGTGTTCCTCTTTTAGCTGCTGCATGCTTTTTCTGACTCCAATCGTCAGTGAACTTGGACTGATGTGCTTTCATCTGATCTAATTTGATCTTTTGATGCATATCAGTGAGGTTGTATACCACTGTCTGTAAGTTTGTTTAATGGATACAGCCATAGCTACCATTGGGGATATACTGATGAAGGTATTGCCTCGTGGCATTTGAGGAGTTTAACAACCAAAGGACTAGTTAACATTATACAATGTCAAATTCTACAAAATTGTAAGCTTGCACTCTTGGATGTTGCTGTGGATTTTGCAGCACAGTAGAGAGAAATATAACAGCACAATACCAGATTTCTTCAAATGGAATGGAAATTGACGATTTTAATCCTCTTTTAACGATCACACACATGAATACACAGAACAGACAGGGAAATTTAGACTCTGCATTACACCCAGCTATTTAAACCTGCTATTGGGCAGCTATTGTATCAGAGCCCAGGGAGCAGTGTGGGGGTCCGGTTGCTCACTGGAGGCAGTGCCCAGGAGCTGAACTGGTACCTCTTAAAGTACCAGTCCACATTATATACTTGGTCCATTTGGGGATTTGACCTTCTGGTTCCCAAGTAAAATATCTTAGTCTATTGCATTCTGGGTAGTTTTGGTTAAGAGGGAACATTTTACAGTGTATTTAAGGTTTGCTGTAACCTTGCTGTAATACAGGATTTCTTTGTATAGCGAAAGTGTAACACCTGACCTCATGAGTGCAAAAAAAAAATAATAATCATATAATTACTATTGCTAAAGTATAACTATAATTTCACTTTGATCACATTTCCCTGTAGGCATGCTCTATAGTTCCTGAACAAATAACAAAATGAGCTTGATCCTACTTTGTTTCTGCTGTATAGACTTGCCAAAACTGGACCCACAATAGTACTATTATTGTATATGCGGAATAATTGCACTTGCTGAAAGTGGCAGTAATAAACTAAGAGTCATAAGTGTCTTTACTACAATAATTGCAAGCAAGAGAAACCTTTTTACAGGCAGGTTAGAAGAAAAGACATTTAGGATATTTAATATTGAATACCAATCTGAGAATATGGATTGATTACTGAATAAAATGCTGACAGTAGAGGCCGGGGATAAATGTACTTGTTTGCAAAGAACAAACCACTTGCTGCATGTGCAAGTCCAAAATAAAATAAAAAACAATGTTAATTTCTATTCATAAATCCATGGGAGGAGTTACCTGAAAGGGGGAGATGGTGGGCAGAGCCTGTGAGCAGATGGCAGGCTGGACGCTGCCATTTGTCTTCTTTTTGGCCTCCACACACCTGACCTGTTAAGTGGATGCGATTCCTGGATTGTCTTTTACTGAAAGTTACAAAAATTGTTGGACGCAGCTCCCCCAATTTCAGCTTCGGAAGTTTTGGGGGTTTAAATCAAGGGTTTTGATGATTTATTTTATTATCTGACAAGCACTCTCTGAAGAGGCCCTAAAGAAAGCATGATGAGTAAGTACAAACATGCCATGAGGTTGGTGCGCTTGACCTTGATAAAGCCAACGCTGAAGGTTTAACTGTTTCAGGAGCTGCTCAGTAATCACCTGCCATCTGTTGTGAAGTTCAATTTGCTTGTTCTGAATAAATAAAGGTTAAAAAAATGTATTACAGCCTTGATTTTTCAGTCTATGCCCACCATGTCATTCTTTGGCCTGCTCACATGTCCTCTTCTAGGGGTGTCTCGTCTCCTACAGAGCCGTCTCAGGAACACCTCAGTGACTTCCTCTGTGCAACATGAGACCTGGGAACAGCATGGCTCCTGTTTTACTGCACAATAAAGAACTGGCTGAGGCCTGGGCTGCATGGCGTTTTTTGTCGAGTTGATGTATGGAGAAGTGTCTGAAGGTCTTCTGTCAGATGCAGGCGGCCTCATCTTGCAGGCCTCTCATAAACTTTCTCTTTTCATTACTGAGAACATCAGGGAAGAAGGTGAAATGTCATGGAACAGTTGTGCGGACATATCTGATTTTGAGACTGCACATATTCACAGACATGTAGCTGAGTTTTGCCTTTTTAGTATTTGTTGCAAGATTGTATACGTGGGATTTCACAGGTTCTGGCAGTTAAATGATCACTCAGGATTTCTTTTTTTTGTATTTTTTTTTTAAATCAGTCAAACATACAATCCTTCATGATTCAATCCAACTAATGAGTGGGTTATTGTGTTTGTGTTAATAAGTTCTGGTTCAAGCTGATAGTGTAGTAGTCTGACAGAAGTTAGAGGTCCAGAGGACTCCTTCTGAGTCACTGAGACTTTCTCTATGTCAGTCAAATGGTGCAAGTTATGGTCCTCCTTGTGTCAGGGTTATGGAAAAATGCCTTTCATATGCACCTGGGGATAATATTTATTTGCTTTAATGTCCTCATCTTCATTTCACTCTGTAATCTATCAGTCATGTCTCAGTATGATGCACTTGTAGAGCAACACGTTGAAAAATTCAGATATGCTCTGCGTATGAGTTAAACTCTGTAAACAGAGGGATAGTTTGGTATAATAAATAGTGTAAATATAGTATTTTTAAGAATTGCCCCTACGATCTGTGTTTTAAGACTTGTAATGCAGGATGTCTTGAGCAATCTAAAATGCCCGAATGGCTCTGCGCCTCTGTTATAAATACTTTAGTGTGTATGAGCACATACATTTAAGGGACACGTCTATTACTCTCAGAATGTTCGGTGTCTTCCTTTGTGGATTCATCCGTGAGTGATAGAAGCTGGCAGAAATGCGCTGACCCACAATGATCCCAGGCGGTCCGAAAAGGGGCTGTGTGGGAAAGACGTGGGTGGACATGGACCACTTCAACTGCCTCAGCAGATCCCAGGGCGGAGAAGCCCCCAGAGCCAGGCGGAGCTACAGAGCAGTATACGCAGCTTAGCAGAGACGATATAAAACGACCATATTAAAACAAATAGTCTTGTGTGTGCATGCCTAAATCCATCCGTCACCATGACACTGGCTTTTAAATCTGCATTAATACGTTTTTGGCCATAAGGGGGCAGAAGAACTCCAAAAATAAGCTGACCAAGACATTAGAACTGCATATAAGTGTAGTGTTATAGTGACATTAACAACACCTGCAACCGAGATTACAGGTTTCCCTGATGTTTTTCCCCCGGTAAATAATGCTATTTATGCCTCTCTTTTATGTGAGCTCAGTATTTATGTACATTGTAAATGAACAAACATTATTTAGATAATTATCTCGGTTGAAATACACTAATTTAACGTACAAAAGTGATCAAAGTAATGGTATAGTGATTACTGTAACGTTAGCAACTGTCCGCATGTGTGGTCCTGACCACACATTACACATCAGACCAGTGACACTTGACCATATTGAGACAGCAATATGTTTTAATAGTCTTTATCCTGTACAATGTCAACATGACTGAAGGTAGAATTACTGATCATATATGAAAACTGCTGAGTATCAGCAGCTACTGTGATGTACTGTCCATGTTTCACAGAGTAACCTAGATCTTTTTATTTGTCAGACAGTTATTGCCATATTCATGCTGTGAAATGTTTGTCAAACCTGCAGGTATCTGTTTGGTAGCCTTTCAAAATACTGTTGAAAACATTGTATATTACATATTGTCATCTTTCAACACTCCTATAAAATGTGACTGTGGACCAGATAAATGTGTTGTTTTGCTTTACAATTACTACATATAGTCAGGATTTTTTTTATCTTTCTATATGGATGATTGTTTTCCACATCACCTGTTTAAACAGTGTACTAACATAACGTCTTTGTGAAAGGACATGTTATATTTGTCTAATACTAGAAAAATTAAGCAAGACAATGACATTGAAATATTAATTGGGTACACATATTGCATAAATCATTTCAATGTAAACTGTCCAGATTATGTCCTCCACTTTGAGTGTGAGTGTATCTTGTCACAAAAGCTTGTGAACTCGGTATAAGGTACAAATAAAGACGACCTGAGACCGGAGAGACCTGCGGCTGCTGACAGAATTTCATTTATGTTAAACTGGAACTGCAACGAAGCTGCTACAGTGTCACTAATATTACTGTAAGTGTATCTGAACACAAGCCGCTAAATCCAGTGTAAATATTCCACTTTTTACGTATTATTTACAGTAGCGGTAAGCTCGAATATTGGCTAATGGTTAGCCACTATAGTTTAGTGACACATGCTGATCCCGCAGTTGCCAGGCAGGCCCCTGTCAGACTGTCAAGCCAGCACATGTATAATTTTTTCCGTCTTCATTAGCAGTGTTGCCGATATAGAGGATAAATAAAGGATTGCATACCGTTAAGTTTCTCTCGTCTAACATGGCTATTGTTAGCCTAGCCACTGTAAACAGTCTGACTAATCAATCAAATACATTTATAGCCAACTAAATAATACTTTTACTTTTGACATGTTTAATGGTAGAATGGGATCACACATTATATTAAATGATTTATTATTCCACACGTATGACCGGTTAATGTTCCATGACGTGGAGTTTTATATAATGTGTGATTGCGTTCTGCTTTTAAACGTGCCAAAAATAACAAATAATTATTTTGTGAGTTGGCTCAAAATTTCTGTTATCGATTATGGTCAGCTACGGTGGCTAGGCTACCAACAGCCAGACGAGAGAAACTTTACTTTATATATATATATATATATATATATATATACTTTATTTACTGCACTATGTTGTGCAACATTTTCAAATAAAGACAGAAAAAATATATACATTCATGGAAAATATGCATCAGACAGTGGCCTGCCACTTTCAAGCGGTACATGCTGTACGGTTTCTTTTAGGGAGTTTTTCCTTGTGCGGTGCGAGGGCCTAAGGACAGAGGGGGTCGTATCCTCTACAGTCTGTAAAGCACACTGAGACAAATGTATAATTTGTGATATTGGGCTATATAAATAAACTTGATTTGATTTGACTGTTAGGAAACGGTATATTTCGGTGGAACGCCAGCGCCACACCCCTCCAGGGACTGGCGTATGCTGCTGAACCATAGCGGCATACTATCAGCTACTTTTCGATCTTGGCATCACTCATTCTTAAGTCTAAGACAACAAAGAAACTGAAAAGAAATATTCACTGTTGCAATGTTGTTGTTTTTGAAGCACTCTGTGTGGTGCTCATTTCTCCACTGCTTTGTTCAACAGCTGTGTCTCACCTGAGCTCGACATAAAAAGGTCATTTCATTTCCCTCATCCTAATAGCCTTGAGGAAGTTGGCAGAGGATTTGGAAGACTGGCACAATATAAAGCATTTGATAAGGTCTGTGATTATTTTAATTGCATACACTTTCATTCTATTTAACTGCAAGCCATCTGCTGGGAAATGTCTGGACATTTTTGTTGGATATGGAGGATCTGTTCATGACACCCGTATGTATAATATCAGCCCAGTTTATGTTGATGCCTTGTTTCTCCCCCTGGTTGTTTTAATATTGAGTAGTGGAGGTGACCCGTGCCTTGAATGGCCTATATCCATTATTACCTCATATAAATTGCCATTGCAGGAAAGTATGGAGGAGTGTTTCATTATTATCGCACGTACATTTTGGGTCATGAAAGAACGGTGGAGTGAAACCCTCTTTAAGACTTTGCCCTCGCCTGTGTTTCCTCCACAATCTCTGCCTCAGCCATGGAGATGTAATGGAGGAAGCGGAGCCTCAGCTTGAAGACCCTGGCCCCCTCCTCCACTTGACATCTGTCATAAGTGGGGCCCAGCTGAGTCCCCATGTGTCAGCACCTCACCACCTTCAGCCGCCAGGGACCATGACTCTGCCTGAGGGGAGGTTACCCTGTCATGCAGAGATCTCACATTTGTTTTATTGTTAGTGGTGGAAATTATGGTTTGGTTGTCTTTATAAAAAATTAAGCTGTTTTAAAAATTTAAATTATAGATTAAATAAATATATATATATAATAAAATAAACATATTTAAAAAATACAATTAAACAATTAATTAATTAACAAAAATACTTATTTAATAATAAGTTAGATTATATATTTAGTTAATATATCCATTTCAGGAAGTAGGGCGGGTCGTCCACCAATCGGAGCAGCCCTGCCATCAGTGTATGAATGTGTGTGTAAATGGGTAAATGTTGGCATGTAGTGTAAAAGTGCTTTGAGTGGTCCGAAAACTAGAAATGTGTTATAGGAAGGTCCATTTACCATTTATGGTAACTGTAAAGAGTTGAGCAAACTGATACAAAATGTCATATTTAATTCAGTTTTTTATTTTTTCAAATGGACAAAAAAACTTACAATTTCTTCTCTAAATGTATCATTTATTTTGTGTCTCTTGGTTTAGACACTTCAGGTGAATATATTTCATCACACTAAACCCAATTTTACATTTTACACTCATCCACAGCCCTGTGAAAGCCCAGCAGAGATTAAGAAGGCTCAACTTGCACTTTATCTGACAACAAGCCTAAACAAGCTCACACACTTAATCAAATCTGCACCTTGGCACACTTGACATCGCTCTGGGCTGAAGGTGGAGGCAGAACCTCGTCGCTGCTGCGATTGTGTGTCAGGAGAGAAATAAGGATTCCAAATGTCTGAAGGTGCTCTTCAGACTGCACTGCCCTTCAGTGGTAGGAGTCGGTAACATCACACAGTCTGAACTGTCACCAAGGTTCAAATGACGCGGCGTCCTAAAAGTCAGACTGATGTTTTTACAATATAACCTTTGTTGAACAAAACATAAGTGAACATGATTCTAGTTGAATTACCATTTCATCGTGATGTCTTACATTAATCTTTGCATACAGTTGTTTTTTTTGCATTGGTATGGTGCAGGCGCCTTTATTTTTTTTTTAACAGCTTATTGGGGAATGGAATCAAATGGAGGATTTTGAATCCTCGTTTTTGTTGTTAGCACAGCACACACAGTGACACTCAGACTGCCTTGCTTAGGAAGTCGCTTCTCCAAGAACATCTTCAAGTTTCCCCAACAGGTTTTTAGTCTTTGGATGCAAAAACAAGACCTTTTCTTGACATTACATTAAGTGTATTTAGCTGGGCCGCCCAGTTAGCTCACCTGGTACAGCGGGAGGTCCGTGTACTAAGGTTGAGTCCTCGCCGCAGTGGCCCGGGTCTGAATCCGACCTGCAGACCTGCTTGTCCTCCCCTCTCCCCCCTTCCTGTCTATCGTCACTTTATCTAAAGCAACTTACAATAAGTGCAGTATTCAATTGGGGCTCCAACCCCAAAGATTGCTGGAATCATGAAAGCACATCAGCCTCATCAAATAAGATGAGTTCTACAAGGAGGATAGAGAAGGGAGACAATAGTTTCTTTTGGTTGGAAAAGATTGAATTTTGGATTGAAAGAAAGAGCTTTTATTTGATGAGCGGATTTTCTTTCAGCTGCCTGTAGGACGGTTCTGTCAGCACGCACTGAGTCAGACAAACCGTAGCACTGAAAGGGTCGGACAAGTCGGCCAAGAGGTGAGAGGACAGGAGTCGGGAGGCTCGAGGGAGAAGGAGTCAGCCAGGGGGGAGAGGGGACAGGACAGATGAAGCAAGAGAGCAAGGAGACAGAGAAGGCAGGTTGTAGCAAAAAGGGGCAGCTTTTTGTATGAGAGAGAGAGAGAGAGAGAGAGAGAGAGAGAGAGAGAGAGAGAGAG
>CALSBV010012129.1:250906-275059 GCA_943590825.1 Bovichtus diacanthus
GAGAGAGAGAGAGAGAGAGAGAGAGAGAGAGAGAGAGAGAGAGAGAGCGAGAGCGAGAGAGAGAGATGAAAATTGTGTCACCGTTTTAACTACATTTGTCATAAGTTACTTCCTGGCACAAATGTCACGAACAAGGACAACCATTTCTACATGTTTTATTAAATGAAGGGAAACCTTTTTATAAAAAGAACACAACATTAAAAAATATTATGTTTGAATATCTGTGTAAAAGAACGCCTGCCCGATATGTCAAAATCAAGTTGGCATGGCTTCGATTGAGCCCGTCAGCATTTTTAATGATTCCATAAAACTCCCGTTTAGCATTCTCACAGTTCCTTCATAACACAGGATGATGACCAGGTATAGTTTTGTGCAATGTGAATTGTGAGGCTTTCCTGTGCTGGTAGTGGAGTACCTCTGTCTGTTGTGGGTACAAGGCTGAAAAAGAGACACGGTACAACTGATGATTTGAGCCATACTTCCATATCAATTTGGAACTACTATAGATAGATCTTATTCTATCTTATTACTACTTTATTCCACTGAAAATGTCACTATTGCAACAGCTTAGAACACAATACTCATCGACAATATACAGAAGTTTTAAACGATAACTTAAATTAATCGAATGACAATAGCGTGGAATCTGATAAAGCTGCTACATTGGAGTTGGCTCAGGCTAAGCTTGTTCCATAGTTGAGTGCTGTCTTTGCACCAAACTTCGGGAACATTGAAGCTTTACTCTTCTCCACTATTGACTCTATGCATTCCAGCAGCAGGAAGTGCTCCACTTTGTCTTTTACCTTACTGCCTATGTGTGCTCCGTGTAGTCACCTTGCGTCTGCACTATGGAAACTATCCGAACAGTTTTATAATCGTTTTATACCTCATGGTTTTATCCACATTTCTCTCTTTTGTAACTACTCGGTGAGTTTTTCGGCATCCTGTCCAGAAGATAAGAGAGAGTGGAATAGAGCCCTAAAGCCCAGATCTGCACAGAGTACATACAGGCTTATACACAGTTAGCTGGGCCTTTTGAACTTAAATGATGAAATCATTTTCAGATACAAATGGCTCCTTTTCTAGTATTTATGATGCAAATGTTGATACCATTATGATTTTAGATGACAACCCACAGGTTGTTCAGAAACCATTATGCTCGATAATTATCACAATGTAATTTGAACAGTAAAGAGTTGGCGCCGGAAAACTGCAACATTATGATGGGACTCACTGCATCTACTTGGATTGAAATCACACATTCATTTTAGATTGGAGTGAATCTACAAAAAAAAAAATATATATATATATATATATATATATTTTAATTATTTAAATCACAGACTGATTACTGAATTTATTATAAAATCTGCTTCATGATGTTAACGGTAGACATTATGGAAAGATAAAGTACTCAGGTATGACAATTATTATCTAATAACAGGGGAGTTGGTAATGATTAATGATTATTTAATGCACTACAGTATGCAACCGTATTCATAATAATGCTATAAATAATGCATGTATGGAAACAGTGAAATTATTGTGCCATTGTGCCTTCTGCTGCTGAGTCATACATATTTAAATATGTAACTGAACTATTGGTTTTGCACATTCGTTTCTACATTCATGCACACAGGTTTAGGATAGCATACGGTTTATGGGTTTCTAAGTTTGATTTATGTTTTTGCGTTTTTCCTCGTTTTTGCCACTTTGAATTTCCCCCAACAAACAGACTTGTGAAACAGACACAGACCGCGGCTGCATTTACAAGTCAGGCCAACAGTCCAGCCCCCAAATGCATTCAGCAGAATATCTTTGGGGAACTGGAAGAGTATTTCATATTTTTCTTGATCAATAAAATTGTTGTGGCTTCAAATCGTGGACCGACTCATCCATCAATCAACTAATCCTTTCGGAACACGGGGTAAGACACGGAGAAGGCACAAACCTCATAGTTGCCAGCATGGTAGTTGAGTTTAGCCAGCGAGGTGTTGTAGAGGTAGGGCATGTCTGTCCGTCGACTCAGGAACACAATGGCACTAGCTGAACGAGACAGAGGCCTCCAGTAAACCTCAATATGACTCTTCTCCTGTGCCACAACACACACACACAGGAAGTACAAATGATGAGCCTGCTCCTTAAAGACACACTGCTTGATTCCTATATATAACTCCCAAATGTCCTCCCACCTCGCTTTTGACGTTCAACACCATTCACATTATTAGAGTACTGTGTATATTCTTTCCTAGGCTTGTCATCGTATTTAAACATGATGTTTTAAAAAAATTATGACCTTCAATAGGCGTCTTCCCTGGATTCCCAGGGGGTCCTGGTTTATGGCAATGGCCACTTTGTTTTGCAGGACGGTCCTCGCGCTGTTGTCCAGGTTTCGAAGGTCATTAGACATGATGAGAGGTGCAGCCATGACAGCCCACAGAGCCATCTGAGAGCGAGCCTGGTCCGCACTAAGACCAAAGTTTCCAATGATGAGCTGAGGAGAGATATGAGAGGTATGTGAGAAGAAGAGATGTAGAAAGTGGGCGGGTGGCTCCTTCAAATTACTGCCACACAGCATCCACTCATCTGTGAAAGCAAACATCCTAGTTTTAGAAAAGCCTCGTCACTCACCGTCACTACCACACAAGACTCAAACTGCGTTTTTGAAAAGCACCATCTGTAGATAGATGGTGCTTGGATAAGAAAAAAAAAAAAAAACATCTTGCGCTCACAGTTTACATATTGATTGTCCAAAGTAAAGAAGCATACGTTTTACATTTTTAGGGACATAAAAAAATCATGAATATCATTTAATCAAATTTAGATTATTATATGTTTTAGAAGAATTATAATAATTATTTTTAATAATTACATTACTAAATGAATGGGCTTTCCCCCAGGGATTTGCAAGGAATACTTCCAGGTTCATCATCGGGTTGCAATTATACAAAATGTACTCAATTGGCTTAATGGCTCTGCTTCGGACTCGCTAGGTTGAGTTACTATAAAATCACTGTACTGCAAACGGACCTCACTAGCACCTCTGCTCTCTGAGGCACTACTGCTAACAGTCACTTCTTTCAGTAATAATCCACAAAGTGTTCCACTCTCTAAGAATTTGGATTCAATTTAGGAAAAGGTTTGGTCTGCAAGCGATGTTGAAACTTAAACGGATTATATGTTCTTGCCTTCTCCGACTGATTCTGCATCAACGCTATGGGAAAGACAATGGCTGCAACCAATCAAAGACTCACGTCGACAACGTTTTTTTGCTTCCTTTAATCAGATATCCCAAACTTCTATTCCTATACTTCTATTAATACTACGAAGATTATTATGAATTGTAATACTCTCTGAAGAGACTTTTTTTTGTTGTTGTTGTTCTTTCTGTCCGTTTCTCAAATTGTACTGTTGGTGCAATGTTTTTGTACACAAGCTTGTGTTTGTATTGAAAATCCATGAATAAATTTGAGAAAAGAAGAAAAAAATGAGTGGGCCAAAGAAATACTATTGATCCATTGATCCTTATAAAAAGAAAGAAAAAGAGAAAAAACATTGCTTAGTGCGTTCATCTTCTGAATGGCACACACACTGATTTTTAAGTCTTCGGCCCTCAAGGTGCATTTTCCTAACGCCTGATGATCTGGGAGTGATCGCTAAACTATAAAAGTATACAATTAATTTACCATATAATTCAGCACACCTGGGTAGGAGCAAATTTGGGTGGTCCTATAGAATCTATAGGTGTATCTAGGGTGTGAACACACCTTGAGAGACAGCAGCTAAGGTTCTGATTGCCTCTAGGATCAGTTGTGTGGTATATAGTATCAGTAGTGAAGACAGATCCATCATACCATGTCAGGGTCATTCCATCGTCCAGGCCCCGCAGCCGGCTGCAGATCATCCTGGTTGTTGGAGAACCACTCAAGGATGCCTTGCACACTGTCCCATGAGTCCTGGATGTCATAGTAATTCCTCCACAGGTGACAAATATCCCCCAGTAAAGAGTAGTTAACCTGGTAGGACCAGGAAAGTAGTCTTTAAGGCTGTGAACAAAAATACTATGTGCACACAGCATACCCATGCAAATCATTTGACTACTAATAGGTAATACGTTTTAACAAGCCTAAGAGTCTACAGCAAGGCAAGCAACTGTGAGGTTGTACTCTATCTATCTGAGCTAAATTCTATCTTCAATATGCTATCGCCTTCATCCAGTCTTGTGTCAGAATATTGGCACAGTTCTATCCAAGTCGCAGTGTTTTGCCAGTGACATAGGGATGACACGCACGTTGGGGGGAAGGCCTCCGATATAGACGGGCCAGCTACAGGAGTATGCTATAGGTCTTCCTGTAGCATTCAAAGCCTTGGACATCAGAGGGTAACCTGTGCGACACAACAAAAAAAAAAAAACACTTGCTCTAGATAGTCCATGATCTCTTGTGGCTTTTACGTTTTTCAATGACTTCGTTCAGTCGGTTAGTATGCTCTTACCTAGCATTTGTTCTACGGGGTTTGAGGAGCAGCCGTCGAACTTCAGATAGTCGACACCCCAGCTAGCAAAGGTCTGGGCATCGATCTTTTCATTTTATCCAGTGTGGTGCCAGGGAATCCCATACATGTGTGAGTGCCCATGTCTGCGTAGATGCCCAGCTTCAGACCACGGTCATGGATATACCTTGCCAGTTTTGCAATGCCCCCTGGGAACCTGGAGGAAAGCAAGTGCACACTGTTAATTCACAAGATGACCCCAGAGGAGAGAGATGTTTCAGTTAAGCAAGTCCCATTTACAGTTAAGAAAACTTGACTGCATCCATTTTGGTGGTACCGTACCAAATGAGAATCAGGGCAGGCCTTGGTGCCGACAGGTTTCTTTTTAATAGCACGCACAAGAGCCGGCCGCCTGCTCGTAGGGGAGCTTTAACGTCTAGGTGCCCATGCGTTCACGTATGGCAGGTAACTACTACTCACAGGCAAGATAGAGACAGATTGATTCTAGGGCTGTACAGAATAGTTTGAACTTTGAAGCATCATTCATAACGTTGACATTCGGAATTACTATTATTATTAATAACTTACAGAAACATTGCTTGCAAAAGTCCACCTTCTCTCTCTCTCTCTTTTTCTTTTCAAAAACAACATTTTCAAAAAAACAGTTTTGCTCTCAGAAAACATTTCAAAGGCCAGCCAGCAGGCCTGAAAAACAACAACTACCAATTAAATAATAGGCGAAAGAATTAACAAAATCAAAGTCATGTGGCTTGGAGAGACATATGCATTTACACTTTTTTATTACCTGGCTATAATGTGAACCATTTAACTAAATAAATAAAAAAGTGCAAAAGTGCAAACTGATAATGGCAGATTCTGTATTGGGATATTTTATGTAACACTGAAAAAAACAGACCGACCTGGACGGTTCAGGTTGCAGCCTGCCATGTTCATCTCTCAGCATGGACATCCAGCAGTCGTCTATGATCACATACTCATAGCCCAGCTCCTTCCAGCCATCCTCAGCCAGCCGGTCAGCCATGTCTCTGAACAGAGCCTCGCTGTGGACCCGATGGACAGAACAAAGGAATGTCAGCCATGCAATACAACACATTTATATACTTTTTTAAGTCACATTTTCTGCAAACTCTTAAATGCACTCTACAGTTGGAACCAAAATCTAAATGACACATGCACACATCGTCTCCCAAGAAGATGACCAGGTTCTGTACAACCCTGAGAAATCCTGCTAAATGTAATGGGGTTATGACTCATTTGACATTTTGTACACTTCATGCTAATACGTTCAGAAAGGGTTTAGGAATTCACTAAAAATTTACAGGATTGCCCATCATCATCTAAATCTAGATGCAGATTTAAAACTAAATATGTTATATTCATAAAATAACATGTTTATTGGGTTTTGGCTGTTAGCCTGTCATTATCTTACTGAACGAAATATCTCTGCGGTCATGGTGGGAATTCTGTCTCACACTTCCATGTTAAATTGCTTCAACGGCAAAATTATATTCATTTTCAAAACTGTCTGCACCTGTCTTTCAAAACGTTCACCGCCCTTAGTAATTGGTGGACATTTTTTGGTTTCCTACATCAGTCCCATATCTTGTCTTGTTAGCGAACAGGGTTTCAATATTTTGCTCAGAATATCTAGAGAAATCTAAATCACAGGAATGTCCCAATTGATTCTACCTGATGCAGTTTTCTGGGTCATATTTACAGTCAATGTCACAGCGAAAGCGTTCCCAGGCCATCCATCCCATAGGTGGAGTCTTCAACAGGCCGTTGTCTAGGGCCACAGTCAGTGAGATCAGGGCCAGGAGCCGAGTTGCTGCTAAGGGCCCCATTTCTAAAAGAAATAACATTTACACACATACTGTACACAGCAGACATACCCAAAGTTATTCTTGACATGGTAGTAATGATCTACTTTGGTAATGTTTTTTTGCTAAAACGTAGTTCATGTTTTAATTTTTTTCCAGACATTTCTTATTCTAACATTAATTTTGGATTGTGCAGAATACTCAATGTTTCAGTGCCTACTCGTCAAATGACACCTCAACTGCTTTCATGACTCTTTCGCGTTTTTCCCCTCAACTTCTATTTCAACTCCTTCCAGTGTTGAATACAAACTGACTATTCAGTTTTGAACATAACACTTAAATTTCAGTTACTACACTTAATCTGATTTCAAATGCTTTCAGCTCTTACACTTAATAAACAGCTGAACTTCTTTAAATGCTTACACTTCAGCTGAAACTTCAAACCTTTTCAGCAACTCCCATACAACATTTGAAGACATTTTTACCTGTTAACAGTGTTTGCACCTGCAATTCTAGCTCAAGCGAGCGCACTTACAATTTCTGTTAAAAGATGAGTTAATATAATAAAACACACACACACAGGAGTGTAATGTCATGTTTAAATGCTCCTACTTGTTTACCTGAAACTTCAGCTTCCACACGTCGGTTCTGAACAACCTACGTCAGTGTTGTGTTTGGAGGCAAATGACTGCTCTCGCTTCTTCCTGGATTTTCCCTTGAACTGCAACGTCAAGCTCTTCCTGGTAAGGTGAACTGAGGGTCATTTGACTGCTTTGTGTCACATGATGAAAACAGGAAACAGGTTGAAGAGGTGGAATGTGTGTCATATATTGTTTTCATTTCCACACTTTTGTTGTTTTTACTCATTTGTATTCCGTAATTTAGTTTGTCCATGAGACATTTATATTCATTCATGTGTTTGCAGTCAGTTTGATGCTGGTGTTGCTTTAATGCTTTAATATCAAAGGTTGAGATATCAGTGTTTTCCGAGGGTCTTCTTATGTATAAGAAATTAACACTGGGACCATAATGTCCATGCTTTTAAGAAATTAATATGTATATACTTTAATAAAACGTCAAACTCTAAACTGAGATTGAGTTGTGTTGGGAACATCTAAAGAGAAATCTTTTAGCAACTCATAGTTATGTGAATGTTAAAATAATTCATGTTCTCATCAAATGGCACAAGGGATACAGAGAGTTTATATATTTTGTATTTTACAGTTGGGTTTTCTTTTCTTAAACTGCAGCTGGAGGTTCAGACGTGTGTTTGTTCACCATGAAAAACGGGTTTTGCAACAATCTATCACGTGTGGTCACTTGTCTTGAATTCCTATACATTTAATCAATTTACACATAGAGATTATAATGTGATGGGCCCATACAATGTAAAGATACAAAACACTGAAGCATATCATACAAAATGATACAGATAGCCATCAAAGGAAACCTGTGATATATTTTCTCAACTGCGGAAGAAAAAACCCATATTGCCACAGGAAGAACATGCAAACTTTCCACCAATCCACCAATTCCACCAAATTCCAAAAAAGTGTAATTCAAATACTGTATATAATGCGCTCAGTATGTGTTAAAAGGCAGGATTTGGATTTTGGAATTTAACTTTTTGTTGGTTTTAGAGTCACATCTGGCAAGAGCAATCAAAAGCTTTACAGTTAAAGATTTGAGTTTTTTGGCAAAATGATTGGGACAAAGGACATAACATAGAAAAATAGGAATCAGGTCTAAAATGGCTAGAGTTTAGCTTTAAAGGACCATTCTGCTGTTATTCTATATTTTTCTTATTGTAAACAAATCTCATGAGAAGATAAAAATCTAAAATGGTTTGTGCGTCTCTCAATCCGGTCCCTGACCTCTCTGTGGCAATCAGCCCCAAGCCTATTGGTTCCTGCTGAGTTTAATTAAAAGAAAAAAAAGGCTCAGTTGTTTCGTAAAACAGTTGGTCAGCTGTAGTTGGTAACACTACAGCTCTAACAGGAGGAAATGGTGCATTTTTTTAGGGACTTTTTTGAGATTTAGATCAATCCACATTTGGTGCTCTAGTGAGTGCTTGGGGCAGCAGGATGGTGTGTGTGTGGGGGGGATTGTCCTAAAATAACGTACAGCGTGTATGTTGATGGTAATGAAGGAACATGTCAGCCTGTGCAACAGTGAGGCTCATTGATGTGTTTTTAATAGTTTTATGGACTTCAATGAAGCTCTATACCACAGAGGAAGATGGTATATCAGGCTTTGATACACACACAATACTTGTTAGTAGGATACTTTTCATTCAAAACAGGCAACTAGTGTGAATGACACATCGGGAACTCATAGTGCATCGACACACTCAGCAGGCGTACGGTTTCTGAACATGTGTTATGTTAAAATGGATTTGTCATAGCGAAGACATAGGCCACAGGCACTTGCAGACCGATGTTGACAATATGCCATTTTCCCATCCATAATGCTCCTATAACCAACCCTGCTATTGTTCCTAAAGTTCCTGGCCATGTGGACCACCTTCTAGCTACAGCTGCCGCTGCACCCACAGACACCCCTGCTGCCGCCACCACCCCGAGCAGCGCCCCCGCTTTCCCCCCTTCTCCCAGCACCGGGGCTAAAACCTCCACACCGACAAGTAAACCCACCGCCACTAAAGCTGCCCCCACTATAACTTTCACCTCCCCAGCTGCTCGCCTCACCAGCGGACCACCCACTGTAGCCCCCAAACCCAACTCACATAATTTTACCACAAAGAAAGCTGCGTTCAAAGCTTCCAGAGAGGACTGCTGGTTCATACGGGCACTGATGTTTTCTCTGGACGGAAGTTGCTCTGCCGCTTGCATCTTCATGGCAGTTGTTACGACCACCTGCCCGGCGTGTAGGGTGAGCATGGCGATGACAAATGTTGAAAGCATTCCCATGCATCCGATCAACATCCAGAACTTAAAGTCAGAAGATTTCAGCAGGAAATAGGCTATGACTGCAACCGAAGCCAAAAGCACTATAAACACAGACTGGTGGCCTCCGTAACCAAACAACCCAAATCCCGATGTTACTATGGCAATAACTGTCATTGGTATCCCTGAGAAAGCCAAGAAGTCCACATATTTGATAACCACCGTGTTGATCCAGTCATGGATGGTTCTTTGCTCCATCTCTGCGTCTTCACTCTCCATTATCTTTCTCTCAATCTCCTCTCTCTGCTTTCGCTCAGTGGCCCACGTTGTCCTGTGCTCCATGCCGCTGGGGCTGCCTCCCTTCTCCAGCGTCAGGATCCTCTGCTCTATCTGCACAGCTACTCTCTGCCTGTGCTGCAACTCTGCTATCTGAATCTGCTCCCTCCCCCCGTCCCAGACTATAGATCCCACAGTGTAACAGGCCTCTCCCTGCTTCCAGAGGACCTTAAATACAAAGTGCAGGGGAGGTTTGAGCACGGTGAATATGCTGAGCGCCCACAGAAGGCCCACCATGCCGTAATTCTTCACAATCCATTCGATGGCGACACCGAGTGTGGCCCCACTGAGAGTGGTCCCAAAGGCCCCGGCGAGTCCTGCTGAAAACCACAAGCCAACAGAGTCTGTATGGGAGATACCGCAGCTCCTCGAGGCCACAAACACTGAAGCTACCAATGCTGCCAGAATCACACCAGCTACTACTGAGGTCATCGCCGCGGTCAGTGCTGTGGCTCCAATAAGGCTCCCCAGCCCCAGAGCACCCACTGTCCTGACTTCCTCAATCAATGGTTTCAGTGGACCGGCTGAAGTCAGCACTGACAGGGTCTTGTCCACTGGGTCCTCTGTGACTCCCAGAATGCAGCCTCCCACTGCTCCCAGGGCAAACCCTACAGCTGCCTCCATTAAAGGGCTCCGAGCTCCTGAAACATGACAAGAACAAAACTGAATGAGTGTTATTCAAGGTGATGTTGTGATAGTTAGATAAGACTATGGTTATTTGGTTTTATTTTTCCAAGGTTTAATGTTTAATGTAGGTTATGTTTCAGTTTTCTTTTTTTTTCTTTTTATTAATTTTGATACATTTTCTTGATTTCTTTTATTCTATTTTGCATATTGAAGTGAAGGACATTTTATTTTGTACAGTTGCTCTTCTGGACAACATGATAATAGATGAAATGTACAACAATCTTCAAGCTGAATAGATAGCTCACTTTCCTTATATAGCTAAATATGACATTTTCCTCACAAGAAATTCATGTACAACAACATGTAGTATGTAATTATTAACAATGTGTTTATATGTAGAAAAGTAAAAAATGTAAAAATTTGAATATTAAATCTAAATCTATAAGTCAAATCTAAATATTGAATCGAACATTACATTTAAATCGAAATGTTTAGAAAATATCCAAATAGCCCACGTTGCGTCTATTGTTTTTCCGACCACGCCCGCTCCCCAGTGATGAAAGTCTCAACGGCTGCATTCCCATGGAAACTGCATTCACTCGTGTCCCACAAAATATGACAGCTACAGTATCTTGGAAAATATACGTCAAATATGGCATATGGCATATGGGGCTCTGAAATGTTGACCAGATGAGAATAGGTTAAATTTGGGACAGAGTAGTTGGAGGTGGGCGTGGTCACGTGGCCTCCAGTACATTACGGTCAGTGTCATCGATCAGTAGAAATAATAATACTGTAGTTGTATTCTCTCCTGCAGACTCCTCGTAAGGCAGCAATGATCCATGGTCATTTCCCTCCCCACTCCTCCCGGTACCTGCAGTCACAGTTTAATTTCTCACCGTAAACGTTTTAATTCAACGCCATAGCTATGCGTCGAAGATGACGCAAATGTTTCCTATCGACGGTGAGTGAGGCAGTGTAGAGTGTAGTTTGGAAAAATGATAGGCGCAGTGTGGGCTGATTACATGTTTCTAAACATTAACATTTGACATTTACAATTACTGTTTGATTTAATATTTTGATTTATTTTTTCCTGCTAAACATATTGTTAATAGCTACATAAAACATGTTGTTTTACATGGATTTCTGTCTCAAACGCGAGGAAAATGAGCTACATTTTAGAAAAGGTTTACTTTCCAGTGTTTTAAATGATACAGAATAGTACATTTACTAGTTAACAACTAAAATGACATTCTGTTGAGAAGTGTCAGACACGTGTGTAAGTCACCATGTGTCTGTAATGCATGACGAGCCCGGAGACGGAGAGAGAGAGAGTCTCTCAACAGACTGGTTCATCAGGTTTAACCAGCAGAGACGCCATGCTGCCGTAATCCCTATCTATAGCTACACACTCCTGCATGTGACTCCAACACTTATGACTTTAAACTATGTGCGGGGATAGTAAAGGTAGAAAAAAAGAACAACAGAAAAGGTAAGGGTCTGAACACTTTTCATTTTATTATTGTAACCTCCCAAGGTCATTACAAATGAAAGCACTTTTACACGACCATGTGTTTTGTGAAGCATGGCTCACACATACATGTAATGCAACGTCCAGCCATCCACACTGAGATAAATGAAACTGCACATTTAGAAAGTGGACATGTCCTTACCCAGTTTAGTCCGTGACATGTTGTTCTGAGATGGGCAGTAGACTGACAAATCCTCTTCCCCCTGGAGTTATGTCAGGCTTTTTTTTCCCCAGACCAGTTCTCTAAGTGAGTCGACAGTCATGGAATATGGTTGAAAGTGTTTTATCTGACCTGTTTATATGACAGACGCCCATACAGGACACACCCACTACCGGTTAGTCCTTTTTTTGTATCCTTCCTCCAAGTGATCCTGTGTGGGGGACTAAAATTTTCATTATAATGAATAAATACATGGAATAATGAACGAAAGAAATGGAGAAATAAAATCCTCAAAACATCAAATGAAATGTTGATCAATCAATCAATTTATTTGTCACATGTAATCATATAAGACATGATTCCAGATAAATGTAATGAATGATTTACGCATTTTTTTTTTTTAAAGAGTCATTGCAATGTAACCCTGATGCAACCCATTACACCCTAATAACCCTATCTATTTAAAATAGGGTTATCTAATAGGGTTAGCCTGATGTCATGTTTAACAGTGTAATCACTTAATGCAGGCAAGAAGGGCACTGTAATCTGCTATGCTCCAATCCTCTTTTGGAACCGTTTTTTTTACCGTTATTAACTCTATTGCACTATTTTTACTATCTGTAGTTTATAGCTTTTCCCCCCTATACAACTCAGTTATTTGATCCATACAAACTCCATGATGCAGGCTAACCAGGGACAGGCCTTAAACCTAATGACATGGAATATCCAGGGAATCTTAACCAGGAAATTGAAAAAAAAAAAAAAGAGATGACATTTATTAAATCTAAAATATGTGATATAGTGTTTCTCCAAAAAAGTCACTTACTGGCTCAGGAATCAAAGAAAGTTTTTCGAGATTGGGGGGACCTTAACAGACCTTAATCCACCATCAATTGCAGTTTAAGTGCTTTAGGGAAAGTAGAGATAAGTAACCCCCTAATACTGATCACACCACATTCTTTGGACAGCTTGAGTGTAAACTCAAAACTACGGAAGAATACAACATGGGTTCGGACTGATGGGTGCGTAGTATGGGGCTACAGTACAGCTACAATAATAAAAAAGAAAACATTCATATTGAACTTTTCAAAAATCAGAGATAAGAAAAATCATAAAGAGTGGCATCAGCACTGGGATCAGGAGATAAGGGGAAGAAATGTACATAATAAAAGTGTAAATAAAGGGTGTATATTGAAAAATAGGGGAGGAAATAGATAAGGGGCATACTGGAAGATGTTTGGTCAGCTTGGATCAGGACTGATGAGAAAAGTCTGACAAACGTGAAACTGAAGAGTTAACCAAATCCGGAAGATGGCGGTAATGCAACACCAAGGATGCCAGCTGCCGTTAATCCTCGAAGAAGAAGAAATTACTGTGCGGAACCTTCGGCGTTTGATAGTCGTACTCCACGGAGCCGTTATAGTGTAACTCCATGATGTCAGCTCTGGTGAAAACACATGTGCAGTTGCCTGGTGAGTTTATTTATGTTATACAGTTCACTATTTTTACTTCTGAAAACCACGACAAAGGTGTTTGCCACTTATTTTAATCTTACAAATATACCAGCTAGCTAACGTTACTTCCTTTTGTCTGCAGTTCAGACGCTCAGTTCCATATCTAGCTTAGCACGAGCACTAGCCTGTGAGGCAGCTACTCAGCTTTAATGTAACCGACGCTGGAATGCTCGAGGGTCGTTTTGGTAATTAATAATAATTGCCGCACTTTAGTGTAAGAACTAGCTAACAAACGTTGTCTGTCACAGGAGGAAGAATTGTAATTGCTGTAACGTTCACTAATGTAGCGCGTGTGCTGTTTTGTGCTTGCTAACAATACAGAACGCTAACTCGCCAAACTTCTTTCAAGACTCTTAAAGATATTTTTTTTAAGTTAACTAATAAAAACGTTGACATCGCACAATACCGCTGAAACTGCAATTCCAATGTTGATTGTCTCGTTTATTTCCTCAAGAGTTGATCACAAGACAGACGGACAGAATAATAAACACACATTAAGCCACAGATTAACATTTTTGAGTTTCCTCTTCCTCTTTAAAGTGTCTCTCTCTCTCTTCAATATTACCCAAGTGCGCAAAGAATAATCTACGTCACGTGGACAGTCACTGCAACAGCAAAAACCTCTGATTCATCAACAGACTTCACGCAATGCATCATGGGATGCGTAATGCCATCGTAATTCTTCAACTAATCACAACAAAATCTCCTTTCAACACAGATAATTAATCCCAGAAGACACCCATTGTCAGATTTATAAGGTTTATGAATTCTCTTTAAAAACACAATGGATTACAAACCGCCTGAAAATAGAGCGATTTGGTTGACGTTTATGACCGGATCGACCTCTCAGTGTAGGGGATTACCTGAGAGTTTCCAAATTTGAATAATTAAGTATTGTTTATTTTGCCCACTCCGCATCTCTTATTTGCGGCAGACCATGAGTAATGGCTGAAGCATCATTTCTATTTGATGAAATTTTCTATTTCTTTGTTTGACTCGGGAGGCGACGCACCGCCTCAGTTTGAGGACAACAATGACCAGAGTGATTCTGCGGGAGAGAGCAGCAGCGAAAGGTCAGACGATGGAGAGACTGATGAAGAGGAAACGGACAAAGGTGTGGAGGAGGCCGAGGACGAAGATGGAGGAGAGGACGAGGAAGGAGATAACGGCAACGCCAATGCTGGGTGGGCTGAGGCCATGGCAAAGGTCCTGGGGAAGAAAATCCCCGAGACCAAAGCCAGCATCCTGGTGAAGAACAAAGAGCTGGACAAGATGAAGGAGAAGGAAAGACTGGAGCAGCTGGAGAGGAAGAAACAGGTAATCAGATTTGCTAAGATTATTACAAACTGCATTCCTCATTAACAAAGAGTTGCCGTGTCCAAAACATCCATTCCACCGTTAATGTTCAGTGAGTAGCGTGATGACCGGATGAAGTGCTCTCTTCAGTTGGCACCTGTACTCTGCTGAAGAGTCTATAGTTTGTGTTTCTGTACTTCCAACACCTACAGAGTGATGCGTCTTGTTTCTAGCGAGTCCCATCCTGCGGTTAAACTTTGATTCATGTATCAATAATTCATCGCTTATAAAATTCACAGGTTTTGAAACAGAATTATCTTCATGTAAGTATTGGATCGGCAGACACTTCGTATTAAAAGACTCTAATCTGGACTGAGGCGTAGCTATTGAAGTGTAATGTTTCAGCTGAGTGCAGACACTGGCTGCACAACCGGGAATTTTGAAGCTTTTCCAGACGCCAAAACGCTGCATGTGCCACCCGGTGAAAAGATTGCGTGCTAAACGGTAGAAATGCAGCATTCACGTCCCAAGCTACTCAACCAAGAATGTGCGCTTGCACGTACTGTATGTGGTTGGGCAATGTAGCACCTTGCTGAATGATGTCACATTGCGGGAAAAGTTGAGCCCGGTGCAACTTTTTTTTGCTTATTCCCTGCGTCAACAGACCGTCTCCTTTCAAATGAATGAGGTGGCTGTGATTTTTCACGCAGGGCTACAATGGGTCTGAATGCAGCTTTACCGGACATATTCATGAGGGGAAATCTAAGAAACTCGAAGGAATGAATGAATATTTTAAATTTACCATGTGGAAATATTATACAAGCCGCATGGAGAAACACCACAGCAATATATGCAGACAATATTGTTTTTGTCTGTCTTCCAGCTTTGACCGGTCTGGGAAGCTGAATGCGAGTATTCATTTGTAACTGTGTCCCATCAGGTTGACAAAAAGCGAGCGTGGGAGATGATGTGCAGGGAGAAACCTGACATCGTGAAGGACCGGGAGACTGAAAGAGCTCTACAGAGAATTGCTACCAGGTGACTATCCCTTTTTTATTCTGTGAGACTTTAACGTTCTCAAAAGCAGCTTCACTTCTAATTCCAGTGTGTATTTGTCCATTCAGGGGGGTGGTGCAGCTGTTCAACGCTGTGAGGAAACACCAGAAGACGATCAATAACAAGGTGAAGGAGGTTGGCGGCTCGGAGAGGAAGAAGGCCAAGCTGCTGTCGTCTGTCTCGAAGAAAGACTTCATCGATGTGCTGAGAAGGACGGAGGTGGGCAGCGGAGTGACCGGCAAGACTGAAAAGGACGTAAGTTCAATGATGTCTAATGTTCTGTTCAGGGGCATGAACAGCTGGGGTGTCTTCTATGAAATAAAGAAAAAAATCAACAGTTTGATAAATGATATATTTCAATAATTTTAAGTTTATATTCATTTTTAAATCAAAATATTAGATGTTGGGCATGTTTCACAGCTGCTGCAAATGATGAAAAGACAGAAAAAGAAAGTCTGCCAGTGGCTCCATTATGGGCCTGCGCTTTGGATCTCCGTGTTATTGCTGTTTAACTCATCATGCCTGATGTTTTTTTTCAGATGGGGTCAATGCTTCACCTTCTCATGACTCTTTCTAACAAACTGTGATTTCCCAGAGTGCTCTCATGGGGTCACTGTTGCCTCATGAAAGGCCTTGATGAGACTTGGCGCAGAGCTAGAAGCACGTACTAAACCTAAAGCGACCTGTTGTGTGCAGGGTGCTGCAGCAGAGGAGAAGCCTGCCTGGAGTGTCTTTACAGACGACTTCATGATGGGAGCCACCATGAAGGACTGGGACAAAGACAGTGACGGAGAGGAGGCGGATGCACACTCTGGAGCGGGGGTGGAGGACAGTGACTCAGACTGACCCCATCCACACAGAGTGAAGGGACTGTGTACAGCAGGCTGCGAAGCCTTCAGGGACACACTTCTGTGGAACAGAAACCCTGCAAAACAAATGATCGAGAAAATCTGGAAAGTGTTCTTAACTGACTGTACGCAAACCTTTTTTATAGCATCTCACAGTGGGATATTTGTTGCTGAATATATTGTGCGGAGAAGGGAATGGTTTGTGACTGCACAGCATTCTGTACCCCGAAGACGTGACAAGAACAAATATGTGGAAACAGAATGTACCGGAGAGCTTGAGCCTGGGGGAAATTGAAGAAGCTTGTGGCTGTGTGGAGCTGCATGAGCTCCTGCCCTCCATCATAGATGCAGCATCAGTTTGCTCCCATTTAGTCTACATACTACTGTATTATCAGAAGAGCTGTGATAGTGTAAACTCTGTAAATATGAATGTTTTGTAGAGCGCCGGTTGAATAAACAGCCAATTCATGTGTATCAGCAAACCTTTTATTTATTAATTTAAAAAAAAAAAAAATGTTGGGCTTTTTTGCCTTTTTTTAAGGACAGCAAAGCTGAAGATAAACAGACAGTAAAAAGGGAGAGAGAAGGGATGATGTGCAGCAAAGGGTTAGGATTTGAACCTGTGCCACTGCAGTCTTACATGGTCACCCTCTCTACCAGGTAGGTACCGAGGGGCTCCAACCCATAGCTCTTTGAATGAACATATGTGAGTGAGTGCGGCTTGAAAATTCCAAACCTATCCCTTTTTTAAATCCCAACATTTGGATCGGACAGGGATTGTGAAATTAACAGGAAAAGAGCGAAAGCAAAGCATTTGCGCTACACAGTGCGTTTATATATCGGACTGCTCTAATCTTTGCTGTTTTCTTGTGAATTGCACGATCATTTGACCTCTCTTAGGGCCCTAAAACTTATTTGAATAAATGTCTCCTTTTATGAGCTGGACCACGTGAGCCTGCGGTCCTGTCCTCTCTCCTCCAGTGTACGGATGCCCCTGTTCTGACCCCGTGCCTCTTCTCTCTGGCTTGTTTTACTTCGGGGCTTCCTGTGTCCGACCTTTGCCGGTAGCACAACCCGTGGAATTATTTGCACAGGGTGTTATCGGCAGAGAAGGCGGCACGTCGGCCTGTCTGCACCACACTGGACGATTGTTCGTCATGGCAACGCTGCGGCCTGCCACTCAGGTATGCTGCCTTTTTTTTTATCCTGGCCCTGTTAACACGCAGCCTGGGGAACAGGCTGGGTCGCCTCGTTTACCACCACCGCTCCATCCCTCTCTGACACTTGTGTCCGCTCGCTCTGCTTAGAGAGGAAGTTTCTAACTCACTTCTGGCTTGAATTGTGAGCAAAATATCAAAGCTGAAAATCCAGTTAAACACTTGAAGGCTTCGCGGGAAAGGCCCATCAGAATAAGATTTAATTTATTAATCTGTATAAAAGGACGTTGGAAGTGAACATTTCTGTAAGTCTCCCAGCGTTAGCAAGAATGTCCTCTGATGGGGGGCCTATGGCTCATTCTCTCCCTGGGTTCCCAACAGTTAATCTGGCGGTGACTGATCATGGCCAAAACTATGGAAATGAGACTGTTGCAATAAAGTGGAATTACCCTTTTTCAATGGTAAATTAAAGACACAATTGGCAGGATTTTCCAGAAAACAATGTATAGACAAATACAGAAATAATCTCTCTCAAATACAAATACAAAAATAATCCCTCTCAATCCTCATTTATGACCCACTATAACCCTGCAGCCCTCTGCCTGGATTTTCTCTTTTCATTTTGCTTTCTTCAAGACGTTTCTGGCCCCCCTCTGCTTAATTCTCCTGTTTGGACACAAATGCAATGTCCATTAGCGAAGTAATCCCACTGACTCTGCCTTTAACACCCTGTGAGAATCTGGTGTTTGCTGTCCTCCAGTCGTGTAACTTCTCCCAGTGCTGTTAAGTGACTCTGAGACTTCCAGTGGTGTGTTGTGTTGTGGGAGCGAGCAGTACTCAACCTTTTACATTGCGTCAACTATGACGGAAGGTGTGATAGTTGCACTTCTGGGACAACTGAGCATTGAAAGCTCTGGAACAAGTGAGCAAGTGGCCCTTGATGTTCAAATGGTATCATCCAACGCTGTTGTCAAGGTCCAGATGAATCGTCCGCTCAAAAGTGCCTCAGTCAAACAAATCCAAGATCAGTATGCAAAGAACTCATCGTGTGGTTAAGATCACTGGAGTTATATAATGATGTGGCTTAAAACCTTTTAGTGAGATTATTTTCATGTGCAGAGCTTTGTCCAACTCCTGTATGTTCCTCATGTCATGGTGGAACAGGTGTAGGAAGGGACAGGCTGGGACACACACACACACACCTCGCCTTGTCTCACATCTGTCAGTGTGGGTACTGATTTAGTGAAGCCATCTGGTTTGCGGCAGCCTCTGGATGCGGAGAGTCAGAGTGGCTGTCAGGCCTGATGGATGGCGGGCTTTGGTCGGGCAGAGTGCGGAGGGCCGGCACCAAGCTTTGGCAAATAATGAAAAGAAAAGTGGGATTTTTTCTCTTTTTTTTTTTTTTTCTTTCTTCCCTTTCTCAGGGGTTGTGAACATAAATCAAGCTGGCAACACAGCAGGCTCAGAATGTGTGGGAGCGATCAGAGGAGAAGGTCGGAGGAGCGCAGGGGTAGAACCGGTCCTGTCCACTGACATGTGACACAGCCGGAGAGGACGCACTCATCCACTGCTGCCTCCCCGTCGCGGTGCCTGATTCTCCTAATGTGATCATTATTATTACGTTATGCTGCGCACGGATTTTTTACACGAGTGTTCTTATTACATTACGGGCTGTTATTACATGCATGAGTTGCAACACACCCTTCAGTAAAGAGCTGATCAGAGGCTTGGAAAGCTTGAGGTTGAAGGTGGAGGAGTTCAATGCCTTGGCACTGAATTGAGGAACAAAGTTTACAAAAAGTAGTAAACTCATCAGATATGATATAATATAGCAGATCAGTTTTTGCCCTTTGGACCCCGAAGATAGTGTTGTTGTTTTTTTACTTCTGCATTATTTATGGTATTTTGTGTCGATTTATATTATGGTTTCATTGTTATGCTCTGCTTAATGTCTTGTTCAAATTCAAGTTCCTCATAAACCTTTTTGTTTATAATGGCAATCAAGGCAACTCATTAACACACCCTTCCAGTCACGACATACTTTTAAGGGCAACAATCCCCCCAAAAAAATAGAAATGGCGTCTCAAAGAACACACATTTTCGTTTAAATGAAACCAGAGGACATATACGGGCAACTCACAGAGGTAATGTTTTTGTAGCAGCTTGGAAAAGAAGTTCCAGACGCCTTGCGCTGACCGGCTTTAGGACCCTGCGTCACAACGCAGCAGGGGCCAATGGGCTATTAGCCGTTGCAGCGCTGTCCCAATGGGCACAGCGAGCACTCCTATTTACAATAAATCGTCTCGTAACGTGGAATTGAAGGGGTTCCCTTCTCCGACAGTGATGACCACAACCTCGGTTTGAAGCGGGCGGAGGGGGGAGCACGTGGTAACTTTAGTCCTTTTATAAATCTCCTACAAGCGGCCACTGCTGTCCGCTTGGCACGCGTAAAAACACGAGCCGTCCCCCAACTAGATGGGTTGAGGGAGACGCGTAAAAGCACTATGCAGTCGCACCGAAGGCAAACTCAGAGCTGTTTTTTTTTGTTGAGCTACTTTTTAAGGAAGACTTTTTCACGGTGAAATCCCAGTTCTGTATGGATTTTTGATATCGCCTTCACGCGCCAGCCACACTTGAAAACAAGTTCACACCTCGCGCCCCCACTGAACGCCAGGACCGCGTTCGAGATCGAATGTTTGTTCAACAACTTTTGTGATATGTCTGGGGATTAAATTTAAAAAAGCAACAAATCGCTCATCAGGACACTGAAGCGTGATTTATAGCAACCTCGGAGCCCGGGCTGGTGTTGGGTGAGGTGCGGTTGGAGAGCTGCGAGCTCTGATGCGGTGGAGGTGTGCTCAAACCCGCAGGCTACGCGTCTGTCCGTCTGTAACTCTCCTGTTTTCATCCATATATTTCAGATGCTTTTGATGGCTGCGCGTCCACCCATGGCAACATTCAGCTGCACCTTTACGCACTTTCGCTGTGCGTTCACTGTCATCCGGGAATAGATCCGCGCGATCCTGTCCGACCGAATAACGGGTCGTTTTGTTTGTGTCGAGACAGTTGAATGGATTTTCAGGTACACTTTACTGAAACTGTGGAATTAGAACTATACGGTTTTGAAATAGCTGTTCGGGACAGTTTGGCTCGTGTTCATAAATGCTCTTCACTTAGATTCCTGCCCAGGAAACGCGTCTGCCTGGCGATCTTGAAATCGCTTGCGGTGAACATTGTTCCTGAATCTTTAAAAAAAAAAAAATTATTTAACATTTGAAGACGTCAGAGGAGAAGATGAACCTGTGTATCGTCAGTCTTCTCCTCACTTTGGATTTAGCCACCGTGGCGCTCAGTTTGTCCACATGCAGCACGCTGGACATGGATCAGTTCAAGAAGAAGCGCATCGAGGCCATCCGAGGGCAGATCCTGAGTAAGCTGAAGCTCACCAGTCCACCGGAGGACTTCCCCGAGCCCGACGAGGTGTCTCGGGACATTGTCGCCATTTATAACAGCACCCGCGACCTGCTGCAGGAGAAGGCGAACGAACGGGCGGCGACATGCGAGCGTCAGCGCAGCGAGGAGGAGTATTACGCGAAGGAGGTGCATAAGATCGACATGCAGCCCTTCTACCCATCAGAGAGTAAGTACGTGTGTTTGTTGAAGCGATGCCTTCCCAAAAAATGAATGAGTGTGCAGGACCTGCGTGGCCCCCCCACTGATGTTACCTAAGTGTGAAGTTTAAAAAGTCCCAAGTAGGCTTAGCCTTTGGACGTGGTCACGTGTGTTTGTCATTGTTTTGGAAAAGCCTTGGCTGGATGAGTGCAGGGGGGAAACAGCCAGATAGGAAGGAGGAGTTGGAGCTGAGCTGCAGTTCTTGGACATCAACAACGTCTTCACCTCTAACTCCGAGAACGGCGGAGTGCACAGCCATCAGCAGACAACAGCACGTTAACTGAACCCTGGTTCTGTATTTCACTACTTCCACCGTTACATCTGTGAACTTCAAAGTTAGAGCAGGGGATAGGCAGTGGCTTTACTGCTGACCATGGTCGGGGCAACCAAAATGTTTTCCACCCTTTAATCTTCACCTCCGTTTCTCCTCTAGTGGTATGTCTCCATGTGGATAGGTTGAAAACTCCCAATTATCTGAAAGTCCCCAACATAATGTCGCCATATGTCTGCGGTGTAAACCCAGTACACCAGCATCCCAGGTGTTCAGCAGTAAACTGGGGAAACTGGCTTTGCAGTTTGCTGTTTTCCTCTGTGAGTAAACTTCGCACGGCAGGGGTCAAAGGTACACTTTGGGCCGAATTTTGGTTTGAAACTTTGAAAAATGAACTAATATTGTCACACTTTGAAGGCGTTACAGTGTCGACGTTATGTCTAAGACATCTGTGTCGTGTTGCAGAGATATCTCCTGAAGTTAGCATGCTAACAGCTAGCTCCGCTCCGTCCAGTCTTGTAATACCACTTGTTCCTCTAGAGGCGATAGTGAGTCAGCGTAGCTCCAGTCTGACCTCAGTCCAACATGAGAGGACAAAGAACCAGAGCTGCTTGTCAACCATGTTGACGGTACAGGGTGTGTGCACATTGCGGTAATGCAACACTTATGGATTCCAAACGCCTTCAAACTCAACAGAAGGGGAACATGTTGGGACAAGGCCGCATGTACGTGTACGCTTGGGCACTGATGTGTCGTGAACATAGAAACTACAAATTGAATGAAAATCGGTTCAGAATTGAGCGAGTGACAGTCGATCCCGTAGAGAAGTCTTAACGTGGCGCCATCTAAGTTTCTACACCTATGTGGCGGAAGGTGTCTCTTCCTATTTTTTAGACACGTGGCGGGCGAGGAGCTGCTTTTGTCCGGTGCCAATGTTCTTTTAACATATTTAATATGCAACAAGTTTGCGAGACGAGTCAAAAAGCCCCAGCAAAAGCATTGGCGTGAATGGTAAATTATAAACAAGTTGTGGATTAAAACGTGTCATCGTGTCACGTCAGTCCTGTGGTTGGCCGCTCGCTCCGTGTGAAAGCATCTTTTGTCAGATGGTTTGGAAGCCTTTATGTGCTTGTCCCTGCCATGTTACTGCTTTCATTCACGACACAGCCATACCCACATTTTCCCTCAAATACGCGGCCTTGAGGTGGGAAAATTGCCGCTACAGATTTCCCTGAATATCAATCCTTTTCACACAAACTGTATTATGTGTAGATGGGCACGTTTAGCAACTTCGCATTAGGCGACGCAACACCATGCTGTTGATCTGTAATGTCACTCGGCTTTGTCCGTGCGCACATTTAAAAGATTTGTGTGTGTAAAATTTGTGAAGCAGCCCTTTATGGATTGACATCGGTGTCAGCGCTGCAGGAGTTTGCCTTTTACTATTCATGATGATCACAATGATGTCCAGCCTTAAAATATTTCCCTACATTGTCACGTTAAAGCACGTGATAGAAAAGAACTGACATTCTCTATGTACGAGGTGGGTTGACCTTCTGAAAACACTTGTTTCATTTATCAGTTGGAAAAAACGTGCAGTTTGCAGAGGATGCCGTGGTTGAGTACTAATCCTTCAAGTGGGAGGCACCAGTTCAGCTCTCTAACAGCTCCTGCACTGAATCCACCAGCTCCAGTGGTGCTGCTCTGCAGCTGACCCTGACCTTTGACCTGCCATGTGGAGGCCACAAGATGAATTTCTCCTTCAGCTGATCAAAGACCCATCAGAGGAAAAGCAGGGCTGTAGAACCAAAACAATCATATTAAATGAAACTGCAGAGCCATTAACCTCAATATGGTTTCCCTATTCCCATCAGAAATGTGAGCACATGCACTGAAGCGAAAATAAATTAGCACGACATTTTGTATGCCCCGAGGTGTATTTCGCATCAAATGTTATCCTTGGCCCTGCCTCTTGTGTAAATACCTTTTTTTTAATTTTTTTTTTTATGAAAAGATCTGGCCCGATGCCAGGTGCAGTCAGGAAAGCATTTACAGGGTATAAATAATACTGAGTCAACACGCGGGGAGGAAAGAGGCCAGAATTGATTCCCATTTATGTGAAGCGGTGACACTGGCCAGGTCCTCACATCTGGAGACAGATGCTGACAGGAGGCAGATCAAACAGTGAAACCGTCGGCTAATAGGCTATTTATCTAGTCTCTTTAACTTGATGTGTGAGTGTGAGTCACTGTGCAAGTTAATATCACACACACACACACACACACACACACACACACACAGTATCAGCCTTATTTGGTTGGGTGTCAGGAAATCCTCAGGCGGCAATGTGGGGCACACTGGCCCTGGCAGCCTTACAGAAATTCTGGGTAGTTGAATGAAGAGGGCTGTGTGTGTGTGTGTGTGTGTGTGTGTGTGTGTGTGTGTGTGTG
>CALSBV010012129.1:277473-310992 GCA_943590825.1 Bovichtus diacanthus
ACACACACACACACACACACACACACACACACACACACACACACACATACACACACATACACACACACACCTATCCATACATTACAGCACAAATCCTGCACCGGTGCATCCGACAGTGTCACAGAATGCCTGTTAGAGCACTAATACGCTCGGTGAACATTTTTTTTCAAACAGCCTTTAAAGAAAATGTGTTTGTTACAGGGAGTGAACATGGTGAGCCAAAGAATTGCCGCTTATTTACAAAGCAAACGTGGACCACATGTTGCTCTCTGCTTTTATTTAGTGAGCTAAATTCAAAGGTGGTAATTAGCTCCCCATCAGGTAACAATTCACCACATTACACACTCTGAACCTGCATTTGTGTTGGCAAAGTCACATTAAAAGCATTATGTGAGGGCTCTCGCACTCTACAGTTAGTTTTTTAGCATGAACAGGAGATGAACTATGAACATCATGAACTGAGGTATTTGTGGGAACACTCACTGAAGGGAATGAGGGGAACTGAAACAATAGATGTGTTGAACAAAGAAAAGATTTAGAGCTGGTAATCTCCAAGCAGAGTGAACGGTCGTCCATTCAGGTATTAGCAGTATGAAGAGACATTCCTGTGGTGTGTAAATTGCCAAGGGGGTGCAGGACAGAAAGTGTTGTTTAGCCCAAGTTTCGGATCTGCTTCTAATCAGGTCTTTAAAGAGTCTGCAGGAAGGATGTGTCACTTTTTTTAATAGGAAGCAGAAAGACTGAAAGGAGTTGCCCGATTTATATGGAGAGTTAATGGCATGGGTCTGCAATGTTGTGTACTGCAGTGGCAAACTGTGAGCATTGAACTAAAGCCCCTGTCCTCCATCCACCCCAAGCAAAAAAGAGGAGGGCGTAACTGCAATGTGAGAAATGCAATGTTTTCCCTCCCAATACTGATTCCAATACTCCAACTCAGGTTAGCTGCCACTACTGATTACTGATCTGGTACCAGTCTTACTTTTCTGATATGATTGTTCCCCAGAGCTTCCCCAAAGCTACTAAATGGAACTTGATACTGTTTCCTAGGTCAAGAATGAACTTGAATGCTAAACCAATATGATACCTAAAATGGTCCGTGTTTAGTTCATGTTTGTACTGCATAGACGCGCACACTGTTATCCCATGTATTTACATTCAGCAATCTCCGGAGGGACGTGAACTGTGGGACGTTATGGTTCATGGTCGGCAGCTTAACCCTGAAGCCACCAGGGCACCTACTGTATGTCACCAAGTTGTGAAAGACGGCAAACTGCGATTGGTCTGGGTTTAACTTTCAGCCCAAGTCACAGATTTTATTTCAACTCAGACACATGTCACGTTCCCTGCGTAGAGACTAGAGGACCCTGCTGGTGCTTTTCTGGTGTTTCACGGATTTGTGAAAGACTGTGTGGGAGAAGAGAAAAATGGAAGGTGTGTGTGGTTCATGTTTTAAAGTTAAAGTGTAGGTATGGGCACGCCGCTGTTTTCCTTGCTAAAACTTATGTTTGTATGTTGTGATGTGTAGAGCCCAGTGTGCATGCTGTTGAACATGATGGATGGTGTTTAGTTAGTCCGAGTGTAACCACTAGCTAATCTCCCCTGCACCTCTCTAAATAAACCCAGTCGTGTGATGACTGTTGGTTTGTGAAGGGAGGTTTGTAAAAACAGCCAAACACTGTTTGTTAGATGTTCCAAACATCTAACAAACCTGAAATGAAGAATCTCTGAAATGAGAAAGTTGCATGTGTCAGGAGTCAAGTATCATTAATTGTCCTTCTGCAACACCGAAATGCAGTTGTAGCTTAGTTCATTATGCTACACACGAAAAAAACATGAAAAAAATTAGAGAACAGTAACGGTAGTAGTGCATTCATGAAGTGCATTTTTGGAATTTGCAACAGGATCAACGTAAACAATCAAAAACCTTGGTGAATTCTCTGGGCAGATAATATGGCCCGGCTCTTTTAACATTAAAAACTCAACTTCAGGGAAAAATCATCCATAAACGTTGACGTTTGAAGGGTGTCCTGTGGTCCGCCCGTCAAGTACAACAGCTTGGTCCTGACTCATTTAGAGTTTTACATCCAATAATTTGGCTTCAAAATGAGAACAGAATGACGTGCACTCTCTCGATTTGTTTATTTATTTATTTTTGGTCATGATTCCAGCGGCAGGATTTGGGGTAAGAAGTAGCCTGTTTCTGCGTCCAGGAAGACCAGTGGAAAGTGCATTACTAAGCTGAATGCCCTAATTTTCAGCAAAGGCTGAACCTTGGCAGCATCTGTCAGTCAAAGCGTCAGAAAAGACAGCATTGTATGTGGCAGGGAACAGAGCATGCTCCTGGGTTGTTGTTTTCATCTGCAGAGATATGAATAAGCTGCAGACTGGAACCACCAGTAGAGGACAGAGTTAATGCGTAGCTCTAGCCATTGGACCAAACAGGGTCACATGAATACTCGCCTACTGATCCTTCAACGCGAACACACAGTGTTCCAATTAGAGTTTGAAACTGTGACATGTATTCAGATCATTTTACGTAGCAGTCAAACTTGAACCTCGATGCTTCCACTAACGTACATATTCCTGTGTTGTCTCCAGAACTTGATATACATCCACCTGTGGCACATTCAAAACCTGGCCATGATCTATAAAGGCACACGCCTGTCTTAAGTAAGGACATAAAGGAGCTCCAAATCATTCTGAGGTATTATTGTGATTGAGGCACAAATGCATGGACGAAATTTTATTTTTAAGTCCCCACGACCACATTGGGCTCTATCGCTCAGAAATGGAACAAGCTGACCAAAGTCAATGTCGCTGGACAGAGAGCTGATCAAGAACCCAATGATCTCTAACAGGGCTTCAGAGAGAATGTGCCACAAGGACCATCTATGCAGCGTCATTAATCAGACCTTTAAGGTAGGAAGTAAAACCTGAGGAAAAGGCTTCAATCATCCAGTTAAAACTAGGGATATGAGGGACATCATTATGCTCTGCACTTTCATCTGTCTGTATATTTCTTTGTCGTAAGAAAACCCACATGGCAAACTAGTGAAGGCCTTTATTTATCTTATCACAATGTCCAGTGTGCCTAAAGCACTGAAGACTGTGGCCAGATGCATACCACTGCAGGTGTATACACGAAGACACAAATAAGTACACACATCGTTTTCGATGTCTAATTCGAAAATCATTTACATTAGCAAATATATATTCGTCGGGATTATGTTTTTCACATCATCCCCAGACGAAACATTTGTATTATTCGTTGCCAACGCAAACATATTCATACTGAACATACCTGCTAAACCATCACTGTGGACTTCAGACAGTTTGTTTTCCCTGTAATGAGACCTGCTGAATATGTTATGGTTATGTTCACACAACTCAAAGCACTTGGTTATGGTTAGGGAAGGATGGGTGTTTTTTTTTGTTGAATATTGAAAAAGTCAACACTGACGTGTTGTACGAGGCAGGATCCGTTGACCTAATCATGTGTTTGAGATTTACAGTAAAACAACAGCAGCCACATACAGGATACAGACGGTGACCACATTCTCCAATGTCAAAGGTCATGAGTTTCGTACGCCCACCCTCCACCTCCATACAGTGGGGATGAAGGTGCACAGCCTCTGCTGGAAGACATTCATATTGTACACTCACTGCTGCAAACGGACTGCATGGTAACTCACCGTCATTTTTAAAATTTTCTGTAAAGTGCCGGCGTTCAACTGTGATGACTGCAGCCCAGGCTCGTTGCTTTTTCCTGGGATTCTTAATCAGAATTGTCCATATTCAACTCTTCTCCTGTGATGGAGTATGGGAGAGAAGGCAGCTGCAGGGAGAGCCGAAAACTTTAAGACCTTGGGGTATTTGCCTGAGTGACGAACCTCACCACAGGGTTGTTGTTGAGAGCCCGCTCTCTCTTCACTTACGCAAGACCTGGACGCTGCTTGGCCACAGTGGCTGAGCAACTGCTCAAATGGCAGCAGCGTCCAGGTCTTGCGTAAGTGAAGAGAGAGCGATTGAGCGAGCGTTAAAAGAATAACAAGTTCTCTTCCAGCACTTTCTGTATTGTTTACAGCAACGGCACAAGTCCTGTGTAAGATGATAGTCTTAACAGGCGTGCAGGAGGAAGGGGAGACGGCTGTTTGGTGCACGGGCTGCGGCCGGGCCTGTGGTGCGGCCCACGCTTGATGGGAGTTGTGGAGATAGTGTTTTCTGGGTTATGCAACGGGTTGGTCGAGCATAGCCTGCTGGAGCTGTGGTCATGAAGGTGTGTGTCATTCACGGGTAATGAGGCAATCTTTGTCCACCCTGCTGCCACTTTGCGTGTGCACACTCCACAGTCTGTGTGAGTGTGTGTGTCTGCCATGCTTTCTAATTGCCTTGCTGTCATACAACAACAGTGGAGTTAAATTCATATTAAAGGAGAACTACAGAGGGTTCGGAGGAGCGTGTATCAGAAAGATAATTCGGCACTACATTTACAAACTAGTGCAGGAAGCAGCTTTTGGATGACTGTCAGCTTTGTCTCAGCTTAAAGTGTGTCCATACTTCACCTGTCAGCAATAGACGTGTGGCGTGATGGACTTTCATCAAGTTAACCAGAGTTGGCGCCCTGTCACAGACCTGCAGTTAACGTTTACCTTTTTTAAAAATAAACGTAACCATGGTCTTTCCCTAACCTATAAAACTATTCTTACCATGTGAATATATTATAGAAAAGCGTGGATCTTTAACACACTTTAAAACATTATTATTGCACGGGGGTCTGATAATTATCCAATATTGACGTTCTTGTCTGGAGAGATTTGGAACATTTGCGATATTTTTTATTTAAAGTTCTTGATTTGCGAAAATTCAAAACATATGATGATCTTGTATTATTGGATGGCATTCTATAGAACATGTTTTAATAGTATAAATAATACAAACTCCTGTTGACTTCAGTTGCTTCAAATCATATCGAGGCTAATTGTGGTAAAATTAGAAACAAGTCCCAAACATTCTGGCTTTGTCTTTACTGGCAGTCTTTCTCTTTGTTAATATTCTTAAAGCCAGTTAAAAAGATGTTTACAATTAGTTCTGGTGAGCCTAATGTACACTGGACCTGCATCCTTTAACTCCATTTTGCACATTTAAATTCTAATCGTGAAGACAATTTGACTACTTAAAAAGCTATTACTTGCTCCGTTGCTATATGTGCTGCTCAAGAATGAGTTTATTTTCTTTTATGTTAACTAGAAAACTTCACTCCGTGGAGTGCCAGGTGTGTCTCCATTATTCCAAAGTCCAAAAAAAGTCACATTTGATCAAAGAAAAACATCCATTGCTCCAAAAATACACAGTGTCCCTGCAGCAATCACAGGCACATGGCTGTTAATTATCCAAAATGACGTCATTGAACCTTTAACATTTATTTTCCTACTATGGCGAAGGCATGACCCATCCTACTCTGCCTCTGATTGGCTTACCATGACATTCCTAATAATAATAGTAATAATGATGAATCTAATTTACACAGCACACTTTAAAATACAGCGAAATCTCAAGGTGCTTCACATAAAGAGGAAACAACCATAGTACAATGTAAAAACTGATTAATTAACACCTGAAGAACAATTTGATTATATGAGTTAAAATAGGATAATTAAAATGAGACCCAAGCTTAAAAGGAAAATGCATAAGAGACAAAATATATATGTAAAAAAAAAAAAAAAACCATATACTTACCTTAACCATAACCATTCTCACTCCTCATGTCTAAACTTAACCGATCCAGCTAACGAAGGGAGCGAGTGCGAGCTAATTATAGCCATGTACTTCTGTTTGTTGCAGGGAGAGTGTGTATTTTCGAAGCAGTGAGCCATCGGAACAATGGGTATTTGTTTTCAGGATAACAGGCTGTCGGACAAATTTGCTTTCTGTCCAATTAGAGATATTTTGGAATTGGGGTTATGGAATAATGAGCCGTTGGAACAATGGACAATCCTCGTCTCCATTTCTCCTCTCAAAAACAAAAAGAGTTAAATCCCCATTAGTTGTCCCTTCCTGCTCCCTCACAGTCTAGATGGTGGCGAAGCAACAAAAAAAAAAAAAAAAAAGGGATTTATTCATCTCGTATCGTGCCTAACTTTAGTGGATCATAACATACCAGATATGGAATTGATCTGCAAGTGCTCCGGTTCAAAATGAGACCAAACTCATCTACAATGTCAGTTTTTCAGCCATAAAAAAAAAAATAAAAGGCCAAAATGTGGCCTGCAACACACTCGGTACAGTAAGGCTTATTCTCAGCCTAGCCGATTGCCGGAAATGCATTTAGCTCCTGAAGCCGTTGTTGATCAGTTGCGGATCCTACAGGCCGGTTAAGAGGAGTGCAGAGTCAGTGGTCAATAAAATTGTTTTGGTTTTTTTTAAACATTGGGAATCACTGCAACCATGAGAATTCCTTGTGCATACAGTCACAAATGAGCACTCAACATAATGGGGTGAAGGGTCCAGTACTTTATGACGGACAGACGGATACACAAACACATGTGCGCACACGTCCGAACACAGTACCTCCCCGCAGGTTTACACCAGGCTGAGATTATACACTTCACATGAGATGTACAGTAATTTTACCAGTATATGTCGTCTCACACGCAGACACAGGCCATGCAGCTGCTGGTTCAAAGTGTCATTTTGGATATGGCTTTGAACACTTTGAAAACATAGAAATCCAGATTTAGTGGGAGGATTTGGTGGTGGATGACTTTTATTTGGCCCGCTTTTTAAAACAAGGTGTTGTCTTGGTGCAGATTATCAGAGTGGTTGCGTATTTGAATCTTAATTGTATTTTTGGGGGGATTTGTACAGCTGGTGGCCAAAGCTCCAAAGCCCCTTCCTCCATCCGCCCATCCCTACGTGCACAGGATCTATGTAAATCTGCATCCCTATGTTTCTATACATGGATATGTGTGCTGCTGTTTGAATTCATGCCTAGATAATCCCAGTCACACAGTGCATAAAGAACATGCATCTGTGTTGTGTGTGTGTATCTGTTTATCTGTTGCTGGGAATTGGGCCTGTGGAGACTGACATGGTGGAGGGGCTTTCAAAGCGCCGGGTATTTTTAGTTCCTAGGGATTATGTGTGGAGTTGTTTTCAATTTACTATTGGCAGGTGAGTGGCTGGGCGGAGGTGTCTGCAGGGAACCAGACAGGCGGGAGCTAACATTCCCTCACTGTAGAGCCTTTTCTTTTCCTCTCTTGCTCTCAGTCTCTTGTATTATTCTCAGGCTTTTCTTTTAGTCTCCCGCTCCCGACACCTCCTTCCTATCCTCTCGCTGTTTCCTTCATTTCCTCTTGGCTGCTGTGTGTCTGTAGCCGTCTGTTCCTATCTGCCGCACTCTTTATCATTCTTTCATTCCTCTTCGTCTGCTTTGTTGCCATTACTTTCTCAATTTGTCTGGTTTCCCTTTCCATATATCATCGCTATAAAGCGGACAACAATCTCATTCACGGTCACTGTGAAGGATTCTTTATTCTTCAGCTGTGAAAACATTTACTTTGAATCCAATCGTTTGCTGTTTCACATGCTGGTATTCCATCTCATTTAGTAGCTGCTGCTGCTGCCCAAAGGCCTAATTTACACTTGACACAGTCTGTATGTTCGCTCATTCCTCAGTACACTCTTCAGCAACGATGTCATCTGAATAAAAATGTGACAGTGTCTGTAAAACAAGTGGAATCTTCAGAAAAATATTCATCTCGACCCTCGTTCCTTTTGTGGTGGCTTTCTGTCCATCGAGGTCAAGGAACCGCTTCTGAAATACTTCAAAAGTGGAGCGGTCACAGATGATGGCGATTTTCATCACTTGCCTATTAAGGCCTGCTTGAAACTCTTCTGTGTCCTTGTAAAGCAGAGGAAAAGAGAGGTCAGCGTGTTAGAAATGATGAATTGGATGATCATGCTGACTTTTAAGATAAGATAAGATAGAACTTTATTTATCCCAAGGGAAATTGTTGTGCAACAGTTGCAATACACAGTAGGAAACAGTATAACAATTCTAAAATGTACAAATAGTGCAATACATTTTACAAAATATATATCTAACAAGATGTCAACATTTTTAGACTGTTACTCTGAATTCTGTTGATTTAGTTGCTAATGTCGGTCAAACGGTAATTTGTCTGCAGTGGAACTACAAGACCATATCGATGACAAAAGTTATTTTTATATATTGTCTGTGAATGAATTCAGATTACGCAAACCAGCAAACATGTAGTGTATGCTTTTCCTCACCATGGCACAACTGAAAAGCCCTCTCGAGCTGAGCAGATTTGTCAAATTAAACCTAAACATTAAAGCCACTGCTATGCTAGACTAAAGGGTAGGATGGCCAGATGACACTACTAAATATGAGTAGCGTTAGCTACAAATTTATTGCTTTGCTAAAACGTTGTTCTAAATGAAATGGTAGTCTCCTTGAAAATGTCCTTTGTATCATATTTGTGCAGCCTACATGTTCTCTAACTGTCTTCATTTGTCCAGGCATTTAAAGTGTGAGGGGACTTGAGATCCTGAACTCAAGTTGGAGAAAAAACAAGTTATCAAGCCAATTTCACTAAGTTACTACAACTAAACTTACAAACTGTGTTTAAAATGAAAGAATTTGACTTTAAATTCCCACGCACTATTAAGTTGATGTTATTACAGGCATTATCCTGTCAACACAACTCATTATACTGTAATGACAAATATCTGTGTGTGTGTGTGCATGTCTGAGTTTTGATTATCTTGCTTTGGGAGTGCAGAGCAGCACGTGTAGTAAACAATGAAATCCCGGGCGCCTGGCCGGACTTTGGTTAGCGCCTGCGTTAAGCCACGTCCGCTATCGGCCACTATGGGATGTCTCCGATGTTTTCTTTTTACAATATATGTAAATGAGGGTGTGTGTGTGGTAAACACCTTGCACGTTTATCCGTACTGTTACGGACACTGTAGTGTTGCATGCGTAGACTCATTTTAAAACCCAAGAAGCAGTGGCACTAGCGCGTCCTGAGCCTCCCACTGCACCAGTCAAAAACAATGTTGGCAACTTAAAGGTTCATCTAAATCAATAAATCAGAATGTTTATCTTGCAACCATGCATTTCATTCAGTGGTGGTAATAGGTCCCCTGAATTACTTTTTAGAATGAAGGAAGAATACATTGCATTTTGGAATGTATCTGAATCATGGGTGATTACGAATTATTTTTCACTTATGGAAAGAACCTCGGCAGAGGTCTGCGCTCTCCAAGTGCCCCTCTAGTTTTTGTTATGCTACCTTTATTATGGAAACCAATTTCATTTGAATATAGACAGTCCCCTCCTAAACGGTAGACTGAAAACATTTTGGTTGGACTTCAGAAGATCAATATGAGACAAGAGATCAGCTTTTCAGCTTTTATTTTCCGGTATTTACACATATGTTACACAACTTAAAAGATAGCACCTGCAACAGAACACCCAGTTATTAGGTGAGCAAAGGGAGCAGATGGACTTCAAATAGATTCAAGTGAATAAGACTCCATATTTAGTTTCAAATCCTTTGCTTGCAATAACTGAAACCTACGACTCATTGAAACGACCACACTTTTGCCTCTTCTTTTGCAATGCTTTTCCAGGCTTCTGCTGCATCATCTCTCCGTTGTTTGTTTTGGGATTTAAGTCTGGAGATCGACTTGGCCAGTCTAAAACTTTTAGAAACCTTTTCCCCCCCGATGAACTCTGTGGTTGTTTTCTCCATGAACTCCTGATAGGTTTGAATGCATTGCTCTGCAATTGTTTCTGTAGACCCCCCCGAGTTTGTTCTGCCGCTGCCGTCCCGCGTTACATCATCAATGGAGATCAATGAGCCCGTCCTCAAACGTGTTTCACATCGGAGTGTGTGTGTTTGGTATCATGAGCAGATCCTTTCTTTCTTTACACATTAGCCTTTTCCTTCACGTTGGTAAAAAGTTCATTTTTGGCTCGTCAGTCCATAAAACTTTGTCCCAGAACTTTGAGTCTCGTCTCTGTACTGGCCTCTAATCTGGCCTGGCTGATGAGTGGTTTGCAAATTCATGGGTAGCCTCTGTACTTTTGTTCCCGAAGTCTTCTGGGAATGCTAGATTGTTATAGCTTCACTCCTGCCCTCCGGAGGTTGTTGGTAATGTAACTGACAGTTGTTCTAGGTTTTTTTTTTTTTTCACGACTCTCACAATGTTTCTGTCATCAACTGCTGATGTTTTCCTTGGTCTACCGGTCTGACGTGCATTGCTCAGCACACCAGTGGTTTCTTTCTTCTTCAGGACATTCCAAATGGTTGTTCTGGCTGTTGCCAATGTTTGTGCAATGGCTCTGATTGATTTTCCATCTTCTCTCAGCTTCAAAATGGCCTGCCTTTCTCCTATAGAGAGCTCTCTGGTTTGAATAATCAGTGTAACAGGACACACCTAGGCAACAAGAAACTCCTGTCTCAGTGGCGATCATTTTGCACACTTGAAAAAATGTGCGAGACACTGAACATTTCATAACACAAGAGAACTTCACACTTCTTTTTTCTTCATTTCTTCTCTGCACCGATCGTGACCAGCTGATCTGCTCAGAGCGCATCCGCTCTGTCGCTGAGCCACACACTCGCTACGGCCACACATCACGCTGCTCTTATGCCAACCATGTAATGTGTAAACTTGCTTTTAAACCCGGCCTTGACCATTTTCACACTGTATTGTATCTATTCTCATTCGCTATAGGGACAAAGCCAATGAGACTAAAACTGCAACATCAGGGTTTCCCATTAATTACCAAGACTGGCGGTTTGCCATCTAATTTGTCCCGCCGCGGATTCATAATGAACTGAATATATTTCTACACTTCTCAATGGCTCGGCTTTGAAAGGCCCAGGGTGGATTTGGCTCCCTCAGCCTTTATGTCATTGTTATTATTCAGAATTAAACAAAAGAAAATCTTGGTATCAGCTTTTTTCCAAGACCTGATTTTAGCCTTAGCTACTTTGTTTGTCTGGATGGAGTGGATTGCTATCAGATATCAAAATAGCAAAGTGTGAAAAGCATCCAAGAAGCATTAGAGATGTTTTTTTACTCAGGTTGTTAAAAGCCACCTTGGAAGTTGGTTTGGGTCACATTTTAGCCAGAGAAGGTTAGTGGAAGAGTCACATGACTAAGAATCCATAAAGATGTGCAAACGTTGTGTCTAACTTATCTATAATATATGGAAGTCATCCATGTATTGTGTTTATGGTTAGTTAGGAACACATAAAGTGTAAATGGAAGCATAAAACAACACTTGAAATAAAGAGTGTTAATAGGGTCCAATTTGTCGTTGTTGGAATTTCTAAAAGAATAAAACATTTTTTTAACACTGATTCTGATTCACACGCTACCCTACACACTGCTACTTTATTACCCACAGAACTCCACATGGATGAGTACCTTCATAACCTGGAATGACTCCCAAGGCTTGACACATGTACCCACAGATCACATGACAATCATTATACCAGAGATTTATAAGTAATCTATTGGTGGCTGAGCATTTTTATACTGTAATCAATTTATATGGAATAGATTACCATGCTCAATCAGGAAGACTCCATTTTTTTTTAAATGTAAACTGAAAACCTATGTATTTATCCTCTCTTCCAATTGAATTTGTAGATTTTATATAGTGTACTTATTACTATGTTCTCTCTCTCTGCTATTGTCTTCTTTAATTGTTTGTAAAGTGTTTTAAGACATTCAGTGTTTTTCACTCCATACAAACGTACTTATGCTCATCCATCCTGCTCTTCCCCTGTGCATGACTTACAGAAGTGAGAAAATACTAAAAAGTAGGTCAAATAGTTTTCCCTCAAGTCAGTCCCAGCATTTCAGCCCTGCAGACCAATATTGAGTCCCTGTTTCCATTCTCAAATGGTAAAAGGGATTCTGAAGGAAGTAAACAGTTGCATCCGGTAATAAATCTGAGTTCTATGGAATTTGCACAAACAGAAATAGTCAACGCACCATCCTGGGCCTACACTGAGACAAAACCCAAGAATATCTCTTCATAACATCGATACAGTTTAATGCTATGTTTTATAAAATCTACATGTTTTTCAGTAAAGGTCTTTATGGTTACTCAAATGTTTAAATTATTACATAAAAACACCTAATAATATCACCGTGTGTGTGTGTGTGTGTGTGTGTGTGTGTGTGTGTGTGTGTGAGGAGAAGGAGATGGTAATGATGATGATGATGGCGGTGCCAGAACCCACTACCAACCAACACTGGGGAGACACATGTGCACATGTAGATTTCTTCATGCCAGTACATCTGCAAATGCAGTCACAGCTGAATTCCTAACAGCTTGGAATCACAGCATAATTATACAGCAAATGTTTTCATTTATGTATTCCCACATTTTTTTAAATCTGTTATGGATAGAGGTGAATAATATGGCTGCCACCTGTTCAGGTCATGAAAAGAGAACCACGGTTTGGAAACTAAAATTGGAAGTTTCACCTTTCATAGCGTAGAATTGGTTAAAAAAAAAAAAAAAGAGCTGAAGTGGAGTATTGAGGCTGCCTTAATCCTCACAAAGCGGCTCCAAATGAAACAGTTTTAGCTAAAATCGTTTTCTCCCGTCTTCAAGGTCAGATGTCTCCCACTGAAGGTGTCCTGCTCAAGACTATGATGACACTTTTATGTTGCAACCTCCGACTCCCCATCACATCTCTTCCTCAGAAACAATTGAGTCCGACTCAGCGTGGAAGAGCAGAGGGTTTTGTTCGCTGCAACCTGTAACTGACACATCCACAACTCAGCTATGGCCTGAAGGGTGCTTGGAGATGCTGTGTCCCCACACAACAGCAGCAATCATTGGTATATATGCCCCCGGCTCCTCAACCCTGCTGAATTAAACAATGACTTTTAGTTAGGACCTTCAGGTGCATGCAGGTCAGAATGACAAACTCAGGTGTGCCATGATACATGTATTTATACATGCCAGAGGTCCATGAGCACGTCTTAACAATAGACACTGCAGGTGCATTCTCACATGTCTAATCCAGATAAACACCCATAGGAAAATTCAACCGTTTTTAACCATTGACATTCAGCCGTGTGTAGTCCAAATATATAGATGTAATATAAGAAATAGATATTAATTTCAATGAAAATTGCTGGCCGGACATTGCTTAACATTTTTCCTAGCTTCCGGGTTGGCTTCCGCATTGTGTGACCCACTGCACATGCTCACTAGCGTTTCTCCCGCTGACCCAGACTTTGCATTGAGATGGCATACATTAAAGGCTCTGGGAAGGTTTTACATATATATATATATAAAACCTCCATGGATTAAAATGTACTATACAAAGAGTAACATTGCAGTTGGAGGTGTCCTGTTAACAGTTTTACAGACGTCCCATTTATAATGGTGGTCCATAAGGAATTGTAGTTTTTTTTACTACCCGCCATAGTAATAGGCAGAGACAGAGGTCATGTCCAGATTCTAACTCTACCCTACAATAACGTTTTTGGACACTTGGGGGCAGCGGAAACAAGTTGTGAACACAACATCAACATATCATCACCTTTTAAATTGACAAGGCAAACTTGTTAGAAAACTGTTGCCTATTTACACATCCAGCAGTTATGGAGTAACATGATCCCTCATCTGGAGGGGTGTATGTGTGAATGTAAGTCCATCTTTCACTCTGTTTTTAGCTCTGTTTGAACTCCTGAGGGAAGTATCTGGCTGCTAAATGTGCCACTATGTTCACCAGCTACTCTTTGGTAGGCCAGAAGTGTACCGTAGGATTTTAACGATTTTTTTCTCTGAAAACAGCTGCCTGCTGCCAGCTTTCCTTTTTTTTAATCTAAATTGATTTGTGACTTTGTGTGTTTATATTTTTGAAAAATATTATTGTGTAGCACTGTTATTCCATAGTTGCCGTGATCATCCCCGCCAGAGTTCTTTTTCTACCAGTGTCGTTTGTGTTTATCACTCAAGCTCGCTGTTCGCTGAAACAGGTGCTGCTGGTATCCTGCTGTCTCTCCTTATTTTTTTCTCCATTTGTTGGTCAACGTAAGGTTCTCTGGCTCTTGCAAGTAACGGTTCACATCTCCGTTTGCATTGGACGTTTCTTCTGATTGTCTATTTTTCTGAAGATATATTGAAGTGCTGTTGTTGTACCAATTCTGATTTTAATGGACAAAGATGTAATGAAAGAATGAGATCGCTATCAAGCAGCCAAAATTAGTTCTTTGTGGGGGAGGGAGGGAGTAGAGCCGCTGCTCCTTCGTGTCGAAAGGGGCCAGTTGAGCCAGTGCAAGGGGGCATCCTGAGCGACTCCCGTAAGACGTTTTAAGGGCACGTCCAACTGGTAGGAAGCCCAGTGGTAGACCCAGAAAACGCTGGATAGATTATATATCTTGTCTGTCCTGGGAACGGCAGGGAGCTGAAAAACGTTGCTGGGGAGTGGGACATCTGGAATACTTTGCCTAGGCTGCTGACCCAGAGACCCGACCCTGGACAGGTGAAAATGGATGAATGAGTGGATGGGTGTAGAGAACAAAGACAGACTTGCTTATCAAAGTCAGCAACTAAAAGCCAGGATGTAAGGATTCACATTCAAGTGTCCACTACTGATGTAACTGACCTCTTCTTAGCCTACAGGCTGCTCAAAGTCATGACACAGGCCCACTTCTTTTACACATCAACATTTACCCATTCACACACACATTCATACCCTGATGGCAGGGCTGCCTTACAAGTTGCCAAACTCAGGATTTATTCTAATGCTTATTCACAACCAGGAATCTTCCAATTAGTGGACGACCCGCTCTACCTCTTCAGCCACAGCTGCCCCACTAGTGGTACGGAGTCATTTAGAAATGTATATCATTCTGGATTAATGCACTACATTGAAACATCCTTCGTTCCTGCTGTTCTTTATCATTATTATATCATTTAAAGTCAGTAGCTGGATAGAATTATCATACTATAATGACTCTGTGTGGGCATATGTGTATGTTTATATATGTGTGTGTTTATGTGTGTGCGTGTGTGTGTGTGTGTGTGTGTGTGTGTGTGTCTGAATTTCGATTATTTCGCCAACCCTTGCACCGACCTACTTCGCATTTGCTGTGTGGGAGTGCAGTGGCGTATTTGGATATGCGGTTCTGTAGGCGAAAACGCGTGAGCACAGGATGAATAGTATATAATACCCTGTAATTGTATTTGACAGTATTTAAGAATGACCACTCTTTTAGTTAGACAAATATCATTGACCTATGTGCTCTGAAGTCTAATACTGTTTTTTACATTGCATATCATATGGAAAAGATGTCGTAATGACAGATTAGCCAGAAGTCCGGCACTCAGAGTGGTACATTGCAGAGTGGAAGAGAACCATGAAGCCAGTGGTTTCTGCTGACAAAGCCACTAGTCATAGAGTTTGCCTGCCAGGGTAGGAGAGCGCAGTCTCTCAGCACAGCACTCTCAGCCCTCTCCCCCCTAGAAGGAAACCTGTGTTTAATGGATCCTCACACAGGTTTCCGATGAACTCCGAGGTCCTTCGGTCAGGAAAACATTTGAGGTTTTATTATTTTAAATAGATTGGTCACTGACAGATGGGCTCCCGGCTCACAATTTGAACTGTACATGGGGGATATCTGTCTATTATCGTACTGTGTCAATGTCATGTGAAGGATTCCTAAATGCATAAAGCAAATTAGACATTTGGATTTTGTCCAACACCCTGATTAATACATGTGTCCTTTGATTTTTAAACAGTAGCCTTATATTGTTGTCCTATCACCAAGATAGTCGCACAAATTTGTAGAGCGCAATTTATAGTGATTTATTCACGCACACTAAGGAGATTGATAGGAAGCACATTAGTTATTTTCAAGTTTTATTAACAGTGTTATTAATAGGCTGATATTGATACCAAAATAGGCTATATACAATCATGATTTATTGGAGGAAACCAAGCAATTCTTTGTAAAATCAGACATTCAGCATCCCCATGTAGCCTGAATGGAATGATCCTTTGTTTCATAACCACATTTCCCACCCACTGCCGAATAAGGCTCCTTAGATCGAATCGTCCACAATTCGCGGTCACTCCTACTTAGCATATTGCTAAAACACATGTGAAGGGTGCAAACGGTTTGCACAGAGGGAAGATTTGTGATCGATGTTTTTACAAGTTAGTCATGTACTGCTTGTGTTAAAAATTTGGTGTTGCGACGCAGGTTCTGGTCCAGGCTCTTGTCATCTCACGCCTTGACTACTACAACTCCCTCCTGGCTGGACTTCCTACATGTGTTCTCCGACCTCTACAGCTCACCCAGAATGCAGCAGCCCGACTAGTCTTTAACCTCCCCCAGTTCTCCCACACTGCACCTCTCCTCCTCCCTTCACTTGTTACCAGTGGCTGCCCCAATCTGCTTCCAGACTCTGGTGCTGGTCTACTGTACTGTGAATGCATCAGGGCCTTCCTACATCCAGGCCGTGGTCAAACCACACATCCCAGCTCGCTCACTTCACTCTGTATCGGCCAATCGGCTCGCTGCTCCCTCACTGCGAGTGGGACACAGAGACCCCTTAAAATAAAAAACGCCTGTTTGATATCCTGGCCCCTAAATGGTGGAATGAGCTCCCCATTTATGTCAGGTCAGCAGGAAGTCTTCACACCTTCTGTCGCAGACTGAAAACCCACCTGTTTCGACTGCACCTCGGTCAATAAAAAAAGTAAAAAAATGTATGCAAGTAGCACTGTGGTTTATTTGAAGCTATTGTACTTGCGAGATACTTGCTGTTCTGAGTTTGTATCCTCATATTGTTTGCACTTACTGTAAGTCGCTTTGGACAAAAGCGTCAGCTAAATGTAATGTAATGTAATGTAATGATAGTGAGTAACTGGCTTACGATTTGGTGGTCATTGCATTGAATGGAAGTCATAACAAGTCTCATCAGGGTGACACCAAACTAGATTTACTGTACATACAAATGTTGGACAATAATTTCTACCTGGGGGGGGAAAAAGCTATTTGTTCTACACTAACTTTAATATGTGCCTCTTTTCTTTTTAATCAGTGGATAATCTTAGGCAGTAGAGGCCTTTAAAAAAAATAATAATAAATTCAAACAAAACAAAGGAAAAAATATCTTTGGTAGAACTGCTCATAACTGGTAGACATATGCAACTGGTGTCAGGGGGTCACAAGTAAACCTTGCCTTGGTCCGGGTCACAAGTCACAAATGTTGGTAACTACCAGCCTAAAGCAAAGCCAAAGAGCTTGCAGGGGCACACACATGGTTGTGCTATGCATGTTCTCATTATCTAACAGCTAATTCAGCCAACAGAGGACGATCACTCATAAACTCTCTGTACTTTACGTTAACGTGTGTTATCATATAAAGCAGCAGATTCAATGTAGTGGTTTGAGGTAATGGGAGTGATGGGAGCGATGAGTAATGAAGTGACTGATGATAGGAATCAGGGCTGTGTGTGACAACTCACATGTGACATCAGCTTTTCTCTCAGAGGGTGGAACTCTGTAAAAGGGCAGCAGCCATGTTACTGTGTGTGCGTGATATGGCGTGATATGACATCACTTGCTACACTTTCAGTATGCTTATGGCCCACACTGTCAACCAACCTCTGGAGTTTCCCTGCAGACCTCCTTTTACTACAATACCCATGTGTATTTCAACTGGCAGCTAACTGACTGTACTGTCAGTGAGGATTTATGTGTTTATTGAGCATTTTTAGCAATATATAGATACATATCTATATATAGATGAGGAGATGGATATCAATGTCAGACACTTTGACATGCTGACCTCAGTGATGGAGTCAGGATATGGTTAGGGTTAGCTAAAAAAATAAAAAAGAAGCGAAACAGTCTTATTTACGACTGTTTACCACTTTGATTTCAGAACTTTTTGGATTTTGGTGAATCTTCCGCTTTTTGTGAAGAATTGATGGGTGAGAATTTCTCCAACTTTCCTCGTCACACCTTCAACGCCACCGAACACTAAACCTGTTATTGGTTTTGCCCAACATCCAAGTTCTAATTAAGCTTAACCATTTCATGCCCAACATCTTGTGCCATTGTGCCGTCACGTTTTCATTTCTAAAAATGCATGATCCACGATACCAAACCCGGTAACTTCCCTGTGACAAAAAGACTTTGGGAGTGTTGTACGTCAGGCTTCAAGGTTCATATTGTCATTGCGGTTGCAGTCCCTTTATGCTACATAAGAAAAACCAAAAAGCAAAACTCCTTCTATTGTGGAGTGTGGAGGATAAGTTTAAAAGTCTCAAAGCCTGGGGAATGAAAGTCTTGTGGTACGACAACGGATACTTGTGTATTTCTTGTCAGATGGCAGTAGGCTAAAAAGGCTGTGGCTGGGTGGGGGGGGGTATTGTCCTTTAATATCCTTTGGGCTCTTCACAGGCACCTCACCGATATCACAAATGTTAGGTAGGGTATTTTCTGGGCGGTTTTATTCCCCTGCTGAACCCTCCTGTCCTTGGCCAGGACTTCCCCTGCCAGTTTGTAATGTTTCCAGTCAGGATGTCTCCGTTGCTCCTTTATAAAAGTTAACAAGAATTCGGCAGGGGAATTTTGTCTTCTTAAGTTTTCCTAAAAAAATACAGCAGTTTTTGAGCTTTTTTTCACCAGGATGGAGATATGCGATGACCATGTCGGGTTGTTTGTAATGCTGTTTTCCAAGAACTGTCACAGTTCACTTCTCCACCTCAGCTCCATCGTTGTAGACTGGGGTGTGTCTTCGCCTCCTCTTTTTCTGAATTTAACAATCAACTTCTTGGTTTGCTGACGTTGAGCAGTAGGTGGTTCTCAGGGCACCACTGTGCGAGATTGCTAATTTCCTCTCTTTATGAAGTCCCACCGTTGTTTGTAACGTGGCCGATGTTGGTGGTGTCTTCATGTCGGGGTTACAGTTGTGGGTGTACAGCGTGAACAAGAAATATGAATTGTTCCAGCATGTAATCCCCCCTAAAACCACAAATTGCTGTTTCCACATTACTGTTGACTCCAGCTCTGAGACACATCGTGAGACTGATAGCCATCTGAACAGCTCTGCATTGTAATTACAATTTATGTAACTTTCCAAAATATCTGACAATTACTCCTACTGCACACAGTGAATGGTCCGGTGTGTGGAGGTGTGAAAGTAAGCAGGGTTTGAACTTTTTCTCACAAGCTTTACTTTTAGCTACTTCCGTTGCTGCATGAATGCCTATTGAGGAGACAGCCTGAAAGTGTGCTATGCTTTCCTTAGGTGTACGATTTATTATCTTGATACACAACGACACAGAGTTTTTGGAGGGGGGGGGGAGGGGCTATGATAGCAGGCTTATGAATGAACCGGTACACCGTGTCATACAGCGCCACACTGTTTGCCTGAAGCATACTGAGGCCCTCATATGAGCTTGGGAAAAATCACACTTTGGCCTGTCAGTGCAGTCAATATATTGATGCCAGTTTTATTTTTATACTGATATTTTGGTGGGGTGCGAGTTAACTGAAACTCACTTCACTGTCTGTGTTTTGTGATTGATAATTGCTACTGAGTATCAAACTATTGGTATTTGAGTTCAAGAAAGCTGATATCAGTCCAACCCGAGTACTGGGCTCTATTAGTGAATGTCCATCAGGATGTGTGTGTGCTTATATGCCAGTGTTTGTCTGCCATCCACAGCAGGTGTCAGCGTGGCCTCAACTCAATGCATCCAGTGTTGTGTTAAAGCACAGCGGACTCATTCATGAGGCTCTGCAGCAGTTTGTGTAAACAGTTCACCTTCAGCTGGTCCTCCAGGAGCTGGAAGTGTGACTTTCTCCATTGACGAATGGGAAGGAAACAAGAAATTGCATTGTTAGTCTTGGCTCATGTGCCTCAGCTGCTCACACTGCATACTGTTCAATGTTGGCCACTAAACAGCACCGGAAGGAGCAGAGTTGATTAAACATGTTGATGTGTGCTTGTTTGATCAAAGCATTGCTTTAGAGTTCACACAGGTCACAAGCTTCCCATAGAGTAGTGCTAGAAGTATAGTTTGTGACCAGGTTTTGTGCCGAGGACCCCTAGGTTCTTGTTGATCTGCCTGTGGTAGTTACATGGTAACATGGTTACATGTGGTAGTTAAGGTGGACTACATCACTGACTTCCATTTCACTTTTGGCAAACATTTGAAATTGCTTGAGGAAGTGTTCGTTAGCTAATTCACATGTCTTAGTAATTCTTACTGGTCGGTCGCTGATCCTTATTGCTTCCTAATGGTTTTAACTTACATGTATTATTAATGTGTCTGTTTTAATTGTGTTTAGTTATGTCTAATGCTTTATCTTTACACTTTCCATATGGTGTTTGTGGCTGCAACTAACTTTTTGTGCTTCCACCTGGAAGGAAACGTGCTACATAAATACAGTGTTGCTTGCTTTTTGCTTGCGTATCTAGTATACAATGCCTTTTGTTCTCTTTTGTTACAATTAAATATCTTTGCCATGCTATAGAAGTGTGGCTCTAGGGAGATTGGTCACCTGATCCGTACACCACTTTGGTCCAGACTGAAATGTCTCAAAAACCTTTGGATGGATTGCCATGAAATGTTGTTCATGTCCTCAGGATGAATTGCAATAACATATACAATAACAATAATAGCAATGGCGATCCTCTGACTCTTCATCTCGTGCCATCATCAGGTCAAGTTTTAAATTGTCCAATGCTTTGGTGTTTTGACCAAATACCTCACAAAAGGACATTGCCATCAGCCTCAGCTGTACTTTGTGTTTAGTGCTACAAAAAGAGGTGTTAGCATGGTAACACCTTAATCTAAGATGAGGAACATGGTACAAATGACCTGCTTAACATCAGCATTGTAACGTTGTCACTGTGAGCATTTTAGCATGCTGACATAACCATTTAGCTCAGGGCACCAAAGCACTTCTTGGTATTAGGAAGATTTGGGGTTGTTCTGACACTAACATCCCCTGGGTGGAGCAAAGGTGGTGCGGCATATCAACAAAAGAACATATAAACATGCATACTTACATATAAATACACACTGCTGGAGTTGTTGAACAACATTGGGAAAATATATTGGTGTAAAGCGTAGTGACTGATGGTGAGTGGAGACCATAAAAGGATAGAAATGGAGATAGACAGCCATTCGTAACACAGCAGCAGACGAGGTATTTCACAGGTGGCTGTGATAATCTTGGGAGTTGGCTGGACAAACAGTCAGAAGTTGAAGCGGACAGTAAATCCTTCTGTAGGCCTCATTCTTCCCGCGACGGTGTGTCTAGTCCCTTACATAGATACTCCAAATCCACCGAGGATGTAACTTCTTCTCATCGAGCAAATGAAAAAGATTCCCAGAGGCTTGCCCGTATCTCGCCAACAAGTGAATCGCATACAGTACAGGTGACAAAAAGAAAGTTTGATGAATCACCTCAGCTCAGGATGGTTCAAGTCTGCTGAGTGTGGATTCTACCCACATTTGACGCATTCATATGGACTGCAGCGTGTACCTATTTGGAGGGCTTGACATGTTATAACAACATGGCTGCCCTTTAATTTGTACATAGCTTGCTCCCCCATCAGATAAGTCTGCGCAGGTACCCGACCAACCATTAGGAGTTTGATAGTGCAGCAGCACGATGTATTGACCTCACGATCCCATATAGAAGCCTGACACTTTGTAAGCGTCTGGGGAGTGACCAAAATAAAGGAAAAGTACATGTGAAGTAGCTCAAGAAGCCTCTCAACATTATGTCACTTCAAACTAAATTTACATTCACCTGGGCCTCCTCTCATTGAACACACAATCTTCAGTTTAAAATAAAATAAAATTACGTTCCCATACAACAAAACTGCATTGTTAATTCCATTTCGAGGGAATCCTTTTCTTTCGGAGTACGTTTGTCTTTAACGTATATCCCAAATACATTTGTAATAATAGTCTGCGAAAGTCAACATAGGGACTTAAATAACTTGTATGACGTAACTTAAATAACATAGCAAATGTACTTATTTTAAGCCAAACCATGATCTTTTACTAAACCTAAGCAAGTGGTTTTGTTGCGTTTTTGATTTTTTTTGTAACATAAACATAAACCAGTTCTTTAAAACAACACATCGAAAGCAGGGAAAATATGTTTCCCTCAAAACGTAATTGAGGATGCAGTTTAGTTGTATAGAAACTTGATTTTATGGGCGACGGGGTTGGCATTTCTTGCATTTTTGTTAAATATCCTCAGTTGTTTTACACAATGCACTTCATTAACAGACCATGAACAGTTACACAGCTTTTACCCAAACTCATTTTAGACTACCGTAATTTCCGGACTATAAACCGCTACTTTTTTCCCACACTTTGAACCTCGTGGTTTATACAATGACGCGGCTAATTTATGGATTTTTCCCGCTTTCACAAGCTTCATGTCGCCAAAAAACTGAGCACCGTCACATAATGTGACATAAATCGAGCGCGCTCAAACTTCCCATTCATTACGGTAATTAACTTTTTTACGAAATTTCTCGGTGTTTCATTCAGTGTACCAAATGAACCTCTAAAAACATTATGCCAACCTTCAATTGCATTATTAGTTCTTGGAATGTCTTCAGCAGCGGACATTATGAACAGCGGACATTATGAACAGCGGACATTTTAAACAGCGGACATTATGAATGGTCACGATTCTGATTACGGTAGTCATTTTGTCACCCTCATCATGGCAAAGACACGGAGAAAGGCATATGATGCAGCTTTCAAGTTGAAGGCGTTTAAAGGCCTATTTATTTTTGTTCCAAGCTGTGTTTCGTTAAAGCCTGTGTAAAGTTCATTTGTTTCAATGTACCGGTAGGCACCTGCGGCTTATAGACATGTGCGGCTTATTTATGTACAAAATACATATTTTTTTAAAATTCAGTGGGTGCGGCTTATATTCAGATGCGCTGAATAGTCCAGAAATTACGGTATACAGAATACTGAAAATGAGGCCACAGATGATTTCCATTAACCTCTGTAGCAAGTTGTTGAATAATGTCGTGTTCTTTTATTTAGAAATAGAGTCGAGTAGAAATCAATTCCAGAAAACTTCTCTTCAGGTTAACTGTATTTATTCGATGATGGTATGGTACACATTACGAAAGTACTCAGCTGAGGACCTATTTCACTGTCCACAGACCACATTTAAGTAGTTACTCTGTCTCACAGATCTCTAGTTTACAACACATCTTGTACCTCCTTTTGGGTATAGTTCTCCCATTGGTTGGCTGGGGCCAGGTCCTATTGGCCCCTTCTTGACACTTTGGCGTGTCCACGCCTCCTAGCGCCTTTCTGCTCCAATCAGATCTTCAGTCACCCTTTTAGGGAGTACTCTTCCGCTACACAGTTTACAAATATTGCATCTTATTTGACAGTTGGTTGGCCACTAGACTAGACGTAGTCACTTAATTCAATAACATCTTTCATATCACATAGGCTAAGCTAATTTACACAATAAGGCACATTGTAACAGCTTACATATTGATTATTATCACAATAAAGACGTTCAGAAAGTAGCATTTGTGAACAATAAAGTTGTATTCTATGCTATTCCATTTGGAAAACACTTTCTGTAGTTGGAGGAGGCCGTGTTATTTGTCTGTGGGTGTCAAGATCTGTTTATTGGTCGCAGGGAGGACCAATCGTGTGAAAACAGTTGTGCAATGTATGTCAGGAGAGCTATTCGAGTACTCCTGACAAAATAAGTCAAGTCTGACGAAGGAGTCTTGATGATGTCACCAGGGGTGTCTTGGCGTGTGCTCGGAGACTGCACATTTTCAACAGCAGTTACCAGCTAGAGGTTTGGGGTTAAAGAAATATGGGCATTAACCATGCAGGGACAGGATACTGACACATGCTTTCAAGCTGCATTATGGGACTTGTAGTGTTTTTTGGAGTTTGAATGTGTCTGTCTGTAAGTCCTACTTCTTTATGGAAGTGCAATACTTAATTGCCAGAGTACTCCTTAAGGCTCGATTATACTCCAGACGCGTACAGCTGCGGACTCCGTTTACAGTACAATCGTTTGAAATGCTTTTTGCTAGGAGGCACTATAAAGACAAACAATAAATAGTAAATATAATAAGACTGGTAAAATATTGATCTACTGTAACTTCTTCCCATGCATACGGCTCTGAGTAATCTCAGACAGCGTCTCTTGTCTCCGCTTGCCACACAGTCCCCCTGTAAACTGGTGTCTGTATGAGCAGAACTCTGTAAAAAAAAAACAAGTAAAACTAACGCGACTCTAGTTATCGACCAAATGTACCATCTCCTGTAATGCGGCAAACACATAGTCCACCCAAGAGCCTGTTTTTAAGTGTTATTTTAATCCCCTCTTCTCACCAGACACTGGCGTGTTTCTCAATAACGTGAAATGGACAGATAGGAAAAGCAGGTCGGCAAGAGTGACCACTTCAACACGACGCGGTGCTTTCTGCAGTTGCTGCAGTGTCTTTCTGATTACACAGCACCTTATCCGAGTTTAGTATAATTTTGTGTTTTAAAAAAACTTTTTTACGGTGGCCCTGAGGGTCAAAACACAACATTTCACAAAACACAGTAGGTACGTATTAAACAATGATTCTTAACCTGAAATGTCGGGTTTTGTGCAATGTTGTTGTGTTCTGACCTTCAGGACCACCGTAGTTTTTTTTTCTTTTTTTAGAACCCTCTTGCCATCTCTCGTGCTGTAGTACCACTCTCTGCCCAAATTGATTTCTTTTTGCTTGCAGTAGGTGAGAGTTTCAGGGAACAAATGTTCTCTCTCCTTCGTTCTCTTACATACTATCTACGGTCCCAGCTGTGAGGTCCAGATCGTCCAGGGTCTTTGTTTATCCTCATCCCAGTGTAGATCGCTCCAGATAAAAACACATGTCTCTCTGGTGAGATAGTAAGTCGTTTTGTCTGTCCTCTCTCTGTCTGACCTACACACACATATCATAAATCAGCCATTCTCTCTCCTTTTTTTTGTAGATGTAATCTCTCCGACACACTTCAACCCTTACTTCAGGCGGCTGACGTTTGATGTGTCTTCCATGGAAAAGAACGCCTCCAACCTGGTGAAGGCTGAACTCAGGATCTTCCGTCTTCAAAACCATGGGGCCCGAGTGTCTGAGCAGCGCATCGAACTCTACCAGGTAGACACACTTTCCCCTGGGCTGAGAATTTATTTAGTTTAATACATACCGTAATTTCCGGACTATAAGCCGCTACTTTTTTCCCACACTTTGAACCTCGCGGTTTATACAATGACGCGGCTAATTTATGGATTTTTCCCGCTTTCACAAGCTTCATGTCGCCAAAAAACTGAGCACTGTCACATAATGTGACGTAAATCGAACACGCTCAAACTTCCCATTCATTACGGTAATTAACTTTTTTACGAAATTTCTCGGTGTTTCATTCAGTGTACCAAATGAACCTCTAAAAACATTATGCCAACCTTCAATTGCATTATTAGTTCTTGGAATGTCTTCAGCAGCGGACATTATGAACAGCGGACATTATGAACAGCGGACATTTTAAAGATCCAAGTTACTCTGTAAAACGTGAACATAGCCACCGCAGGGTTTAATGCCCATGTTTTCTTCAGCCATGTGGGTCAGAAAGTCCATTTTTACTTGATCAGTAAAGAAAAGATGAGCAACTGTGCTAGAAAATATCTGGATGCCGCTTTATAATAAAGGACCCATACTTTTTTTTTAATATCATTTGCTAATGCTATATTGATCAGTTATTAACTACTAAAGAGAAGAACTCTTGGCTTTCCGGGTTGTTTTCCCTCTTCTTGCAGCACACTAGCTTTGTGGTTTTGGCACTGTAGTTCATTTGGAATCTGGAAACTGACCTATTGGAAAAGAGCGGGAGAGAGCACTCAAATCCATTCAGTAATTTACTCACAGAAAAAGTAAACTTCATCAATAAGGAAAGCACTGTCATAGTGTAAAGTCATAGTGTTTGACAGGCAGCATGTCTAAGACAGGGCTGTGCATTAATGGCACTGCTATGAACACCAGAGGTGGACTAAACAGAAAAAGAAAACGCATTCTAGACTTAAGACTGGCACTGTTCACAAGGGGATGATTGTTTGTTTCTAACACACTGAAGAGTTGACATTAGTGATATGGCCCTGAAGTCACCACTGGCTGCCTGTCTGTCAGCCTGTCCGCCCCGGCCAGTTCACATGCTATGTTTACATGCAGACGGGGAGATGACAGCTGGGCTAAACACAGCTCCGAACGGGGAGATTTTCTCACGCAAACGCAGCGCCTGTAAATGTGTGAGGGAGTAAGGGACGGGCCGGTACAAAGAGGGAGACCCGATAGCATGCACCTTGTACACATTCATCACACACACGCACGCACACATACACTTATTCATGTCTATACATAGCAAAACTTACTGTAACACCAAATGACTCCTGAGACTCAATGGTGAGTAAACTAACTATGAAATGATAAGAGGAATCAATCTTCTTAAAATGTTCCTCGACAAATGTCATGCCGTGAGTTGTTACTGGAGGCGAGTCGGTTCCAGTTCAGAGTTGTTATGAGGAACTTTTAAAGGATAGACTCACAATTGTCAATGTCCTACTTGATCAGGTGCCCTGATGTAAATTAAAACAGGGTGTGTTTGCTGTTATCATTCCTCCTGTTCATACTGGCCTTTGAAAAAATTAAATAAAATTAATCTTTCATTTCAAGAATACATTGCATCTGAAGTCCCTGTAATGTGAGGCTTAGCAGTCTTTTAAGTACAAAATACACTCTTTTACATCCGTGCACCTCAGCCCAGCAAGGAAAAACAAAAGAAAGACTGTATCCGTGAAGCCTCATATTAACTTCAGATGAACTTTGGAATGTATTTTTACACAGATTAAGGACTGTGGATTTTTTTCATCCGGTTAACGCATTCAAACAAAACTACTTAGTTAAGTTCAGGAAAAGATCATGGTTTGGGTTTGAATTAGTACTTTTCTTATCTACTTTAAGTTACATACGTAAGTAAGGTTCGGTATGTAATGTTGCAACTTATGTATGTGGACTTTAAATAAGTCAGTGTGGACTTTTTTTGTTAGACTGAGCGGTCTCCTTGGTGAAAGTCATGTGTTTGTTTGAAATAAGGAAAAATCCATTTGACTTTATGCTTAAACAGTGGGCGCGCTGACTGTTGTCCCCTCTCGCTTGTCTATCTTCAGCTGTTCTGAATAATAAAGGGAAAAATCCCAGAAAAAAACAAACAAAAAAATGTAAATAATAAAACATTGTGCTTAAACAGCATCAGACCCAATCTCCCTCCTCATCTTAGAGCTTTTAATCAATGTAATGCAAACTCTAAATACACTTTGGTATAACCTCAATCCTGTAAAGATATTTTATTTCTGGAAGTGGTTGATTAGTTTGCTTCAATAAAGCTGTTTTTCTGGATGCTTCTCTCGTCACCCAGGACTTGTGCAGAGCATGTTCAAATGTTCACATTTATTACTGCTTCCAAACCATACTACTACTTCATAATTGAAGGTTATTCAAAGTTAAAGAAAGCACGTCACTTTGACCTTTGAAAATATAAATGGTGTTCATTAAAGACCACTAAAAACAGGAATATTAAGTGGTAATAAATAAAAGTAAAAATCCTCCTTGTCTAGAACCTGAGTAAGGTTATGCTGTAGGGTTACGTTTTAGGTTTTGAGCTAATTCAAGTTATTACAAATGTCAGTGTGATTTACATTCTCTTACTACTGTTCAAGTTCTTTATTGTCATATGCACAGCAATTACAGCGCAGCAGTCGTTGGCAATGAAAGTCTCAGTTCCCAGGCTCCCTCCAACAGTGCTCATAAAAATATGTATAAGAAAATCGCTCAAGTAAAAATGAGAATCTAAGGCACGAAATAGTGCAGAAACACAAAGGTCCTTAAAGGACCATAAGTGTTAAAAAGCGATAGTCACCCAGAGTTATACAATCTCTTTGTTCGCCCTCCACCTACCACCTCATAAAAACTCATTCATCACCAACCTCAACCTGGGATTCTTTTCTCTATATACGCTGTGTGAGAGTCAGTGTGTTCCATGTCAGGCTTCCCACACCGGTCCTAACAGGAGATCTCAGCGAAAGCAGCGGGAATTGTGTTTTACACATTAGGCAGAGATGAGCCAACATAAACACATGGTTCTGAAGGACAGCTGAATAACAGAGCTCGGTCCAGCATCTGGTTGCGCTCTCAATGCTCCTCCCAGACCTGGCCAATCAATCAGAGAGAAGAGAGCGGACTGCTAGACCTCAACCAACACCTCAACCAATTGTCCTTCAAAGCTACTGTGGCCGCGTTTGTGTCTTCTATGTTGTATTGTATATTGTGTTATAACTGCTGTGTATGCATTTGCTAAACCGAATACTGGGGTTGAAATGTTATCCAGGCGTCATGCAGCAGCCCAATTTGGAAACACTGAAGTATCAATGAGAGCCATCCTTCAATTTGGACAATGACATTTTCATTTACACAATGTGGACCAACTGCTGCCTGTATCCAAAATGCAATACCGTCACACATGCAGCTGTTCTTCTCTCCAAACCAGAACAAGAAAACTTTATTGTGTCTGTTTAGGGTCACACGGCACTACCACATGCAAACCTAGCCGGCTGTAAAGCTCAGTCACATGGTGGTCACACAAGTAGATGCTGAATTAAACTGCATATTTGATAGGCCACTGCATTAGGACAGAGATTTAGGTGGGGGGGGGGTCATATAATACCTGGTTTTATCCCATGCAACTCTACAAGTCTATAACATCCATCTGTTTGTTCCCATTAACATTTATAGGTTGGGTTGTTTTCCTGCAGTTTGGATTATTTTGGGCATATGACGTCACCCCTGGCAGTTAATTACCTCAGTGCTTCATGGCCACATGACCACAAAGTGTGGCACAAATGAAATTAAGTGACAGGAAAAGACTGTCTTCCCCCAGAAAACAAAAAAACCTAAACTTAAAATGATCAATCTCAGATGGTCCATCACTTCAGCACAGACTGACACATCTCCACACCTATGGGATGTAGAACAATGAAATGTTGTCCCCAGAGAATAAATCCTACTGACTTTGGTCATCCCCTGACTTTACATCTCGCACTTATCCTGCGAAATATGTCAACATTGACTAGACCAAATGGTGCAAATTGGTGTACAGACATTCACATTTGGTCTCCAACCAACAGTTTGTACTGTATTTAAAATGAATATATTTTAGTTGCCTAACCCTGATCAGACTTGACCACAGAGGTGGCAGATCAGAAAAGATTCAGATGGGTCATTTTGGAAGGTAATTTTAGATGATCCATTTTGTTGGAGGACATTTTGAAAGGACTGTGGTACATTGATCTCTGGGTATTTATCTATGTCCACTGAGACTACTACGATCATCTTAAGCTAAAGCATTTTTTTAATAAATAGCTTTAATAAATAACTTTGACCTTTCTTGTCTCTGTTTTGCACACAGATTTTGGGACATAAAGACCTGACGTCCCCAACACAGCGATATATAGACAGCAAGGTGGTACGAACACAAACGGAGGGCGAGTGGCTATCCTTTGACGTGACAGAGGCCGTGAGCGAATGGCTGAACCACAGAGGTGAGCATACCCCCCCCCCCCTCCCAATCACTGTAGCACATTCCTCATAATTTATTGCACGTGTTGTATTGTTGCATCCCCCTGTCGTGACTTTTGTTTCTCCGCAGACAGAAACAGTGGATTCAAGATCAGCCTGCACTGCCCGTGCTGCACGTTTGTACCATCGAATAACTACATTATTCCCAACAAGAGTGAGGAGCTGGAGGCACGGTTTGCAGGTTAATTGGTTCAGAAAATTGTTAAGGCATGTTTAAGGATAAGGCTGGTATTATTCTGTACTGTATTTATGTTAACAAATCCCATGAAAAGACCAACATACCAACAATGTGTTAGTTCAATCGTTTAATACTGTCTGTCATCCCTGCCCTGTCTCTCAGCTCCATTGGTTCTCACTGTTGTGATTGAACATACAGTCTTCCATTAGAACCAGGTGTAGAGATCTCCAGTTCTAGGCACCTGCTCACACTTACTTCAAAAGCATTTTATTTATGTACTGGACTGGATGACGGTTGGAGGGTTGGGATGTTTGTGGCCGGGAGCACCATGAGAATTCAAAACCTTCTGTGGATTTGCGGATGCAGCAGGAACATGGCTTGAGCGTCAATTAACGGACTTGTGCGTTGTGCCCCTTGTAAAATAAACTACAGTGTGTGTGTGTTGATGGTAAGGAAGGAGAATGTCACCAAGTGCAACAGTTTGGTTCATTGACAGTAATGGAGCTCTACGAGACAAAGTAAGAATCAGGCTCTGATACACACACACTAGTTTAGGTAGAATACTTTCATTGTTGGTTTGGCTCTGCTTATGAGATTTGTTGACAAGAAGATTGTAAGCCTTGTTCTTTAAGGACTAAAATGTTTTAAAGTGTTTTGTACACACAGGTCTATTGGGGATAGATCTTAAAGTAGCTTCAGTATTTTTCAACCTGGACTCTATATTCCCATGTCGTTGCATCTAACTGACTAATAGCGACAACAATGTTGGTCCAGTATTGACCGAGAGGGTTGAAACCAGCAGTCGCCCAGGGGCTACAATGAAATCCTGTCATGGCAATCGCTCACCCTCAATGTACGTCCACTGAAAGAGCTTGTTCTCAGATTGATATTATAACAACATATTGAAAGAGAAATAAAACCTTTTTCTTTAACTTTTGCTTGATACGGTCAGTCTGTTATTGCATCTATCCAAGTCTCGCTCAAGGTGGAGTGTCATTCTGAAATCTCGGAAAAAGGACGTGTCGCCAGAAGACAATGTCATGGCTGAATATTTAGCTGCTCTCGACAATGTGGATGCGACGTGAGATTTCTGACAAAGGCTTCTCCTTGAGCAGCTGGAATAGAGACAATACCGACATACCAGGATGTCTTTTTAACTAACTCTAACAACCGCGACCCCGCTAAACTGTCCTACGCCGGTGGTTACCAACTCGCTAAGTGAACCTAGGGTCTCTCAGTCTGGCTATGAGCGCGTTCAAATAAAAGGGGCGGGATTTGCAGCGTATGACCAATGACAGCAGAGCGTCATATTTTACAAATAAAGTGTAAACTACATTATTAGACATATACAAAGAAGTTAAACACATAATCCAACACACGGCTCAAAAAGCTGAAACAAAGTGAATATATACAATATGATTTGATATAAATTCGGCACGTCAGGCTGTGTACATTGCCTTGCGTTACTTTTCTCCCGGTACTTGCATGTATGCTGTGGGTGTTTATTAGTAATGAACGTAGACCTATTTACCGCTTTGAATTAAGTTCTAATTTTTATTTCTCATTTGCTAACTAATCTAAGCTATCTAAGCAACACATTAATTTAACGGAATACACACATGTAGTTATAGTCAGATACACGCCCTATATGGGGCAGTGATATTAAAAACCTGTTGATTTACGCATTTATACAGTCAGAGATTTTTTGCCAGCTCTTTCTCCTGTATTTGTCAGTTTAAACTGTTGCTTTTAGTTGGATTAGGACTTCATATAGTCTATAACTTCTTCGTATTTGTGTAATAAGAGCCACAGACTGAGCTGTGAATGGTCAGCTGGCGGTGCATTTTGATCTCTTATCTCAAACATAACCGCTGCTCCCCAGCAGGTTAGGTGTGCAGCATAGGTTACCATGGCAATCTAACCCCTTTAAGAAGTGAACCTCGGTCGTAGGACTGAAAACCCTGAAGTTACCTTGCTAACCCCAAATCCTGCTACGTAGTACAGGCCTCTTATCAAGCAAAAGGTAAAATAAAACCCTTTATTTCTCTTTCATGATAATTCTTATAATAACAATCTGAGGCTGTTAGGGGCCAACACAAGCACTTTTAGTGGACGTGCATTGTTGTCGGCTGCAACCCTCTTCCGCAACCGCAATCATCATTTGAATATTAGATTTCTAACTAGCGGTTTATAAAAAAAACGTGGCCCTGATGTACAGAATACAACATTGGGCGAAAAACAACACAACTAAACAGAAATCACCACAACATTTCACTAAATCGGGAATGTCAGTGCCGTTCCATCATCACTACCTGATCAGTACTGCGCATGTGCAGCTTTCAACAGAGATTAAATTAGAATTCTTTTTTTTAAACAAGTTTTAATGTCTAGTTAGCATACTAGCTAACATTGGCGTGGTTTGGTAATTACGGCACTCTAGCTTCCTGATGCCCTAGTGAAGCCTATGAACCCTGCCAATTGTCACAATAGAAATTCAGAAAGTCAGATGCGAGCCGCAAATCCAATTGGAAAGTTGTGTGCGGAGGGGGTTACAGGTACTGTTTCAAATTCTGACAATCACTTCCCAATCATATTAATGCCATTATGTTTCCAGGTATTGATGACAGCTTTGTCCATGGCGTCGACCTGAAGGTGCCTAAGCATAGCACTCAGGCTCCACACCTTCTGCTCATGCTGCTGCCTTCATACCGGCTGGAGTCCCAGTCCCAGCACACAAACCATCGATCCAAGAGAGCCCTGGATGCTGCCTATTGCTCCAGGTACTAACCTGGAATTCACACTCTCATCACACACATATGTCAGGAATCACGGTGAAATCAAAGTATTCTGAGCTGTTTTTATTCAGTGATCAGCAGCCAAATGCTCCCACGTCACCTCACTTGCATATAAGCTCTATGGACAGCAACATCCAGCGATTGTAATTGTAAGATTTGCTTCATGGCAACAGTTTGTTTTAATTTTTTGGATAGTGCTGTTTGCGTTGCATTGTTTTGAGACAACAACAGGACACAGTCTGTGTCTATGGACATGAAGCTGTCCATGGAAAGCCATAGTAATAAAAGTCCTCTGTGTATTAAGGCAGAGTGAGGCCGGCTTGCAACTTGTATAGGCTGCTGAGTCTAATCTTCCCATACAGTACTGTACTAATTTCTCTGGTCAGAAATCCAATTATTAACATTATATATTAAATTAAACATTTACAGTATTTGTAGATTAATTTGGTTTAGCCTTAGTCAAGTAGGAACCTCCATCATATTAGAGGTAAACATCACTCATTAAGTAAACAGTAAACAGTGCCTGTTCGGGATGTGCTCGCGCCGCTGCTTCTTTTCTTTTGAAGTGAGTCCATGCACGCATTTACGGTAGCAACGCTACGGTCTACGCATCATGAGTGCAAAAGCTGCCGTGACAACTTTTCAATAAAGTCAAAGCTCCATTAAATATGTACGTTTGGAAGAAATGTCATGCGCTAACACACACACACACACTCTCACACACACACACAAACACACACACACACACACACACACACACACACACACACACACACACA
>CALSBV010012129.1:311002-338390 GCA_943590825.1 Bovichtus diacanthus
ACACACACACACACACACACACACACACACACACACACACACACACATGTACAGCGTAATACTGAAAACCATGTGTGCGGGGGAGGAGTGTTTGTTAACGTCCCACGGCACGATGAATTAGGAGGCCCGGAGGTCTTAAATTGATAGCTGTGGCATACGGCAGAAGTAAAAAAATATATCACTCAAACCGTCCGTGGTAAACATCCATTACAATCTAGGTTGGAAAACTATCTTCAGCTTTGACCTACAGCTCTGCTACCTGACCGGATCTAAACAGGTACCAACAAAATCTTGGGTTTGGGCCATTTCGTTGGGTAAAGCAGGCTCAGTGTTTTAATGTAATTTATTAAGAATCTTTCCCTCTTTGACTCTGCCATCATCTGTACCCATTTAACACATGGGTTGTAAGTAGATCTGCAGTACCCACTAGAAGAGAATACGTTTTTTTTTAGCAATAGTGGTTTTATTACAGAACGTAATGAAGGTAAATGGACTTGTGTTTATATAGTCTTCCGACCACTCAAAGCGCTTTTTACACTACATGCCAACATTTACACATTCACACACATTCACATGTGCCTTTGGGAGAAATTTGGGGTTCAGTTTGAAATGTGGACTGGAGGAGCCGGGGATCGAACCGCCGATACTCGCTCTCCCTCCTGAGCCACAGCAACACCGACAGAAATAAGATTATTAAATGATTAAATGGAATAAATCCGGAATGACCCTTTAAATACGAGTCATCTATTTTATCCCGTCTCAACCCTCAATCTATAATGAACTGTATACACCGAAGTCCACTGCACCACGTTCCACCTCTCCCCTTCATCTCTTTGTAGAAATGTTCAGGACAACTGCTGCTTACGGTCTCTCTACATCGACTTTAAGAAGGACCTTGGCTGGAGGTGGATCCACGAGCCAAAGGGCTATGAGGCCAACTTCTGTGCTGGGGCCTGCCCATATCTGTGGAGTGCCGACACCCAGCATTCCAAGGTACTGTGTGAGGGACAAAGGTTAAACGATCTGAGGGATCAGAGTTGGTAAGGTCATATTTTCTTCATGGAATGTCTGTAATTCTTGTGTTTTTAGGTGTTAGGCCTGTATAACACCATCAACCCTGAAGCCTCGGCCTCGCCCTGCTGCGTCTCCCAGGACTTGGAGCCCCTCACCATCCTCTACTACATCGGCAAGACCCCCAAAATAGAGCAGCTCTCCAACATGAAGGTCAAGTCCTGCAAGTGCAGCTAAAGGACCTTACAAGCCTGCACAAACACACTCTCTCTCTCCTTCCTTCACACAAACACACACACACAGAGTGGATTTGGGCATACACACAGTCAAACGCGACTGTACTTTCTCTTACATGTACTAGTATACTCACAGCAGTAATTCCACACAGGCACAGTCAGGAGTGGTGTGCTGGAGAATGGAGGTACAGACCAATTCAATCCACACACACCACACAGGAGCAGTGTTGTCACGATACCCGAAACTTGACTTTGATACCGATGCTGTGCCATAACTACAATGTTGCATTGCAGTATTTGGTTGACATAGGTAGAAAAAAATAACATTTATTTTTTTTACACCAAAAATGATGAAGGCGCTTGCAAATAAAAAGGCACCACCTACGCTTTCCAAGCATCACCTTTTTAGACCTATTAAACCTTATGTGCCAGTGCAGTTATTTGCTGCTACACAAGTCTGAAGGACTGACATTGTGTGAATGACATTGTTCTTATGTGGCCAAGCAAACCAAACTAAAGGCTGCAAAAAGTAAGAATGCCACCCACATTTAATTATGTGCATTGGAAATAATGCAGGAGATGGTTTGAGGTGTTAATCTCTGCTGTCTTTGAGTGAAATAGTCTCATATTTGGCTCCTGGCGACACTTTGTAAACCGTATTAAATGGATTGGGATCCAGTTCATGATGGGGAAACTGGTTGATGCCTTTGTGATGAATCCAGTGAAGTGCCTTAAGATGCAGTACCACTAATACTAACTACATATTGCTTTTTTAAAGATATGACTGTATTGAAATGTATGTTAAAAAGTAGATCCCAACCAATGAGTCTGACAGTATTAGTTTATCGCAGATTTATAGAGAACAGCGTAGTCTTAAAGCGAACAGATGTCCAAAATATTTAAGGTCATCAAGAAACAGTCCTCAATTAGTACGTATATCTGGGTCACGATTTCTTTAACAGCCAAATGTAATTTTTATAATCTTCAAGATTTCAGTGCTAGTTGCTTTAGCGACCCCCCTGGTGAATAATATTCCCTGCTAATTCCAGTGCAAAAGCTTGCACTGCCTAGAGGTGACTTTGAAATAAAATTTCAGCTTGCAGAACACATTTGATAAAAATATTGAATGTTTGTAAAAAGATATCTGTAGCAGTTGTATCAGTCATGCCAAAATGTATTGTGACCCCACTGCGCAGGACACAGACAGACAGACAGACAGACTTACAGACAGACAGACAGACAGTGACATAGATTTGTCCCTTTTTGCATTTTGAAGGACCTGTCAACATGCATCACCTCGACACAATTGTTACACCGAGACACAAGAGTAAGGCAAACACTGGAAGTATAAGTGATCTATATGTGAAATAAGTCCTGAAAATAACGCAGCCCCACCCCTGACACCTCCCCACCACTTCACTCCCCTCTCCCCCACCTCACCCCTCCACTGCTTTCACACCACACCATTATCGTGTTGTCCTCATTTCTGTGTTTGTCTTTGGTTGGCATCCTTAGGAGTAGAGTAGAGTAAACCGGATAGTATCAACCTCACACTGATGATAAACATATATGTATGTATAATATCTCAATTCATTTTGTAATTTATAGATGTTGGAAAATGATTCATTTTAATAAAAGCATGAGCCAGCCTAAGAGAAAACAACCATCACATGGGAGCTCCTTAAAGGATAACTCCGGTTTATTATAACAACGGTCTTATTTTCGTCATTCGGCCGTCATTTCTATTTAATATTAGAAAGCAATGAAACCCGAATTTCAGCCACATACACTCTCCTCTCACTGCGACCAATAGAAAAAGACGCCATGTGGTCACACGCCTTAAGGGACCAACTAACAGTTACAATTCCATAATAAAATATCTCTCTCAGGAGCTGCAAGCTAACAAATCAATAATTGTTTAGCTTTGTTAAAACGATGAAGGGTTAGAACTCTAATAGCAAGTTGTCTCGTACCAGATTAAGATATAGATTGTTAACCCCAGACACATTTTTTTAGGAAGAATGAAATAAAGTGAGAGAGCATTGCTTTTCAGAATCAACAGCATGGCTATTTATTACAGGTACTATTCCATTGTATTAAGTTTACACACTTTACATACCCACTTTAACTTTGACCTGCTGTGTGCAGTGTGTGCAGATGTCCGGTGCAGTGAGGGAATGTTAGTTGTATTTTAGATGTGCTCCCTTTTTTAGTTTGACCTCTAAATAAAGTGGTTTCAATAATCTGGATAAAGTGTTGGTTTGATTCCAACCAGCCTGTTCGTTTGACTGCTCATGTTTCTTGAACCATCAGACTTTGTCGTGTCCTGTCGTGGTGTCACTGCGCTCACATTCACCAATTTATGTCTTTGGACTGTGGGAGGAAACCGGAAAACCCACACAGGGAACGCAAGCACAAGGAGAATGTGCAAACTCCACGCAGAAAGCCCCCAGCTGGCCAGCAGGTTGGAAAAATTCGACCCAATTTAAGCGGGAATCATCCCATGAATGTTGATGAACGCAGAGATTTGCACTGTCGTAGCTCAAACAACTTGCATAAACTCAATGAACAGAGGCGTCCTCCATGTCCCATTTAGTGTATACTGGCTGATTTTAAACACTGAAGAGACTTTCCACACAGAAAACTTAAAGTGATGACATTTCATACGCCTTGAAGTCAGAGCGGTGTCATCGCATGCTCAGCACAGCCACAGATTCAGTCCACACTAGCTTTGAAAGGTCTGGGTTCAGAGAAAGGAGAAGCTGTCTTTTGGTAAGTGATGATGGAGCTATGTTTGGAGAAACGCTGTTGGTGGTTAGAGTGATAAAAGATTACAGAAGGTATTAATAAAAGAGTAGGTAAGACATTCAGAAAATGCTCACCGAGCCAAAAGCATCCAAGCGTCAACAGCCACCGCACCGTCTTCCTGCCAACATAAAACTTTCACCCATAAATTTGCAAAAGCTGTCTGTCAGTCATTACCTTTTTGTTTCTTTAATAAAAAACAAATTGCACTGATGCCGTTTAATTAACTTTTTAATTTTTTTAAATTTTTTAAAAAATTTTTATAAAGTACTATAAAAGTACTTTATCAAGTACTTTTATCTTTATCAAGTGAGGAGTGTTGATGTAGGTGACCTGACCACAGCCCCTTCGGGAGTTAAGTGCCAGTGGACTTGCTGAGTAGCAGAAAAACGAGAGCGAGGCACCAAGTTTGTCACAATAGAGCTGTTATTTTTTATGTGTATTTGTTGTTGTTTTGATGATGATGATGATGATATTGTGACCCACTATGCTGTATTGTAACACAGTGTTGTTGTGGTGCTCTAGTGGTAAATAAATTATTTAAGTTTCAAGGGAATTCAGTGTTGTGTGTGTCCTTTCTGAAGCGAATTTGTGTGATATTTAATTGGACTGCTTTTGCATGTCCTCCTGTCCTCTCTGGAAACTCGAATCCCTCCTACACTCGTTGAGTTCTGGCTGTGGAAAGCTACAAAGACAAATAATAGGGTCATGTTCCATAGTTTTTTTGTAATTCAATTTCGCTCATGACACGATATATGATCAAAGGATGACACTCTTGTCACAGTCACAGAGGTATGGCTTCCAGTGGGTACACATGATGTTAACAATCCTCTGCATAAACAAAAGGAAAGGTTTTGTTTTTTTAAAGCAGGAATATACGTCTTTCTGTGTCCTCATCAGAAAGGACCAACACGTTCCTGGCTTCAGACTGAAGTCAAGCACAGTATCCCAAACAAAAAGCATCCACATTGAATGATTCTGCACCTCAAGATGTAATGCCAACATTTAGTGCCAGTGCAGGAAGCAGTGTGCAGGAAGTAAGTGGAAAGTAAGAGTCTGGAGATCCAGGGGTTGGTGGCCGTGTAGCACGTCCAACTTTCATGCAGGAGACTGGAGTTCGTGTCCCAACTCAGATCTGCAAATTACGTTAGCTTTTTTATTACCAGTAACCAGAACCTGCTCCTAAACTTAAGTGTTTCAGATGTTGCAAAACAAAGGCAGGTGAATGATGTTGGGGTGCGTTTACTCCTTACTAATCCATGATTATGAAGAGGGACGGGTGGAGTGAAGAGAAATGGGAGTAAGAGCAGCACACAGAGTGTGGGAGGTTTTTGTCAGCTCTGGAATGAGGCTTTCCACCAAGCTCTGTATGAGGGATTAGGTCTGCATGGTGGACCAGTGATAAATAAAGACCGTGTGGTCTCGGCTCTGTGCGGTTCCTATGCAGGGGAGAAGACCAGAGGAGAGCCTGGCACTGGCTCCCAGCAGTAATCTGGACCTCCACGAATTATATATCAACTGGAAACTATTGCAGTGTGTCATCATCTGGGTCATTGGTGAACGTGTTGAGCAGAGCAGAGCTGCTTAATTGCAACTGCTGATCTGGGCTAGATCTGCTGATCTGTAAGAAAAAGGACTATGGTGTATGGTTATATTTAAGTGGGTTTTTGCTTCTATAAATGTAGAGTTCTGTTCAAGAATGGTAGAACATATACAGTATATGGTAAGAGTACTGGAGGACTTTGTAACCAAAGCATAAAAGCCAGAAAATCCTACAGTTTAATCAATCAAATCAAATCAATAAAAAAATAATTAGTTTAATCAATTAGTTGCCACCCTAGGTTATACAGGCTGTTCTCGTTTACTGTTTGGACTTATACCTATGAAAAGTAACGCACTATAATTGTGCATTATGAGCTAGGAAGTGCAGGGCTGCCTCTAAGGAAGCCTCGAAGGAAGTCAGGTGGCATAGTAGGCCGGGGTTGATGGATGGATTAAGTCAACATTGACTTATTTTAACTTTTGTTACGTAACATACGTGCTTACCTAACAATATGCAGGTATGTAATGAACGTACTTATTTTGTTGTTCACATGAAAAGTGAAAGAAAGATACTCTCACCTCCACACAGGTGACCCATCGTGGCGTGAAGTGGGCATGAATGTCTGATTGTCGGTTTAGGAACGTTACATAAACTCCTGCATACAAAAAGTTATACAAAGCCCTTTGTGTTTCCAGAAGGCAGTGGGGATCCGAGACTAGGCAATGACGCCAATCAACGCGCGTTGTATGTAAATGTGTATGTGTATGAGAATGTTGTATGTATGACAGTAACAGGTAGCTTGTTGACTGTCCTAACTAACGGTACATGTATATATATATATATATATATACGGTATATAGTGCCTTTAAGGGAGGTAAAGGGTTTCTAGTTGTCATTGTGGCCCGGTAGAAGGAAATGTCTGAATTCTGCTAAAGTCTGTTCAAGTATTTTCATTTGTTTTGGTGAGAAACACTAAAGGTACAAACAACTTTGTTTAAAAGAAAATTCAACATTTCAGACCTTTCATACCTTCTTAAAGAAACCATAATTACCCAAAAAATTGCTTACACACTTAAATATGGAATGCAGTCGGCTTGAAAACTTGTTGTATATGGTTCACAAACTTTGTCGGCGCGTGACCATTTCAAAATAATGTCTACACTGAAGTAGCTGTGTTGAGTCTGATAGTGTCTGACAGTGTTACGGGAGTGCAACGCTTAATCAGTGGAGTGTTCTTTTAACCTTTTCTGCAGATGGAGCCCATCGGTCAGATATTAAAAGACATTCTTCACATCAGGCACATACAACCTTCTACCACCCTCAACAGAGAAAGAAGTGAAACCCAAACTTCACTTTATTTGTTACTAATGTAAATGAATTCAGTGCAAGTCATTTACTGGTGAAGTGTGGAACTAACCTCATTCATTTGATTTGTGTTAATAAATCATTTGTGCATGTTACTTAACAGTAGATTGTTTTATTCCATATGGTAATGGTAAATGGACTGCATTTATATAGCGCTCTTCCAATCTTTGTGATCACTCCAAGCACTTCACAACACATCAGCATCCACCCATTCAAACACATTCATACAGAGTACAAGTACTGTAGCGTACCGTACAAGGGGCCACATGTTGGCCCCTTGTATGGTCAGTGCTGCATCAGTGATAACCATTCACACAGTGTTGGCCATCAGGAGCAATTTGGGGTTCAGTATCTTTCCCAAAGACACTTTGACATGCTGACCGTAGAGGCCGGGGATTGAACCACCGACCCTCCGACTGGTGGACGACTACTCCTGAGCCACAGCCGCCCGTATGCATCTTAATCGACTTTTTCTGAGCAGCTTTCAGTGTAGCTGTTACTTTTAACATTGTTTATGTTGCTGTAGCTTTGTTACGTTTCCAACACTGGGTAAAGATATCTTCTCCGAGTATCCTCGGGGTCCCCGAGTAAAGTATCCTCATGATTTCACTTACTTTAAAGATCCACTCTTCACAAACACACACACACTAATTCACCACCACATCCCTGAATTCCCTAAAATTGACTGTTTCTAGCTGAAATTTGACATCTTCTGTTCAAAGAAGAGACGTTTTCTTACAGACAAAGACGAGAGGACTAATCGGTTGTCTTGGCTTGAGTCCGGTGCGATGTTTCTTCACTATCTGTCTTGCACATATAACAACAAGTGTGAGCTGAGAGGGCAAGGTGAGGTCCTGTTGGATGTTGCAAAGAGCCCGTGAAGGGCCCCTCTGTCCTCAGCCAAGCAGCAAGCACTCTCTGTGAAAGGCCTGCGAGTCTGCAGCAGAAGACGGCGCAGATTTTCAGGGTGAAAGGGCACACTGTCTCTGGGGAGAAAAGCGATTTTGAGATTTTGGTTACTCAGCTGCAGCTGGCGGCACACAATAACACAAAATCAGAGAGAGGTACTCAAACTGTGACATCAGCAGCCAGCAATGCGTTGGCTCCCATAAGAAGAGAGAAAATTCTTAGAGGCCAGGCTACTGACAGAAAGTACATGTCTAACCGCGTAATGTGTGTGTGTGTGTGTGTGTGTGTGTGTGTGTGTGTGTTTGTGTTTGTGTTTGGATGCTCGCAGCCAAGGCATTCCATTGATAGCAATTCAACCAAACTTGATACCATCTTGGTCTGGTTCACTGTGCCTGCCCACCCCACTTCTGACTCCACTCACTCTGCGTCTCATGTGGTGGCAGTAATAGCCCAGAAGACAGAGTGTTGTATTGCGTCTGTAATTACACAGGAAGGCCAGCTCTCTTTGAGCTCTGGATTAGCGACTCTCTTTGTGTTTCACTCAGAAAGGGGGGCACAAAGGCAGCCAGAAGTATCGCTCACAAGCTCAGTACAAAGTGAGTCCGCCCCCCCCCCCCCCCCCCTCTCTTTCTTTCCTCTCTACTACCTTCCTCTAAAGTTTGACAGGCGTCTTGGAGAGATCATGATAGAGAAAGAGGCAGGAAAGCAGCCCTGGAGCCAGGGACATTCAATCCCTCCAGCACCAGTCTGCCTGCCTGTCGGTCTGCCTGTCTGTCTGATGTTTAAGTCAAGTTCACTTTATTATATTGAGCCTTAAACAAAAGCAGAGATATCCTCTTTTTGTATTGTCATAATCTGGCCGCTAAGAGTTTGGACGGGAAAACTACTGCTACCTGAGAAAAAGAATTATGAATAAATTAAATAAACAATGAATTGCATCAACATCAAGTACAATGTGTTTTGTTGAGAAATACTAAATGTGAACACAACTTTGTTGAGAAATCTTCTTGAAAGAAAAATAATGATCAAAATTGCCTCCAGGACACACTTGAGTGGAATGAAATCTATTGAGATCCTTACTTTATCGATAAAATGCATTTTAAAGCTTGGGGAGGTAACATTGGAGAAGCCAGCAAGAGTAAACTAGATAAAAAATCAGTTATCCAACCGAGAAACCCAGTCCATTGTTGCCAACTCTTTTCCAATGACATTACTAGCTCCAAAAGTTGCCAATTTTTTTGGAGTTCCCTCCAAAGCCACTCCCCTAAAATGATCATTATGAACGTAAATAACGAACATGGCTATTGTTAGTAGCCCACTAACAGCTGTCAAGCTAACAGCCTGAATTTTTCCCTATATAAAATATAATAAAAAAGAATGTGGTTCCCAACTTTCTCGGCTTATGACCATATTAAAATTATGTAATGTCTACACCTCATCAAAGGTTATTGCCTCAGCGGGCAGCTGTGCAGGGATTTTTCTTCTCAGGATTTAGGATTGAGCTCTATTATTGTTAAAAAAAACTGTTAAAAAACCATCAATGAGCCACATTAATGCACTGGGTGACATGTTCCTTCATTACTATGAACAAATGCACTGAAGTTTATTTCAACTCAATCCCACATACACCATTTTTCTACCACAAACGCCCACTAGAACGCCAAATGTGGATTCATCCACTGCTAAAAATAGTCCCCAACAAATGCACTATTTCCTCCTGTTTGAGTAACGTTTATTGAAAACAAGTTTGATGTTATTTAGGTTCAACTAGTTGAGACTTAGCCACACATATATATTAGATGCACATGATTTATGTAATGTGTGAGGTTGGTGCGGGTCCTGACAGAGCGCTCTTCAGTCTGCCCTGGCATGGAGTCCTGAGCATTCTGGTGGAAGGTGGGGTTGGGGTGGTGGTGGTGGGTGCCAGCGAGACAGCAACACAGAGAATGAGAGTAATAGAAGGTCCGAATGCATGCAGTTATCGGATGAATGAGGTGATTTGGACCACAGTGAATAATTCTGGCTCATACTCCAATCTGAACATGTCCGAAGAAAAGAGCAAATGTTTGAGAAAAGTCATAAAAAACATGAATAACCTTTTGTGTAACAGAGTTCCCTTGGGGATCCCATGGCGGGTAACCATGGTACTAATTAATTCCAATTAATTTGTATGAGTTGACTCTCCCAGTGTGTGTACGAGTACCAGTACGTTGCCGAAGTGAAAGTAAAATGAGTGCCACTAGTTAAGTTACAATATCCACAAGAGTGTATAAGCCCAGGTTCCAGCATAATAGTAGTACTTTAATTCTATTTGCCACAGAGGAAAATAAAGTGTCTCTCCTCATACATCCATGGTTGCAAGTCACTGAAAGTGTGTCTGGACAGAACTTGATGCAAATTTGAGCATCCAAAATCAATGGAAAGATGCTGGTGAGCACAATGAGATGCAAGTTTGCTTGAGGTGGCGCAAACTGAGGCGAAAGCACGTCTGCATGAAATGAAAATGTTTGTATGTGCCTTCCAAAATTGTTAGAGGCCACTAGAGGGTGCTGTCACGTCAACGTAAACAGATGTTGTTTTTGGGGCACTTGCTAAAAACAACTGATTACGTTGTTTTCCTTGTCGAACACAAACACAGACAAAAAAAAAGGAGGGAGACTAGAGGAAAATAATGTGCTACATCGCACGCACTCTCACCAAAGCCTATCCTCCAAACCATCCTCGAACACACACTTTCTTTGACCCTTTCAAGTTTCAGCGCAATTGCAGTGACTCACTCCCTTATCCACAGTCGATGACCGAGCAGCTGTCAGCGGTGATCGCTGCCGTCTTTTGTTGAAGTGAGTTACGATTGTGAGAAATTGAAGTGCAGTTGTTGAGTGTATGGTGGGGTCTGCTATACAGTTTAGATTTATTTTCTCCTAGGGTGAGCCAGTGTGTAACAGGGACACCCAGAGGGATGTGGTGTGGGTGGGAGAGAGGTTTAGCCCCAGGCTGAAAATAATATACAGTATTTTTGTGTGTGTGTGTGTGTGTGTGTGTGTGTGTGTGTGTGTATGTGTGTGAGGTCAGGGATGAGAACATGTAGATTGAGTAACAACTGTTCCATGTTGGTTCAGTGACCCTCCCCTCGCAACATTAGAGCTGTGCGTGTAAAATTCCACTTAGGATAATAACCAATAATAATTAAAAGGAAATCTGGGCTGAAATGGAGCTGGAGATTCCCACTGGTAAACTGAGGTGTACAGTACAGGGAGAGAGGAATATAATGTTATGGGCGGCAGGGGGGGGCACTTATACTATTATACCTCTGATAATAGCGATCTGGTATTGTCATTATGGGGAGCCAGCCAACACATCCACAGCCAACCAATGTGTGCTTTTAACTCTTAGTTTGCACCGAGCTTCACTGAACAACATACAGCTCTGCTCAAAAATGAGGAACACATTTTCTCTCTGTGGACAGACCACATTAGTACACAGGTTTAGCTAAACCGGCCAGGGTATCTGTATGTGGAGCAAACACACACACACACACGCACGCACGCACGCACGCGCTAAAGTTTAGGAATGAATACTGGAAAGAGAAAACATCATCTGCAGTGAGCACCAGACCAAATCTGGTCATAGCATCTGCTGGGAAGAGGTCAAAGGTTAGTGACTGAGCAAGACTGTGTCACTTTTGAAAGCCGAAATAACACAATAGTCCTTTCGCATACGGTAAGTTGTATTCATGAGCAATGAAACAGCCTTGTTCAGGCTGGTTGATTAACGCACTTTTTTTGCAGCGGCAGCCGTAGCCTGGCAGGATCAGTAGCTTATGGTGGCTAATGTTAGCTAATGTTAGCACACTTCAGATGAATAGATACTGTACCCAGCTGATGTGTGAGTGACATTACTCAGTTTGCCTGCTTTATGACACAATGTCTTAGCGCCACAAATAAACATTTTGATAGTTTTATGACAAAAGTAAAGTAAGAGTGTTGTTTGTTTCCTCCCTAACCTTCAATGAGTCTCCCAGGAAATTCAGCCATGGTGTAGGCTTATGTTATGTAGCCATCAGTTGTGATTCTTTCAATTCATTGAAGAGACATGTGGTAATTTCATTGGTTCATAACTAACCATGGAGAAGAAGCCAGTCGAAGGAGCGAATAAGAGCTTTAGAAAATTCAAAACCGTAGATTGGAATTGGACTTTAAAATTTGTTTCTGACTTAATCTAAAATGTATCAAAAAACTTTCTGTAGTTGCCAGGTATACATTCTTGAGGAAACGCCAACCGTAAAACGCTTGAAGTTGAACATTTTACTTGATGTATTGAAGAAAAAGTGCCATTATTTTCTCCCAAGATACCAACATTTTGCTAATGCAAAAGCAGTGACGTATGAAGCAAATGATGCCGAGGCAAAGTAAAGTGGGAGTGCAGTTAGTCTAAAAGTAGCAGAGAACTGAACGTGCAGTGTGTGGAGCGACAGTCAGTGTAGGACAGGAGCTGTGGAAAGATAGAGTGTGTTGGGGAATATGACATGGCTGAATGGAAACTCCACAAAGCTGCTGTCTCTCCTGCTCACGTGCTTCTACTTCACCAACACACACTGCAGCGCCGCTCTGCTACACTCTGTCTGGCTGGGTCCGCTTCCAGTGTGTGTGTGCGTGCCAATAGCCCCGCGCAATTTACACTCCATCAAGGAAGCAAAATTCTGAAAGCATTTTATGAATTCACGACATTGTTGAAGGTTTTTGGAAAAGGTTGACTGTGAAAATACTAGATAGCGGTGGAAAATATCATATACCTGTCAAAAGTTGGTGCGGGTATCGGCCTTTTGGAAACAGTATCAGTTGTAATCCCTCAGTTTCTCTCTTGCTCTTACACACACACGCACACTTCACTTCTTCTCTCTTTTCCAAGCGAATTACTTCACCAGGGTTCCTGGATGCCTGCTCACATCTGGAGCTGTAGTAGCTCAGGACTAAGGACACAGTCAGAATCCTGCACATAGTATTATGTTTTACACAGTCACATTACAAGGCTGGGAATTTCCCTGAGTTTTATGGATTTCTTTTTCGTGGAATGTGGGGGGGTGGGGGGGGGTGTCGAGAGAGAGTGCTCTGCAGTGGGAAGTTGGAGCAGCAGGGTCCAAACCTTGCCCAGGTGTGCTGCCATGACCCTTTTAAGTCCTCCCGTTGATCTGAGCATGATGCTTCCATTGCAGATTGTGCAGCAAGGTAATCACTCCACCTTTGTGTTGAATCAGCCCGTTGACCCGTGTTGTGCTTTAGGAAATAAATCAAAAGAAATGAGTACTTGAGTTAATTAAGAGCTGGGCATGCAGGGGGATGTGTGCTTGCCTTGGTTGCGGATTGTTTTCTTTTTAACTTTTCCAACCAGTAAAATGAGGAGCCTACCAAAAATAAGTGAAAGTAAGTGGCATACGGGGCTGTAGCCACCTTTACGGACACTAATGTCTTGGTATTGTGTCCGGGAAGTTGGGTTTTTAATGACCTGAGATTATAACAAAATGTATTTCTTTAAGCAAAACATACCAAGGAAGTGATCATTTGTCTGAGGGTTAAGTATTACATAAATGTGATTATTATACAATAGCATGAAATGGAAACTCTAATCTGTAGCTCATCCTATGAAATGCTTGTATCTGACTTTTAAGGTTTAATCATGTACAGTAAGTCAAGGATATGGTTAAGTGTGTGTGGTTCAAATTCAATAGATTAAGCTTTGGGTTCAGTCTTAAAAAAAAGTCGGTGGCACTTATAACCTCTTCCTTTTCTCTCTCATTGATTGCTGAATTTTGAATTGCTGAATAAATGTATTTCACTATGAAATGTACATTTCATGGATTTCAATTTCAGAATTTTCTGAAATCTCAGGTTTGAGACATAAGCAGATGTTTTTAAAAATGTAAGTGCCCATGGAAGATATATGCATTAATGTGGTTTACTCCAAATCCGACACGGTGAGTTCCATGGACAAAGTACACTTTCATGGGACACAGATTTAGGCACAGCACCTGACCTGATGGGTACTTCCTCCTGTGCCCCCTCCCCCTCTCTTCAGTCCATTTCTCCCGCAGCCAGGCAGCAGATATTAACGTTAACTAATCACTCACACCCCACTCATGTGAGATGAATGGCCTGCATAGCCCGGTCTCATTCTGGATCATCAAACACCGAGATTTTGTCATAGCCCGCAGCTTGTGATACCCACACACAAGGCACCCTTTAGTGTCTGTGTAAGACACACAGGGCTTTCAACTAACGCCAATGTAAACCCATCTCAGAGCAAGTGCTTTCGGATGTCAGGCAAATTGATATAAAGAGCGAGAAAAGTCTGCATAGGGAGGAGGAGGACAGGGTGGATGGGAGTTTAAGTGGCTAAATTTCATTTTATGATCATAAAGTGAAGGTCAGATCTCTTCGGATCAGGTCAAATTATCTCATGACATTGTACTCACCGCAGGAATTGCTGAGATCTGAGAACGCGTTGACATAGAACGAGGTCCACTAGGACATGAACAATGAGCAGTCAGATGATCAACAGTTCATGCAGATTATCTAAACCACTTTATTTGGTCAAACTGAAAATAGGTGCACCTTAACGGTTATGTGTCCTCATGGCACAGTACAATCTTGAGCGAGTACAATAGATCAACGCGGGAGTTGGGACTGTAAACTGTGATGGATGTTTGCAACAGACGGTTCGGTTCATTTGACTACTCACTGCCGTTTACTATTTTACTATGACGTTTGAATTGGAGGACAAATTAGTACGAGACATTTGTAACGCATCAAAACAGTTGCTTCTTATCTCATACATCACCCTCACTTTCCTGTCTGGATGACTTGTTATTGTTCGTTTTAGGTAAGGCTTTAACATGAAATGGCACACAGGAAATGCCCAGGTTGCACGTAATTTAAACATTTGCCTGCCACCACAAGGACCGGAGTTCTGTCCAGGCAGCGTTCACAGAAGCATGGCTTGTGACTCCTACTGCTTTTTGCATTTATTAGATAGTCTGGAAAGGGGGAGAGAGGGGACGACATGTGAGCTACCTTGGCACCCTTTGTTCTTTGTATGTACTCTGAGCACTATAGTTAAGATCATATTACTCCTGTATTAGCTGCTTTGCACTGGCTCCCGGTAAAATACAGAATAGAATTCAAAATCCTTCTCCTGACCTACAAAGCAATTAATGGTCAGGCTCCAGTTTATCTTAAAGATCTCGTAGTACTTTATAAACCAACTAGAGCATTGCGCTCCCAGAGTACAGGGTTACTTGTGGTTCCTAGAGTTTCTAAAAGTACAATGGGAGCCAGAGCCTTCAGCTATCAAGCTCCTCTACTGTGGAACCAGCTCCCAGTGTGTGTTCGGGAGGCAGACACCCTCTCCAAATTTAAGAGCAGGTTAAAGACTTTCCTCTTTGATAAAGCTTATAGTTAGGGCTGGCTCAGGTTTGCCCTGGACTAGCCCCTAGTTACGCTGCTATAGGCTTAGACTGTCGGGGGACTCACTCCTCTCCTCTTCCCTATCTTTCTCGTTCTCCTCTCCCTCTCTATTTGATATGCATTCATGTCCCTTAAATGCATGTTACTAACTCACCATCCGGGGCATCATCCCCGGAGTTTCTGTGTCCCTTATCTGGCAGGTTGCCACTATTAAAGATTACTTTTGGACCGCGAATCGTGGCTGCACCTGTTGCCCTGGTCCTGCCTGACACCAGGAAGCCTTGACATCCCTCTGGATCCATCTTTTTTTTTATATATACCATCGTATCATGTTTTCTGTTGCATAGATTGTCCATGTTGTATTTTTAACTATGCTGTTTGTTCTGTACACACGTCACCTATTGCACGTCTGTCCGTCCTGGGAGAGGGATCCCTCCTCAGTTGCTCTCCCTGAGGTTTCTTCCATATTTCCCCCACTAATTGTGGGGTATCTTTTAGGGAGTTTTTCCTTGTGCGATGTGAGGGTCTAAGGACAGAGGGTGTCGTACTTTGTACAGGCTGTAAAGCCCACTGAGACAAATGTATAATTTGTGATATTGGGCTATATAAATAAACTTGATTTGATTTGATTTGATTTGATTAAGTATATTATTAATATTAGTGGAAACTTCTACTTACTTATTTCTTATTTTGCGAGTAAGGCTACAGTTGTAGTTGCCGAGGTGACAGGTGTGTTTGACCAATCAGCAGTATTCGGCTCTGCAAACTTCCTGAGCCATCAGAATGTAATACCCCCAAATTACAGACTTTTACACCAGGAACTATCCGACAGAAACTACATTTAGTTACAATGACATTTTATGTGGGTTTCCATCTGTAAAGTTTCAACAGAAATTACAATGACTGCACTCGGATTCAGGATTTGATAATTCAGAGCTTTTTGATTAGTGAGTTTTATTCCAAAAATAGTGAGATTATTCCAAAACTTTTTCAAAGGCCAGGCTGAATGTTCTGTATCTGTGCAGTGAGTAGTTGTTTAACAAAGAGGCTGATGTCAGCTCTACAGGGCTCAGCAGTATCACTACAACACCCCTTGAAGTGGACACAGAACAACAGCCTCAGTAATATGTAGTTTGAACTTGACATCTGTCTCACTGAGTATTATCAAAAAAACATGACATTGTTGGCCTCCTCTTGATTATTGCATAGGTCTGGCAGAAGCCGGATGACAGTAATGCAGAAAGTATTTCTGCGTGAAATTTGCCTTAAATGAGATGATTGCATCATTATCCAGATAAATGGCTGCTGCCAGAGTGGATGGAATATTTGTAGAACGCAGAGAGGATGTGTATTTCACTGTATTCAGTGAACCAGGCGGAGCTGATGTTTATTGTTCTAGGATCCTGATACTCATCTAAATGAGACAGATGAAAAGCTACATATGATACCTTTGTAGCTCAGCCAACTTTTATTTTTGATTGATCCTGAGCTGTGTGTAATATGCATGCATCTGTGCTGTATGCCTCTGTATGAAAGCGTGTGTGACTCTCTCCCCCTCTCTCTTCCTGCGTGTGTGCGTTGTTTGGGCAGGGCCATGTGAGAGAGGTAGCAGTGGATTGAATAACTCCCAGCTCGCCCCTTTGGAATGGACCCCCTTATTGAATGGAGCGTTGTCTCAAAGGCTGAGCGCTGGCCTTGATTTGGAGCCAGGAAACCCAACTGTCCCTGTCCATCAGCATGACGAGCTGGGCCGGGAATAAACCCAATGACCTGGAAGAGGGGGCCACAGGAGGGTGGGGTTAGGGCTGGGGTTGTTAGGGACTGGGCAGAAGGTCCTGATGTGTGGGCAAGCAGAGAGATGGTTAGGTCACTAGTATAGACAGTCACTATATAATGTGTGGTGCAAGGTAGCAGGGTTAAGGGTGGTGGTAGTATAGTGGTAGTAAAATGGTCTCGTAGTCAGGCTTTTAAATAGATCACCACCAGGCTGCCACCATTGAGCTCCTGAGCAAGGCACTTAACCATGAGTTACTCCAGGGGAACTGTCCCTGTAGTTAGCTCACTCTGGATAAGAGCGTCTACTGAATTACCTGTAATGTTAAGATAGTACTTTGCTGCTGTCTGAAAATGCTTACTATATGTACTATATTATTACAGCAAAATGCATCAATTTATTTCATTTTGAAAGCCAGATAAAGTGTGACAAAGGACCACCGTCAGAACAACTCACAGACCATCTAATGCTAGAGCCATAAATATTCCATCAGGCTAACAGCAATGAACAGTCGGGAGAGGGAAAGCAAGAGGCAAGAGGTCGTTCACAGGTACTCACCAGCTAGCTGGGTGTTAAGCACTTTCACAATTCTTTCACGATAGTTTTTAACAAATGTTACTCAAAAAAACGTGTTAAAACATATTGCATTGGTTGGGGACTATTTTCAGTGACATATTAATAAACATTTGGTGTTGTAATGAGTGTATGGGGCAGCAGGACGGTGTGTGGGGGATTCAGTCAAAATAAACTACATTGTAGCTGTGTGTGTGTGTGTTCATGGTAATGAAGGAACATGTTACCCAGTGCAACAGTGGGGCTCATTGACATTGACATAAGTAAACATGTTGTTTAAAGGTGTGTGTTACAATGTGTAGTTCTGAGCCACCTGCTCCAAAGAAATAGGGGGCAGTATTTCACCTCTACTACTGGGTCCATACAATCTAAATTCATTAGTTTTACTAGTTTGGCATATTTATTGTATTCTAAGTTTTAGAGTATTCTAATGTATTTGTTATATAACTGCTGAAACAGAGAGCCGGTCAAAATAACACTGCTATCTTCTAATCTTACATGTCTGTGTGTTTACTGTGGCACTAATTTGGGGCTGTGTGGTCCGTATTGGTCCTCGTAGGTGTATAATTTGTTGTGTTTCATCCTCCACGGCAGGAGGCTGTTACGCAGGCGTGAGCGATCCGTAGCCCCGTCAAACAGAGCTTCCATTAGAGACTGTGGCGGCTCGGATCTGGCCGGCAAAAAGAGATCGGATCGAAGGAGCGTTGGGTTTTACCAGTGCAACGGCAGCAACAAAAAGTTTGCAGTTCCCCTTGGATTAGACCATCGTTGTGGCTGAACTTGAGCAAATTGCTAACGGCTACAGTGACTCACTATCGCCTCTAGAGGAACAAGTGGTATTACAAGACTGGACGTCAGTTAGCAACTTCAGTAGATATCTCTGCAACACAACACATACACATCTTTACGTTTTAAAATTAAATTCTGGCATATTTTACACATTACACCTGTAACTATACTATTAACTACAGTTCTTGTGCAGAAGAATAACGTCCGTTACCAACTTTAACATTTGCATTGTGTTTTTTCCTATCATTACAACCATTTGTTTTATGCTAAAAACAAACAAAACAACAACAATAACTACGCTTTGCAGTCAGAAGGTTGCAGCATAGTTGTAAAATCCAGGTAAATGAAAGTTACATAAAGAGGAGCCAGGAAGGTTTGACTATGAGCAATATGTTTCATCCCCACCCAAGTTGAAGTGCAGAGAGACTAATGCACTCGCCAATCACTGTTTCATCTCAAAGAACGGACCTCTCGGGTGAAAAAATAAACAAACCATAACATCATGAACGTTTTTAGGCATTCTGTGTGTGCGTGTGTGTGTGTGTGTGTGTGTGTGCGTGTGCATGTGTGACAGACACCATGCGTGGGTGTGTGATTGTGTAGACCTGCTGGCGTATGTCTGCTTCATTGTCAGCAAACTAGCATATAATCTTTGAACACGCATGGGAACCAGCACTTCACACACACACACACTTTCTGGCTCTTGTATGTAAACAGTCTGTTCTCACAGGGATAACACTAAACATGTTTCTTCTTACAGTTTGGAGCGGATTCGATCAGACGTAAGGGTTTCATGAGTCGTAGCTGTGCTTGGCAATGTGTAAAATGGATGAAAAGGTAATTACAGACATTCAAAGCAATAAATGATGTCTGGATAAGTGTGGTATCCATCGTTAGGGTCATTGTCATTTAGTGACCCTCCTAATTACAGTATTGTTATTGTACTACTTAGAAAAGTGTGGGATGATGATGATAATAATATGATATCATTATCTTCATCAAGCTCAGAGACCTTCCTGATGGGCAGACACCAAGCGGCACGGATAGGCCCCACATCCTCCACCATCACTTTCAACACCAGAGCCCCTCAGGACTCCCTGTTCAGCCACGACTGCGTGGCCACACACAGCTCCAACACCCTCATCAACACCCTGACATCGTGGCAACAACCTCCGTCATAATGTCAGCGAGACTAAGTCAGCAATGTCAGCACATCTCCAGGATGGAGCTGCCATCCATGGAGGATCTCTACACCCAGCGGTCCAGGAAGAAGGCACACAGGATTATCACCTCAGCCACAACTGCCGGCAGACGGTACCACGGCATCCGGTACCGCACCACCAGGCTCAGGGACAGCTTCATCCATAAGACTTCTGTCACGTTACACTTTATACTTCTGACATACTAATATCATATTAACTGGTAGTGTACATACATATTCTACTGCATCGGCTCCACCCACATTCTTGCCTGGTTGCTCACTGGCTACAACCTGTCTGGAATTATATTTATTACATTTATTTTTATTTTATTACTTGCTGTTCATACCTGCACTCATCTTAGTACATATATTATATATACAGTATATTCATACTGCACTTGATTGTCTTTTTTTATTATGTTTAATATTTTATTATGTTTTTTATCAATGTCATTGCCAGCGACTGCTTCACTGTATTTGTCGTGCACATAACAATAAAGCACTTGAACTTGAACTTCATGCAAAAGCTTTAATATTACCACTTTAAACAGAGCCAACTTCCCCAGCAGGGAAGTACATTCACATTAGATTATAGTGCACCTCGTGTTTTAAGTCCAGCGCCAACGTTTAGAGTCAGTAGTAATATGTGCTTTATGTGGCGAGGCAGAAAGTCTGGGTGTAGCTTCTGGATTGGTGGATGGACATGTAGCTCCTCTCTAATACTGGAATCCCATTAACGATTCGCAATTAACGTTCATGTTTTTATCTTTTTCCTAACGTTTCCCATACTGTAGTTTTATGCACAGAATATGTGACTTTTGCTAAAAAAGCGGCCTCTGTAAACAAGGTCCAGTGATTTCAATGGTTAGAGTGAGAAATCCTACAGTTTCCAAAATAAATAAGATGAATAGAAACCACTTTGAGCACACTTATATGGGTGAAAGATGCAAGGGGTGGCTGCCAAAAGTCAAACCATCAGTGAATGGATTCTACTAACACACATTGTGTGTGATCAAAGCCGGATCTATCTCATTCCTCTCTGACATAGAGCTCCACTGTGCAAAGCAATATTAAAAAGCACATCAGTGAGCCACGCTGTTGCACTGGGTCAAGTGGATTTATTTAAATACAGTCACAAATGTACCTCAAGGGGCTTTACAAGCTGTACAGCATACACCACCCTCTGTCTTTAGACCCTCGCTTAGGAAAAGGAAAAACAAAGAAAACAGGGAAACCTCTGGAAGAGTAACTGAGGAGGGCATCTTCTCTCAGGACAGACAGACGCGCAATAGATGTCATGTGTATTGAATAGACCAACATATTCAAATTATAGTACAGACAATTTAAATGACACAAATGATGAATAGAATGTGAACATAAGAAAAAATGTGGATCCGAGAGAATGTCAAGCAGCTTCCAGGTGTCGCCTCCTCTCCACCATGTAACCACGACAACACAGACGACGCAAAACTGAGGCACATCATTCGCACAGAACGAAAAGTATAGTATCGCAAGATGGACTAACGCAGTGTGTGTAACATCAGCCTCGTTCCTTAAACATATATCCAACTCTAGGCCAGATGATGACCACCTGTACTTACATTACACGCACACACACACACAAAGACAGAGACATTTTTTTTGCTGAACAGATGAAAGCTGCTTTCCAAGTTAGTAAAAAAATTATCTTGGTAGATCTGAAGCAAAACTAGAACATTTTCCGTAATATTAACTGTTGCTGAGTATCTGAATCATCACTAAGGAACCACTACATCGTGTTTGTCCAAAATATCTTCAGATGGAAACTTTGCAAACTCCTGTCTCACCCACAGAAACTCCCAGAGTTGGATCAGTTCTGCTGATGCAGCCCTGCTTTCCATGAAACACACACGTTCATTTCATTCATTGAAATCCACCTTTACGGCTTCTGCTTGTATGGATAGGTATGGATCGCCTGAGTTGGATTCAGAACGATCAGCCTGACTGTCAGTAATGAAGTGAGAAACATGTCGAAGTTCTCATTTTTACTTTTGTGCAACTGTGAATCAACAGCTGTTGTTTTACATTTTACAAAGGAAAATCACGATTTCTTCGATTCAATTTCTTTTCAGTTGACTGTTGTTTGACCCCAGAATGCAACACTGCTTACCACTGAAAATGAAATAAAGTTCATTAGACAGCAGCTAACACAGGACCTCAGCAACGTGGATCAGATCATCGAAGTGCTAGAGTTGTGGCATGAGACCAATGATTTTATGTACAAAGGGAAATGTTTAAAAATGTTTTTTCCAGGGAGGGATGCGAGGAGGAGATACGGAGAAAGAGTAATCCTCAATTGGAAATGGGATATCCTCGCTCACTCGAGCGTCATGTTCAAACAACGTCCTTTACTTATGCTGTGTGCACAGCCATATCACCGGTCACTGGGTTTTGCTCAAAATAAATCCTTTAGACCCTGTAAAATGTAGTTTTTATATGTTTATTGACATTAATTCATCTATCTCTTTTGATTTATGGGATTCAATGTATTGTTTTCGGTTCTGTATTTGTGTTTCCATGTCTGAAATGTACATTTTAATAAAAATATAGAATAATAATAGGTGGCTTAATTAATGGTAAATGGACTGCATTTATATAGCACTTTTCCAATCTTTGTGATCACTCAAAGTGCTTTACAACACATCAGCATTCACCATTCACACACATTCATACAGAGTCAGAGGCTACAAGGTGCCACATGCTCATCAGTGATAACCACTCACACACACTCACACACTGTTGGCCATTGGGAGCAGTTTAGGGTTCAGTATCTTGCTCAAGGACACTTTGACATGCTGACTGTAGAGGCCGAGGATCGAACCATCGAACCACTGACCCTCCGACTAGTGGATCCTGGTGGAACGTGTTAACTTAACACATTCCTACATTCCCAAAATGCCTGTCTCTTTAAATTAACTTAAAGAAACAGGCAGTGTTTCAGACAGAGGGTCAATACAAGTATATTCAGGCATACAGTATGAGAAAAATATTGTGTTTTTTTGCATTAAAGCATTTAAATATACATCAACTCAACTCTGGGGCAGCAGTAGCTCAGTCCGTTGGGACTTGGCTAAGAAACCAAAGGGTTGGCAGTTTAAGTCCCCGGACAGACCAAGTACAGAGTGCGGACTGGTACCTGGGGAGGTGCCAGTTTTCCTCCTGGGCACTGTTGAGGTGAGCAAGGCTCACGCTGCTCCGCTGTATAGTAGCTGCCCACTGCTCCTAATACTAGGATGGGTTACATGCAAAGTCTACATTTCACTGTATGTGGTGAACATGTGTGACGATTAGAAGTTGATTCAATTTGAACTCGTAGAAACCCAAAATGTATGACCTCAAAATGTGCATAATATCTCCCTTTAATTAAGGTCAATTGTTATTTTTTCATTCCAAAGTTGTCATTTATTTGTCATCTTTATACTGTATATACAATTCAAATTTATTTCAAAGTTTTTGTTGACAAAAATTCAAAACAACTCAGAATTGAAATGCTAACAGTCCCATCCTCCCTCCCTCCCCTCCTGAGCCCCAGCAGACATCCTGTAAGCAGCTCCACGCCACTCTTGCTCTACATTACAGTATGGGCGGCTAGTTCACCAAAGCTGAGGTCAACGTAATGAGAGAATGGAAAAACTGACATGTCTCTTCCTCTCTCATTCTTTCTTTCATTTTAACTCTGATGAATTTAACATGTCGAAGATCATGAAATCCGAACGAACATGAAAAAGCTGCCCACACATGCCCTACTTTCCAGGTTTGTTAACTGAGTGAATCATTTTCCCAAATATTGTGAAATGCAGCAATGTGTGATAAGTGTAGCTGCATTTCCCGGTGCAATCTGATGACCTTGGCCATGCTTCTGCAGTTTCCATTTCCCATTAAGTCGGCCTACTTTCCCACCGATATTGAAAAGAAAGCTTCCAGCCTGGTTTGGCGATGCACTTTCCCACCCTTAGATGATTGTAACCGTTCATCCTCAGTTATAGTGAATCAAGACACCACTTTCACGCAACACGTGAGTTTGTCAAGTGTGTACGGTGCTCTGGATGTTGGCTCAGTCTGTCATCACTAATATGTTCCATTTCAATGCTCTGTCCTTTTTCTATCCGAGTGAGAGTCTGCTGCCGTTGTGACCAATATGGAGTTTTGAAGGCTGATAATCATATTCCAGGACAGATGCCAACACTAGGGTCACAGTGAGTAAATAAACATAGTAAGCTATTCGCAACATTACACGTTACACTTCATCACGGGCGGCTGTGGCTCAGGAGGTGGAGGTCGCCTACCAGTCGGAGGGTTGGTGGCTCAATCCCCAGCCTCTACGGTCAGCATGTCAAAGTGTCCTTGGGCAACATACTGAACCCCAAATTGCTCCCGATGGCCAACGGTGTGTGAGTGTGTGTGAATGGTTATCTCTGATGAGCATGTGGCACCTTGTACAGTAGCCTGTGACTCTGTATGAATGTGTGTGAATGGGTGAATGCTGATGTGTTGTAAAGCACTTTGAGTGATCGCAAAGATTGGAAAAGCATTATATAAATCCAATCCATTTACCATTGCTTAACTAATAACAACCAGGTCAGTGTGCACCTGCCCATAATCATGTGATTTTTGAAAAAAAGTGGTTGAAGGTGTCGCAAGGGGATGCACCCGCAGTTACATTTCAAACAAAAATGATGATAGACCATTTATAACCAAACATATTGAAATATGCAAATTCTGATATGTTCACACTCAAAGCCTATCAAGTAGTGATGCGCGGGTCAGGGGGGGTTTAAGACACCCACCCCACCCGAGAGCCACAGCGCTTTACTTCTTAGATCCAATCTACACCGCCAAACCCGCAAAAAATATGTTTTAATCAATCATCCAAACCCGACCTTACACAAAGCGCCAATTTGTTGCATTATAGCATCACAATTGTCAAGACAGAGAAGTATTACTATTACTACATACTTGGTATTTTTTTTTTATCGATGGCAATAGTTTTTAAATGGGACTTTTTGACTATTTTATCTAAGTCTACAATTGCAATGTTGAGCTTGAAGGTTCATTCTTGGAAAAAGGAATAAATAAGATCAACTGACTGTGGTTTTTCTGGAGCTTTCAACCACATTTTGTGGCCAACATTGGCAGATATACTTGGCGCAGTTGTCATGAAGATGGTTTTGTTGTCATGTAACTTAAGTGTGAAAGTTCAATCTTGTGGTGACTGTGCTATACAGCGGGAGATAGTAACTCCTCTGATCCAAGATGGTGGAGGTGAATGTCCTCCATCTTTCTCTGCTCGTCCTCTGACTCCCGCATGTGTGTGGACTTAAGACCTCATTCGTTGCCATGGATATGACCAATGCCAAGATCTTTACCCTGTTATCGCCTCAGATTATTATTCTGAACACTTCCGAGAGGAATTCACATTGGCAATGTGTGAACGATATCGAGCCTCACTACATAAATTCTAAACTAAATTCAACAATTCAACATAAACATTCAAATGTAAGTTTTAAATAATATGGCACGTTGTGCTCTGTAGTGTATCCAAGTTATGTTTATGTTAATTTACTAGTTCACCACACTGTATAATCCTCTTCTCCCCTTTTTCTTTCTTTCCCTTTTCTTCTTCTTATCATTACATGATCACATATTGCTATGAGTTCAGGGTAATATCCTGAATAATGTAAGTCTGCATGAGGCCGTTTGTAGACTTGATTGAAAGTGGATTTGGACAGCCCTTCGCACTGCACGGATATGTGCCCATGCAGTCTATATTATCCACATTAGTTTGCTAAGGAATTTGCTAAATTAACAAAAATACTGACTGAGTCAGAGAAGAAGGCATATCACTTTTCAGTTTCAGCCAACATGCAGAAGTCAACCCTGGTGCCTCCTAAACCAGATCTTGGATTCCAACTGACTGCCGCTGTACTAATTAGCATTTTTCAGTATAGGATTACCAGTATGTTTCTTCTCAGACTGAAGCTCGTTCTGTTTCAGTATAAATCCCTTCAGCTCGTCTCTGCAAGATCTCCCTATTACCATTCAGCCGCTCACAGAGCTTGCACAGCCGCTAAGATGTGTTCCCACTCACATGCCAATCCAACTGCTTCAGGGTGTTCCACTTGACACCCGCCAGAAGTCACCCATGTGTGTCCTTGTCTCCCCGCATAAAGCCTCTCCTGGTGTCTTCACACCCATTGTAAATACAACTCTGAGCTGACTGGACAGAAGAGAGCCGCGGGGCCTGATGTCTGTGTGATTGTCTGCTCAGCGCCTTTCAGAGACGATTAGTGTAAAACCCTAAAATTACACAGACAAATATAAGGTTACCCTCAGGGGGGGCTGTGGGTGTGTGTCAGAGCTTGAAAGCTTTGTGTTTAATTCAAATGCATGATGTGATGTGGCACCTGATATGCAGTGTTCCAGGAAGTGCTGAGGTGAGGATGTGGCAGTGGGAGATGAGGAGGAGAAAAGAGAGCAGGAAAAGTTGAATAAGGGAAAGAGGATGGCAAAGAAATGGAGAGATAAAAGGAGAGGGAGAGAACAGGGAAGAGAGGTGGAGAAAGGAAAAACCGGCAGCGTTGGAAAAAGAGGATTTGGAAATGAAGGTGGATGACAGACAGAAAAACTGAGGTTTGATGTAAGAGGAGGAGGAAGAGAGTCTTCCATAGGAATCTTGTGGTTGTCTGTTTTATGAAGAAAAAAAAATTATCAGTCTGATAAGATGTGTCATTTTGCGGCAGGACTTATGTGTTTAAAGAAGGTGGTTTGACTTGGGAGGTCGGGGGCTGAATGAAAGGAGACACGTAGACTTCGTGCGAGGACTTGATCGTGGTTTAAACTGATGCTGAGTGAGATCACACAAGCTGCTCTGCATCTGTTTTACATGCTAAAGGTGTGATTTATTTTTGCTTTCATTTCTGATACTTTACACATATCATAGGATGAACACTGTGGCCCTACATACCTTACTGTGATTATAGGTGCATTTGGGTGAACATTGGCGTGCAAATGAGTTTCTATGTCCCATTCACTCTCCCAATGTGCTTATTATGTAAATGTAAAAAAAACTTTCTATTTGGTTTTCTAAATGTTATTCTATAACTGTGATAATATAGGAATATTCAGAATAAGTGTTAAGGAAAAGTCGGGGCACAGGGAAACACACCATACAAAATGACGGATTCATTGAAATGCTGGAACCACAACGTTAGATGGTGTGGGCTATGGCGACCGTAGTGTTAAAGGGTAGTATGAAAATCAGGACAATAATATGTTATGATAATATGTATGTCCATAATATTTCTCCTTTAAAATTAAAGGAGAGAATGCCAGTTGATGATGGCAAAAATATCGGGACCAAATGTCTGAAAAATTGCTTCGGAAAACCAAGTGGGAATACAGCCTGATTTTGGATGATTTTGAAAAGTGCAACTGTGTGTTGACAAAGAGGTGTCACTGAAGTTGGTTAATTATGGACTCCTGTCCACAGTTAGTCCTGTGTTAATGTGCTGCCGAATCGAGGACTTCCCATCGTTCCCACTGCCCATTATTCCAAAACCAGAATATCCTGAAAATGTCCCATTGGACCGAAACCCCATTTGCCCGACAGTCCGTTATTCCGAATGCCCATTGCTCCAAAAATACACACTCTCCCTGCAACAAACATAAGAACATGGCTAAATA
>CALSBV010012129.1:338400-366777 GCA_943590825.1 Bovichtus diacanthus
CTGAGATTGGTTAGGGTAAGAATATCAGGGTAACCCAATCAGAGGCAGAGTTTGCTCTCATTCTACATAATAATTAAATTAAATTAAAAATTTATTAAAAAGGTGTTTGTGGCAGTAAAGGATCGACAGAAACGATTGAGTCAATCTAGGGGGCAGGAGTGAATGAGTGGTGTCAGGAAAGACGAATGGAACCTGGGACAGCAGTGAGACCACGTTCACATCTTCCACAGTTCCACACAAAACCCATAGGAGAGACACGGATTGAACCCGTCTATTATTTGAAAGGTGGAATCCAGACCCCTGCAGACCCGAGAAATGTGGGACCTGAACCCGGCAACACAAACCAGGTCGGAATCGATATTTTAGGGTTTAAGTAACTGTAACGTTAATTTACAAGTTGTCAATAAAAAACCTTTTTGTCTTACCTCATGTACCGTTAGTAGCCCGGCCGTGACTCATATACATTGTGTGCACAATTATTAGGCAAGTTGTATTTTTGAGGATTAATTTTATTATTGAACAACTACAATGCTTTCGGTCAATCCAAAATATTAATAAACCTCAAACCTGAATATTTAAGAAAGTAAAAGTGAGATTTTGGCTTTCTTAGGAGAATATCTATGTGTGCACAATTACCGTAATTTCTGGACTATTCAGCGCATCTGAATATAAGCCGCACCCACTGAATTTTTAAAAAATATGTATTTTGTACATAAATAAGCCGCACATGTCTATAAGCCGCAGGTGCCTACCAGTACATTGAAACAAATGAACTTTACACAGGCTTTAACGAAACATGGCTTGGAACAAAAATAAATAGGCCTTTAAACGCCTTCAACTTGAAAGCTGCATCATATGCCTTTCTCCGTGTCTTTGCCATGATGAGGGTGACAAAATGACTACCGTAATCAGAATCGTGACCATTCATAATGTCCGCTGTTTAAAATGTCCGCTGTTCATAATGTCCGCTGTTCATAATGTCCGCTGCTGAAGACATTCCAAGAACTAATAATGCAATTGAAGGTTGGCATAATGTTTTTAGAGGTTCATTTGGTACACTGAATGAAATACAGAGAAATTTCGTAAAAAAGTTAATTACCGTAATGAATGGGAAGTTTGAGCGCGCTCCATTTACGTCACATTATGTGACGGTGCTCAGTTTTTTGCCGACATGAAGCTTGTGAAAGCGGGAAAAATCCATAAATTAGCCGCGTCATTGTATAAACCGCGAGGTTCAAAGTGTGGGAAAAAAGTAGCGGCTTATAGTCCGGAAATTACGGTATTGGGCAACTATTGGTGTGCACAATTATTATGCAACTAAATGAAAAACGAAAATGTTCCCATCTCACTTGTTTATTTTCATCTGTTAAAGTGAGAATAATAAAACAAACAACTCAAAATTTACAAATAAACATTTCTTTTCAAACAAGAAATCAGTGACCAATGTACCACCCTTCTTTTTAATAACAGTCACAAGCCTTCCATTCATGGAGTCTGTCACTTTCTTGATCTGTTGACGATCAACATTTTGTGCAGCAGCACCCACAGCCTCCCAGACGCTGGTCAGAGAGGGGAACTGTTACCTTCACTGTTAATCTCCTGTTTAAGAAGCCCACAAGTTCTCACCAGGGTTCAGGTCGGGTGATGCTGCGGGCCATGTCGTTATTCTTTCATCTTTAAGGCCTTTACTGGCCACGCAGTGGAGTACTTGGATGCATGCAATGGAGCATTGTCCTGCATTAAAATCATGGTCTTCTTGAAGGATGCAGACTTTTTCCTGTACCACTGCTTGAAGAAAGTGTCTTCTAAAAGCTGGCTGTAAGTTTGGGAGTTGATTTTGAGTCCATCTTCAACCCGAAAAGGTCCAAATAGCTCATCTTTAAGAATACCTGCCCATACCAGTACCCCACCTCCACCCTGCTGGCGCTTGAGTCTGAGTGAAGCTCTGTGCCTGTTACTGATCCAGCCACGGGCCCATCCATCTGGTCTGTCAAGAGTCACTCATCTCATCAGGCCATAAAACCTTTGAAAAATATGTTGTTTCAACTTGTGTGTTCAGTGGTGGTTGGGATTCAGCCTTCCTTACCGTGGCCATGTCTTTGAGCACTGAACACCTTGTACTTCTGGACACTCCAGGCAGGTTGCAGTTCTGGAATATGACGGCACTGGAGGATAATGGGTTCCTGGTACCTTCATGTTTGATTCTTCTCAAATATTTGGTAGTTAATTTGCGTCTTTTTTTCTCAACACGTTTCTTGCCACCCTGTTGACTATTTGCAACAAAACGTGATCACGCCCCAATATCTTAGCAATTTCAAGAGTGCTGCATCCCTCTGAAAGACTTTTTAAAATTTTTGACTTTTCAGTCAGTTAAATCTCTTTTTTTGGCCCATTTTGCCTGAGGAAAAGAATCTGCTTAAGAATTATGCACACTTTGATATAGGGTGTTGATCTCGTTCAGCCAAACCCTCCCTCATTACACAATACACATCACCTGATATGCTTAAATCCAATAAGCATTCAAGTTTATACAGTTTGGAGTTGGAGTGGAAAATTATGATGGGGTCAAAATACGCTCTTGCCTAATAAATGTGCACACAGTGTAATCCTAACTTCCTTGCTAAGAAAGTTGGTCAAATTCATCCTGGTTTCCTGTTGTTCCTCTCTTGCAGATTGAAAAACAAATACTTGCTATTTTATTTTTACAGTTTATTCCAATCGCTAACATCCTTTGTCCAATTTGTCACATTTTCAAAACTCTAAACACAATAAGTGCAACACGTCAGTTGTGGACCATACCATTACATTTTTTTACAATGGCTAACAAGCGTTCACCTATACTTAAGATGCATTTTCTAAAATCTTATCAAGATAAGTTAAAAAGCCTTTTTAGCAATGGATTCTTCTCCCAATCAGCAGCTGAGTACGCCTCTTGTACTAAAACAAGAAATAGCCGGTGCAAAACTGATGAGACACACAAGATAAACATCAGCAACTGCAAAAGCCATCTCACTTGTCTTACATGGTGTTCAAAGTAAAGGTTAGTTGTTGTGTCCTCTGCCATTCATTAAACGACTGATTTATATCTTTTCCAGTGACCATGAATACAGCAAATAAATTGTCTCAATGTTGTTATTGTGCTGCAAAAAGGGAGCGAGTACGAGTGAAGTATTAGGCATGCAAATCGTCTAACTTGGACGCTGGAGACCGCTGCAAGTGTCTTCACTTGATGCAATTTATGGAATTTAACACAGCTCCCTCTGAAGCCAAAAAAAAGCTTATACAACTTTTTGTTCAGATATGAAGTACTCCGAAAGACCTGCAAACACACTTTTATGTGTAAAATCATAGGAGTTCCCCTTTAACCATGACCACCATCCTTCCCCGATCTTAACCAAGCAGACATTTGTCACGGTTTCTGAACGCCCTGATAGGATTTCAGATAACTAAACACTTAAAAGACGTCATTTTGAATGAAAAAAACCCTGCTTTGTTGTTTAGTTTGGATAACTTAATCCACAGAGAAAACTAAATATGCGTAACACCTTTTTCTGATGATGTGTGTACAAACAGCGAAGACTTTGTTCAGAGTTCCTGGCTTGTTAAGAACTATTGTCTCTTTCAGATTGTCTTAGTTTCCGACAAAACACTTTCTGGTGAGTTTCTGAAGCACAAGCAGGTGTAGTTTTCATCAGTAATTGACGAGGCCGGAGAGGTCCAATCACTCGAATGTTTAGGCTCCATTTATTTCCACACAATGTGCCCTGTATGTACAGAATCAAGGCCTTATACTGTATCTCCCAAACATATAGCGAGATTACAATACCAGAGTGATACGGAACAACCCTGTTCCCCTGCACACCCAGGCACGCAGTCCTTCACTCAGGGGGGAGAGAGGGGCTCAGTGTGGGGGTGGAGGGAGGGAGGGGGTCTCAAAGGGGGCCTCCATTCAGTGAAATGGCCTGGAGGTCTGAGGACCTCCGACCCGAGATCTCCCTTCCAAACATTAATGCTGCAGTATCCAAGGAGTTCCACACAGACGAGGTCTGTTCACTGAAGTTACATTAACAGAGAGAGGGCCACTGTGCTGCCAGTGTGTACACAAACACAGACACACACACACACACGGCCCAGGCTGTAAGAAGAGGTACCACCTCTCATGCAATCTGTAATTAGATTACATTTTATGCTGTATGTACGAGAATGATCTGCTAGAAAATTATGTAATGAGCGATATAAAGACATTACTGTAACTCCAACTTCTGAGTGGACACGTACACACACTCACACATACACACACACACACACACACACACACACACGTAGAGAGTTTGAGGCATTGCTAAAGGGAGGAAAGAAAAGAAAAGAAAAAAAGGGTGAAATCATTAGAGGTCCTTAACAGCCTTGTTGGCAGTCTATTTCACTTCACCATTAAATAAATTATTAGGGTGAAAGGAACTTTTTAATTCCTGCTAATTAATGTGATTGGAAAAATAACATTGTTTGTTATTACTGCTTGTGGCTCTGGGAGCTGGGGGGGTTTGTGATTTAAGGCTTTGTACTCTTTCAGCAGACGACACTGACGTCAGAGTTCCCGTACACACACGCTGAGATTACCAAAGTGAAGTGTAGCTTTTCAGTAATTTTTCCGAGGTCGTTAACACGACTTTGATTACGCAGCTTACGTTTACTGTGGCCCTTATAGCTCATTACAGGCTGCCTACTATACACACTTGTGACAAATGTGAAGAGAAAATTAGGTGATTTCCTCCAAATAGAGAATCTATTATTCTGCACAAATAAAGATCTCATTCTGTACATAGAGGTTGAGTGACACTTTCCTCATGGCGACACAAGCTGTATCAAAACAAAATCACTCTTTCAAAACCCTAGCACATGTTTTCTATCAGAGAGGAACATATAAGCAATGACTTGCAACATACCAACAGCTAATGGCATTACAAAAACTGCATTGCTTCTCATGTTTCAGTTCTACCTACATACAGTAGAGAATATGAAATCCATTGCTTTTATTATTCAGTTTCCTTTTCCTGTGAACCACTCTACTTGTTTTGGGTGAGGGTTAAATGTGTGCATTTTTGGCATCTACCAGTGAATGATTCATCTGTACTTTATAGTATTCATAGCCTACGGTAGAGTAAATAGTAAGGGACAGAGTTGCCGCAGTAAAGTTTTACTTCAAGAAATTGCTGCCAGTGATCATCAAAATGAATGGCCCTTGGTTCCAAATGTGATCAAATAAAAATACTATTCAATGGTCTGTTCATTAAGAAAATTAGTTATTTCTATATAACTGTTATATAAAAGGCTGTATATAACTACATATATTAACTATACAAGGCTGGAGTTGCAGAAGCAGTTTTGAACATAGTTTTATAGTTGAAAATAGTTTACATGGAGTGGTTCTCCGGGAAAAAGGAAAAAAAAAAAAAGGATATCAGATATCTGATATCAGAGGATGATTTTTGCCTCCTGTGTGTGTCATTATAAGGGGATGGTACCTGGTCAAGAACGAGCTTTCAGGAGGATTACCAAATACAAAAGCAGCAGGACAACTCATTAAAATTGGACTTGCTCGGCACAGGAAACATAGCTGCCCAAATTGGAAGCTCTTTCAATTCCCTTACGGGGAAATAAGCAGTATAACAGTAAATTGAGGTGAGTGCCCAGTAGGATTATCACCTGTGTTAAATTTAGTAGAAAATGGGAAATAGCGCATTATTTCAAATCATAAAATTGTGTCATTTTCTGGTTCTGCATCTGTCCACAGTAGTTGCCCCACCCTAGAAACACTGCGGCCTAAACACATTGCATATATCCACTTATGTGAAAGTAAAATTACTTTTAATTACTCCCAAAATTTCTAGCTCACAGTAAAATAAAGAAAAAAGTACAAAAACACAAAAAGTCAGCATATCGAAAAACAAGGTGTGTGTGTGTGTGCGTGTGTATGTGTGTCTGTCACCGTGTCGCACAAAATGTGCAGAGTATTTGGATTATTTTCTATTTTCTATTGTTTTATCCATTTTCAGTGTATCGGAGCGGCTGTCGGAGGCTGAGCGAGCGCAGTCAGGCTAGGTGGTTTGACAACGCGGGCTCCAGACTGGGTTGTCAAGTACCACAATATAAATGAAGCGTAACGTGTGAGGGAGATTATATTGTCCTCCAATCTGCTCTGGCATCGCATTTTGACATTTTGATTTGGATACTAAGAAATCAGGAGCTAAGCGGACGAAATTACTAATCAGGGTTAGAGTTTAGGAGAATCAGTATTTTTGAAAGAATATATCATGTCTCAGAAATCAGTGAGAGTTAATCCCGTGTTTTGGATGTTATTATCATACTGTGGATGATGTATCGTTGTGTTTTGCTCTGTACAGTAAAGGCAGTGGTGGACCACCAAATGTTGAGTTGAAGGCTTTGAAGCTTTGAATACTTAGCTTTCGTTATTAGCACACAGCAGTCTACTGAATGTGACCTATCGACTGTAACGCCGACGTTTTATCTGATTTGATGCGGATTGTTCTTATCAGTTATGACAGGATTATTTGAGAAAATATTTCCTTTTCATGTCAATAAAAAAAAATACGGATTCAAAGGCGATGGAATTTTTAGATCTTCTTGCTTGTCTTTGGTCTTGTGCAGCAGGTAAAGAGTGCCAACCACAGCTATTGGAATACATTACACGTAGTCATTATGAGGAGTATTAAAATGATATTGATTGTTCATTGATCTTTGTTCCTGTTTCTGATCCTTTTCTGTCTTTTTTTTTAACACCATTCTGTTTAAATTCAGTGTAATAAGACTGATGGTGATTCTAGGACTAGGTTTTTAGACATAATGATGAAGGAACAGTGTCCTTCATCCAACATTTGCTCAGTTGATGATCTGCAAAGATTTAAAAAAAAAAAGAAATTCGGGTCTTCTCTTGACATTGTTGCTCAACCAAGATTTTCTTTTTCCAAACCAATCAATCCACAAATGGCCTTGGAATGCCGATGCTGAAACTAAATGTCCATATTGATATTTTAAAGGATCAGAAAATAATTTAGCTTAATGCTGTCAATAAAAGACCATTTTCCAAAGATAATTTCTGAAAACAAATATCCTGTCCTCAGCCTCAGCTCTCAAAAGAACAAATTGTCACAATCATAGACAGTATCATAATTACACGATGCAGTATATATATCAGATCTGAAGATAACACCTGCTCTTTAATTAGGACCAATATAGAAAACTGACCCAAACAAACAGCACACAGTGAGTGGGCTGAATAATGTACTCAGGAGGCCACTCATACCTCCATGAACCCAGATCCCTCCTCCCCAGCCCCTCCCAGGGTCATGTTTTAGTTTATGTGACTCTGGAATTGAATCAATGTCTGTTTGGTTACTTAGCACACGCATTTTCCACAGCACTGGAAGTTCTTCAACACATTTTCAGAGATGGAAAATAAAGAAGGCGGAGTAGAAAATTCAACTCGCTGCAGTGTTCTCAGCAGATTATTCATTACGACTATGGTGTTTTTCTTTCGGTGCCAAAGCTTGTTTCTCTCCTGTTGGAGGTATGAGCGAGGGTAATGTGTCTACCAGTCCGAGTGCACATTAATCACCAGGTCCTCACAGTAACACCCCTGCACTGACATTAAGCCAGATGCTTAGCTCAGCGTAACTAACATCTTTCTTGCAGTTACTTCAGACTCCAGACTTCTAACAACTAGTCGATAAAAATTAATTCTGATTGGACTCAGACACCACTGTCCAACTTTACTAGTACATCTGGATCAGCTCCTCTGCAGTATCTTGTCAGTGAGATCAGTAGTAAAAAAACTCCAATATGACCTTACATACACGTCCTTCTCATTCGAGGAGCCACTCGCTCTGCATCTCACCTTAACGCCGTTACACAACAAACGTTCCTGTTCTCGCTGACCCTGATAAATAATTGACGTATTTTATACAATACCATCATTATGGTTGTTTATTTGGATGTTGTTTTGTAACATTGGTTAGTGAAATGCCCTCTCTCTTTCAACTATGGACTGTACCACTTTCGCCTTGTGTCCAGAGAACTGTGAACTGTGACCCCCCCCCCCCCCCCCCCACAGGCTGTTTTAAGGACCTGTGACATGTTTGTCCTTTAATTTGCTCTTGAGGTCTGTGGCAGGAAACCAGAACTTGTGACCAAATCGGGACTCACAGTTGTCAAAACCCTCCTCAGCCTGATATCACCTTTCAGAACTAGGTTAATAGTCATGATCTTAGTTTTTGTGCTTCCTGTTTTATTTTGTAGGTTCATTCCCCTTGTGTCATGTCTAGTTTTACTTCCTGTCTTTCTGTTTTCCCTCCTTTTGTGATTGTTTGTCCTTCCCTGATTTGATCCTTCTGTGTGTGATCACTCTGCCACCCTTGTGTCTTCGCTGCCCTCTCCAGCTGTGTCCCGTTCATGCGATTAGTGTGTGTGTGTGTGTGTGTGTGTGTGTGTGTGTGTGTGTGTGTATGTTTGTGTACCTGTCTATCCTGTTGTTCCTGGACGGTTCATCTTCTATGTCTTCGATGTCTCCTGGTGTGGGCACTCATGCTGTGTATCCCTGTTAATCCTTGTGTTCCCTCGTGTTCTCTCGTGTTCCCCCGTGTTCCCTCGTGTTCTCTCGTGTTCCCTCGTGTTCCCTGTGTTCCCCCCGTGTTCCCTCGTGTTTCCTCGTGCCATCCTGGTTGGTGTTTTCAGTTTTTGCTCTTTACCTTTTTTGATTGTTTAAGCTTAGATAATAAAGCTCTCTTTTCGTTAGCACACTGCCTCTTTCCTCCCCTTTAACTCACCCGTGACATTAATGTTACTAGTTTTATTGATATGAATTATAATGAATATTTATTAATAATCAGACTTGCTCATACTAAACTCCAACACTGTTTTTATCATTACGTTTCATTATGGGCAAAATGCTAGACACTATCCTGTACTCTAATCCTGTAAACTACTACAACACTGAGAAAAGTCAACGTTATGTTATGTTACGTTGTTTCAAATAATAATCCCAGAGAGCTTTAATGATAACATAGCATTTGTCACAGTTCTGCTCCTCCTCACCACACCTTGGGCTCAGGCTGCAGCCAATTCCCAATCAAACACGTTTCCTCCTGCTCAGACCCGTCTGCCTTGCCTGTATCCTGACCCTCTGCCCGGCCTCGACTAACCTGCTCTGGGCTGATGATAAACATTGTTACCAACTATCCTGGACATCTTGTGTGCTGCATTTGGGTCCTTCATCGTCCCGTGAACAATCCCTCAAAAATGTTGACAGCAAACAGTCGTACGTTGTCATTAAACATTATACAGAGTTTTGCAGAATTGTTCAACATCAGAATTTTCATTTTTCATCAGGCTGAATACAGCTTTAGATGTGATGTGATTTTCCTTTTAGATTCTCTTGCAGAGGCTGACAAATGGGGGATATGATGTTTTGAAATAAAATAGACTTTGTATGTCTTGTTAATTATCTAGTTAGTATTCAACTCGTTGGCCATACTCTTGTCCTACACCAATATAGATTGTTGATGTATTATATAATTTAATAAAAATTAAATGTATGTAAAGTAATTCTATTCTGAATGTTTTTTTCAAAGGCGTTTATTGTATTCAATCTATTCAGTTGTGGGGGTGTCTCTGCCAAAAAAAATCTTAGAACCAATTAGCAAGAGCTATTCCACATTACATCTAACATTGAGACATGAACCTCTGCTCATGATCTGTCGTTTTCTCTTTCTCACTTGTTTTGTCTGTCATTCTCCCCCTCAGCCAGCCCTCACCCCTCCGTCTGAAATCCTCCCCCTCATGTTGCAGCGGGGCTCAGTCAGAGTCTGGTCCTTTTACTGTACGTATATCCAGGCTGAATGGTTCCCCTACTTCAGTTAGCATCCCCTGCTGCCCAGCGGTGACAGGAATAGAAAGGAGCATGTAATTCTTGAAATCTCTAGCAGCTGCTGTGCTGACAGATCAAAGTGAGAGGCAGCCACTTTCTACCAGTCACCCGGAGTACTTTACCCTTAATACAGCGTCAATAAAATTCGACAATAAATTAGAAACCACCTGACCTCTCCTCTACTGAGGATGTTTAATTTCACAGTACGATTATAACGCTAAAATTCAGCCACATAAACTACTGACTTCCGTATAAACGACATTACAAACATAAATTCTCAACGTAAGTTCCTCCATCAATTCAAGATTTCACTGAGGAAATATGAATTGAATAATATTAATTATCAAGTGGAAGAACAACTTGTACAAAATGTTCCAATTAATGACGGACACTATATGGTGTCATGGTTTGCCTTACTCTCTGCCCTTATGTAATAATTCACCATTTTGGGAAATTGATATCCGTCTCTGCGTTAGGTATGAACCTCAATTTCAAAAGTAAAAAAAACACATTTAACATCATCCTTAAGCTGACTAAAGCTCCTTTCAGACATGCACCCTTTGCATGGAAATTGAGGATTTGAATCGAATCAATGTTGTATCGTCACGCATGTACACAGCAACGCAGTGAAATTTAGACTCTGCATTGGATCATTGGGCAGCTACTATACTGTACTACTACAGCTACTGTACATCGCCCGGGGAGTGTGGAGGTCTTGTGCCTTGCTCAAGGGCACCTCAGCAGTGCCCAGGAGGCAAACTGGCAGCTCTTCAGGTACCAGTCCACACTCCATACTTAGTCCGTACTTGGACTTGGATCGGCAATCCTCCAAGCCAAATCCCTACAGACTGAGCTACTGCCCCCCTTCAGATGGCAATTTAACATGTTGGTCTCATGTCTGAATAAGCACCGTGGTCACTTTTATATACTGTAAAAGCAATCATGGCAATCTTACTAGGTCGAACCTGAAACATTTCTGTAACCCTTTCCACTGGACACGTCTGAACCGAACAGCCATCAGATTCAAGTGAAGGCTGCAGCAGCACAAGGTGAATACACAGATAGAGATTAAATCTGCATCGTGTAGCCTACTGCCTTTTAAAATGACTGTATCTCATGTTTTATCCCTCTTGTACATCAGTTTAATAAACTGTGACAAGAGACAATTTCAAGTTGTCGTTGAGGAGATTCTTCTCAGATCTGTCTAAAATACAGATTTTCCCTTTGTGGTGGAACTGGGACAAAAGAGCTACAACTCGTACAACCACGTTAGATATAGATATATGAAGATATATGAAGCCAGTTGCGTATTCCATGTCTGAAACGGGGTTAATTAACACATTTTAGGGGTTGTAACATGCTGGGCACAGTGACAGGTCGTCACAGTATTGTTGTCAGGTCAGGTGCATAAACATCAAGAAATAGTCTCAGCGCACAATTCTCCCTAATATCACATTGACGTTTACGTCACCAATACTATAATTAGCTACAACATGTAAAAGTCTGCTTTTGAGGTGCAGGTATTTTTTTTTTACTTTAGACAGACCAGGCTAGCTGTTTGCACCTGCTTCAAGTCTTTATGCTAGCATAACCAGCTCTGCGCCTAACAGAGACTTGATAGACAGCCATGTTCTCATTAAGCAAAAAAAACAAAAAAAAAACAAAAGGCATATTTCCTTGCTTCTCTACTTCTCTTCCTGCTCTCTAGATGCTTTCGGTAACAAATCCACCCAAACAAAGGGCAAAGATCCATTCCAGAGGGCGTCCCACCATCCAAAATCAACCCGAGCAGAGACTGGTGACTATATACTGGTGACCAGTATATAGTGGTAATCATATACTCATATAGTGGTAATACTCTTGGAAGTTGGCAGGAGCGTCTCGCAGCTCAGAAAACACTGACTTTTTCTTTCCTGTGTAATGGAAACCAATGTGAAGTTGGGCCCACTACAGAAGCAATGTGTTATGGTTAAATCAGAGGCCTCGGGAAAGCAGGTGCTTCCTCAACACCCTTGGGAGAAAAGTTTTGCCCCAGAGTGCTGGTCTAGGATCAGCTTTCTCTACCTCGCATCTGACCTCAACTTCTAGCAGCTAACGGGCAAAACCTTCCCTGGACCAGTGCTATGAGGTGAAACCCACCCCTGTGCCTTCATGCTGCAGTAGCAGCAGGACGACTTCCACAGAGGCAGCAGTGTTCATGAGAGGAGGCATGTGGAGGGAATGGGGGCATGAGAGTTACTTAGAAGGAGAGGTTTTGAGAGCAGGCAAGGGACTACTCATGGGTAAAACAAGGCCATAAAGAGGATAAGTTATTTCCTAATCATGCTTTTGGGACAGATCGAGCCGTTTCATTGGGCCAACTTTGTAAAGTAAAACTGTACTCCATAATGTGCTGTCCCTGTTGACCTTTGTGCTGACATGTATGCTTCTAATTTTTGCAGTTAGAGAAAGAATGGAGAATACATCCATCCACATCAAAGTCAAGCCTGAGAATAAAACGGTATTGCCAGAAAATTCCTTGGCCTCTTGTGTGCATTCCTGCAAATCCAAAACTTCTGCTCCTATGCTGTAGGTAAAAGGAATCACAGATTATATATGGAACAGATGAGAAGTACCATGAGAGAGGTTAAAAGCAGCTGAGTGAGCAGCTGAGTGAGAAGCTGAGTGCACAGCGCCAATCTGGGCCAACGGCCTTGGTATTGTCCCCCTATTTTCTAGCGTGTTAAAGGTTCATTATGTTTACTTAGGTTTTTTTGTCCATAAAAAATGTACACTCGGCCGCACTTTCATGTTAGTTGAGTTATGTGTCTCTCTCTGTCAAGGCTGCAGGAGGGGGGCTTTGATGTGAACCCATAAAAGCTGGAAGAGAGCAGCCAAGGCTGCATACTGCAGTGTAGGTTGTAGCAGGATACTGAGGCCAGCAGTGATGCACTGTACAGTGGGGTGAAGAGAGGCACCGCTGATCTCACATAAAGAGGAGAAACACTGAGGGGGAAAAATTATTGCAGTCAGGAACTGACTTAATCCTGCACTGAAGCCTCCAGCATACTAACCTTTTCAAGAAGTTTATTCAAGTGTTCTATTAGTGTACTTCTTTCAACTAAAACAAGAGAGCATACTTTCAGTTGACTGTATATACTACTTTGTATATATATTGTATATTTGGCTTATACTTGTACTTTATCTTTGATCAATATATACTTAAGAAAAGTATAATGAAGTATTCTTGCCTTATTAAATACTTAGGTTGTAGTTGTGCTTACTCTTTTTATGGAGTAGTCTATTACATTTTTCACACACATTGGCTTCTTTGAGTCCTCCTGAATATGTTGTACATACTCATAAACGTGCGTACGTATTCCTGTGTTCAAGTTTATAGTTAACAAGTCAGCTTTGAGGTGGAATATCTGAGTAAATAGTATATGGGTAGCACTGACCCTGATCTTTTATGTACACTGTGTTATTACCACATATGATCTTATTGACCATTCCTCCAGAGTATTTTAACAGACTTGATTCATACTGGCTGCTATTATAAGCAAAAACCAGAATATATATATATTTTTTAATTGTTTTTCTTTCATTTTCATCACAAAACATCAATTTGTCTAAATAGCAAAAGGATAAAGTCTCTTTATGCAACACATTAATCATTGGCCCCAACACTGGGCTCATGATATGATTCACAACTGCTTTTTGTTAGTCCCATTCATATGGATTTGGCACAATAAGGTACAATTTGTCAACTGTTTCAACAACAGCACATTTCTTTCTTATCACATCAGGCCCGATGGCACAGAAGTTTCCAGTCTTCTTATCTTTACATGAAAGATTTAGCAAGTACCTCGACTAAAACCCAATGTTTGGTTCATGTGCCACACACCAGGGCTTTCACGTGCACACTTTTGTAAAAATTACTTTCGTTGTACCATCTTTTCTTGTAATTGTATATATTTTTTGACTGTGATGCAGAACCCCATCAACCAAAAAACTGTTGTAGGATCAGAATATATTAAGCTTATATTAAGTTGTAATGTTTTCTTGCATTTAGTATGTCACATTTTTCTGCTCTTTGCTTATTAGAATAAACTTCTTAAGCAAATAACTGAGGGTGATCATATGCTTAGCCCTTTCTGACAATTCTTTTGTGAATTGACATACTGTGTCCCATGAAAATACTTCAATACAGTGCCCTTATTGGATTCAAATGGAGAGGTTGACGTAGCCCATAATGGCCTCCAGTGTTTCACACTTTGTGTAACGTGTGTGAGCCTGCTTTAAGTGTATGTTGAAAGTCATGTAGTTCTTTTTCCCCGTACAATCTTTGAAATTCAATGACAATTTTTTTAAGACATCAAGATGGTTCCAGTCTTGATCTTATCCTGCAGTAATGTATATAGTACATGGGCATGCTCTAATGTCATGCACTGAGACCCTCTTATCCATAGCAATAGTTCTGACGGCTCATGAGTACTGTAATATGTAACTGTGGTGCTACTTGACTTAAACTGAGGAAAAGTAACAAAGTTGAAAACATTCTAGCTGATGTTATAAAGGTTATGTTTTGACCATCGGTACATCTCTCCCAGAGCTCCCTAACTCAGTTCTTCACAAGTAATGCTTGTCCCGTTACAAAAAATGTAATGTATGTATATAAGTCAAAGTAGCCCTCTCAGCATCATTAGTGGGGGTTTAGTGCAGGGGCACTAAAGTGCTGGGATTTTCAGTATCCAAATCTGAGCCGCCAGAGCCGCTGCACGCTCCTCTCCCGGCAAAGCAGTACTATTTCTGTGCGGAGGACGAAACAGATGGTCTCTCCGGAGCCAAGCCAACATACACACTATCAAAACGTAACGTTACAGCCCCAGTGCCACAGTAAACACACGTGAAGATTATAAAATAGCAGAGATATTTAGACCGACTCTCGGTTAACACACTATCGTTTTTTGTCTTTTTTTAATAACTAATGGTTTTGATGGTTGATGAATTTAGATCGTATGGACCCAGCAGTAGAGGTGAAGTACTGCCCCCTGTTTCTTTGGAGCAGGTGATTCGGAACTAAACCTTTAATGCCTGTGCACTGTTATAGACTATATCTCTTTATTGCATCTTTTAAAATACATTCACTCTTACAACTATTGTGAATGTATATACTATATATATATATATATATATAGAGAGAGAGAGAGAGAGAGAGAGAGAGAGAGAGAGAGAGACAGTTGGGCTAAACCTCGCGAGACACCCTACCGAGACTTGTCTAATGGAATACAACCGAGGGTGTCTCGCGAGGTTTAGCCCAGCTGTCCGACACTCGCGTGATTTCCTTCAGACTGCCATGGCTGCCGTGAGGAAGCTCCAACAATGTGCCGTTTCTCCAACAGGGAAACACTCCGCCTCGGTTGTCTTCCTGCACGGCTCAGGTGCTCAGTAGTCTGCTCTACACTTCCGCGCTTCTTTCATCTGCGCGTCATTCCATCGTGATTTTGTTCATTTACAGAAACGTTGCTAATTGACAGTGTGTCGCTGTTGCCGGTCGGATCACTTGATTCATACTGGCTGCTATTATAAGAAAAAAACAGAATATATATTTACATTTTAATTGTTTTTCTTTAATTTTCATCACAAAATATCTAGTCAAATAGAGGTTTGGTAGATGTACATGCACAATATATAAAAAAGAAAAAGATTAATCAGAAAACCTTCATTCGTCCCACAGCGGAGAAATTTACAAAGTAATTTATTAAGTAATTCATTTAACAACATGTACCATATTTCAAACATACAGCACTATTATGCTTTGTTTAGTCGTTCATATGTTTGGCTGTGACACAGAACCAACTCCATCAACCAATAAACGTTAGAATTGATAATAGAGATCATAAGTCATTCACGGTGTGATGTCTGCAACCCCACATCTTCCACTTCTGCATCCTCAGTGCAGCACAGCTGTACAGTTCTGTAGGCTCCTCGGGTCAATGCACTGCACACAAGACAGTTAGCCCACATATTCATGTGTCATTCAGTGAAAATATAACAGCCACATAAGCCCTGAATCAAATAAAAGCTGACAAACACAAACCAGAGCTTTGCATATTTCTTTGATGTGGAATATTATTACCAAGTCATCTATGTCTGGTTCACAATAGCCGAGTTTCTTCATGCGGCCAAACATTGGCTTGGTATGCATTTATTATTTTCTTGATAGTAAACAGAATTGTATTGTTATTATATTGTTATGTTATTCTTCCCATTATTCTTCTGTTATGAATCTGTTGCCGTTATTTTTCATATAGCAATTCTACTTTTCCACCAAGAAATGTAAAACCTGTAATTAAACTAAATAATTGTTAACATTAGCAATACCTAAGTGGCATCTAAATATCTCTATTATTTAAAGTAGTGGTTCGCTGTGTTCACACACTATTTTATACCAACCAATCCAAGATGCAGTCACATGGGTTGTATACATTTATATTAAATACCCTCTACTCTAATGCTGCCTTGGCGGTATATTGCAGAACACATGAAGATGCATCTGCATTACCTTCATGCATTCCATATGGTCTGGTTAATTGCCCCGCATTGTTTGTAATCTAATTCTGATTTTGTTTAATTTCCGTATGTAGGTGACACTGGCCAGGGACTGAGAGCCTGGGTTCGAGATGTTATGGTGCCGGATCTGTCCTTCAGTCACATCAGAGTTATTTACCCCACAGCTCCAGCTCGGTAGGTCTATGACGGGGTCACAGTTGACTACGTCGAATATCCAAATGTTTTCTTAGTTCGTTTTTTTACTTATACCAAATACTATCGTAATGGCAATGATGTACATGTTCCCCTGACAAGTATTCATTGTAATGGTACTTCCTATTTGTTTATAGGGCAAACCTGCCACGCAGCACTTGTTCTTAATGTGTTAATTATACAAGTGTGCCTGTAATGAAGCTGCAGCCACGTAGCTGAACACTGACCCTCATCTTGATGCCATCAGGCCATACACGCCCATGCGAGGGGCTCAGTCTACTGTCTGGTTTGACCGATACAAGATCTCACGGGACTGCCCGGAGCACAGAGAGTCCGTAGACGCCATGTGCAATACATTAGGGTCCATCATTCAGGACGAGGTCGACGCCGGGATCCCCAAACAAAGGATTGTCATCGGTATGGATCTGCTTCTGACTTCACCTCTGCAGAAATACACATAGCAACACCTCTAAAGCTCACTATTCAAAACACTGTGTGTCATCAGTTTAAAGAGTACACACACAGACATGTGAAAATGACAGTGTGTGGTGACTGTGTGCAGCTTCCTGCAGTCTTGTTTTCACACTGGTTGTCAGGTGACCATTGCAACAGCTGTGCTCACAGACCATATGAAGCACTATAACCGGAGTAGTGCAGGCCAAATAAAGACACTGCTGACACGTGACTCTTTATAGGACAGTCATGACACTCACTTTGATCCAGAATAAAATCTCTCAACAACTATGGGATGGATTGCCATTACATTTGGTTCACACATTCATGTTCCCCTCAAAATGAATCGTAATAACTCGGTTATCATTTGACCCTCTGACTTTTCATCTTGTGCAATATAGTGCAAAACATATAATTTAATTATTACATATATATAATGTAAATTAAATTATAAAATTTAATATTATGCACTTTATTTATATTATTATATTATTATTACATTGTAATATATATATAATATGTACCACGGCCCGGTACTGGTCCGCAGCCCGGTGGTTGGGGACCCCTGCTCTAGCGCAATCGTCAGTTTAACAATTTAATGTCTACAGTACTTTGGTTCATTACCAAATACCTGCAACACTAATGACATTCCCATCAGCCTCAGCGCTTTGTGTTTAGCGCTAATTAGCGAATGTTAATTGCTAACATGCTAAACTGAGAAAGTGAACACAAGTATACCTGCTAAACATCTGCGTGGTAGCGTGATCGCTTTCAGCGCGATGCCTACTGACACTAGCAATTAGCTTAAAGTGAGCTCTGCTAGCGTGTCTGTGGCCTCTGAAAGGCAACACACACGAGTGGTGTGTGTCATAACACCGCCGGCACTTTTAACACTCAGGATCAACACACGAGACAAAGGGAATGCACAAGGTTAACTCATGGAGCGCGAGGTGTTGGCGGGTGTATTTTTATTTATTTTTTTACTTAGACGTAGTCAGGCTAGCTGCTTCCACCTGCTTCCTGTCTTTATGCTAAGCTAGGCCAACCATGTCCTGACCCAAGCCCTGGACTCGAATACAGAGACATAAGACCAATAACCTTCTGAACCATCTTGAACCAAATACAAGCAAAAAGCGTGAGCAGTGTCTGAGCGGCTCTCTGAGTTCTTCTGCAGAACAGTGAAGATGCTATCTGTCAGCCTTTCACTCCCTCGCCATCTCTGCTTTTTCTCTCACTGGATCCTTTTTCCTCTGTATTTTACCCCTGCCCTCCCCTCACACACACACACACACACACACACACACACACAGGCACCTCAGTCCATCTTATCCTGGCTGTTCCCTACTCCCTCTGTCATGATATATAATGAAGAATGCGCCTCATCAGGTTACCATGTCCTTTCATATGCTGCCAACAGAGAATAAAGAGGGTTTTCAGAGGGGATTTTTAGGTCCTGAAAGGCTTTTTTCCTCAAATATTGTGCTTCTCAAGTTCACGTATAAATAACAATGGAATAAAAACCACTAGTATCAATTACTAAAAACATTATGGCAGAGGCACGGTAAGAGTTCCCACAGGAAACATATGGGAGGCCATCAAGTGTTTTAATGTCAGCGAGTGATGGCTGCACATGAAAGGGAAACCGCTGAGAGCAGTGGGAAAAAGGTTAACCCCGCTACCCCCCACCCCCCAGCAGCCCTGAAATATATAACTATATAGGAACACTTTGTGGTGTGGGGGGGGATGCGTGAAAGACTCGACTCCGGAGGAAAGTGAGTGAAAAAACACATGCTCCTGGGAAGCTGCTGAAATATTATCTTACTAAATCATAATATTTTGTCATGAACTATAAATACTGAGCGGAGTCACTCGGCAGTGCTGGGGAAACGCAGCGGCATGTACCCAGAGTCCACTTCCCCCGGCCGACGGGTGGACAATCGCCACGAGTGTCCGTGGAAAACGTTTCCGTGTGAAGAGGGGGAACCTCAGACACAAACTGCAGACCTGCTGATGACATGGACGTGTTTAAATCCTTTAAATATTCTCTTATTTCATGTTGCAAGTTGTTGTTTTTTTTGGTACATTCTATATTTTTTTAGATTGCACGTTTTTAGACTGACAGCATCCGCTGATGTTCAGTTTTGTAAAGAAGAGATGTAATCAAGACATTTTGTAGTTGGAAAAACCGACATGCAGAGATTTTTGTCCGATTTTTCTTTCATGCTGTTTATTTCTGCTATTCTGATTTATTATAACGTGGGTCTTATTTCCTTAGTTTGACCCTCTTTTCTTTAAGTTGGGATAACATTGTAATCACCGGGTTAATTGTTGAGATCTGGGAACTCAAAGCGGGTCAAAAAACACGAGCAGTCAGACGATAAACCCAAATGATGTTCTTTAATAATAATAATAATAATAATAATACATTTAATTTATAAGCGCACTTTTCATTTGAATAAACAAAACTCAAAGTGCTACAGAGTAAAAGGATAGAGCAGAGTATTAAAGGACTATCAAAATAAAAACATTAAAAGACAGACAAGGCAACAAATGGGGGGTTAAAGTCGAGCAAAAGGCTTTGCCAGTCTGTAAATTCTAATATTGTAAATTGCAGGGAGGGAACAACACTCCATAAATATGTGTGTGTGTAGTATATAGTTTGCGTAAGTGTATGCTGAGAAATGTCTTCATTAACAAAGTATATGTTAATACTTGGGTTTATTGCTTGTGTGTTTGATGCCACCTCGTACTAAGAGGTGAATTCCTCTTTGACTTCAAAGCTGCTTATTTCAATAATTAACTTTGACCGATATAATCATAATATACATTTTCTTTTTTATACCCACGGTTATTATGTCACGCTGTATAAAACACACCCTCCTATGTGTTTTGTTCAATTTTCTTCAGTCTATTTTTAATTGGCCGCAGAAACAATCCAGGCTCATCATACCAATGAGATTGTATCTTGCTGTATTTCAATAGCTCTAAACAAGTATACACACACACACACACACTCAGATGACTTCACTAAAACACACCGTTTTAGTTTTTAATATGCACATTCGGATCACTGCATGTCATTTAGACACGCTGGGCTGGACGTGTGAATTCCACCTCTCCTCTCTGCATCTCGTCAAACCCCTTCTTCTTTTTTCACTCTCCCGCGTTCCTCACCCCTCTGACAGGATGATGGGTACTTGCACACTTTCCCAGATGTACCCAGATGTGTGAGATTAAGGACAGACTCATGAACGGCTGCTTATGCCAAGGCGAAAAATTAAGCTGATGATGTGGAACTGAGGAGTCCTATCCGTCTTAGTTTTCTTTTCGTTCTTTTAAAGTGAAGCATTTTCCACCTCAGAGTGCCCTGAGTAAGGTCCTGTTATTCATATGGAGATTAATATGTTTATGATGTGACTTTTTTATACTGATCATACTAGTTCTTAGTGTTGCATAGAAAAAGAAACTGCTCCTTGCTTTCAGTCGAGGCTTCCAGCAGTTGATCTTTTTTCTTTTTGTCCCTATCAAAGGGGGATTCTCGATGGGCGGAGCCATGGCTCTCCACCTGGCATGTCGGTACCACCCCGACGTAGCAGGAGTTTTTGCACTTTCCAGCTTTCTCAACAAGGATTCTGTTGCCTTTCAGGTACATCACCAGACATTAATATCTGTAAAATCAAAGAAATGGATGTTAATAGTGAATTAAGTTGTACCCAATTCACTGCCGAGCACACATATTTGACTGCTGACTGTGTAAAACGTGCCGGAGAGCTTTCGGATAGTGTGTTCTACCTTCCAGGCAGCTGTACTTTTGCCTATACATAAAGGGGCAAATTCACTAAGAATGGATTGCTGAACTGCTGATAGCACCATCGATTACGCTTCATTTCCAAACGCTATCGGATCCATCTTAAGCTTATGATATCACAGCGCAAACACGGTCATACAGTTTTGCAGCTATAATTTGCCCTTTTTTGCGTTTGATTGCAATTATCTAAGTATAAACAGAGCACTCTGTACACATACACAATGCCGGTGGGTGGAATAACACATCCTTAATTAAGAAAATATGAATTACATATATTGAAGAGGTTTTTTTTGCGTCTCCCAACTAAGAAAGATGCTGTGTGCATCGAGGCACGGCAGCGTTACTTCTTTGATTTTTTATTTTTTTTTTTAAAGGTCCAATGTGTATTCCCGAGCCACCTGCTCTAAAGAAATAGGGTGCAGTATTTGACCTCTAAACTGGTGGGCGTGAGGATGAGGCGAGGGCGTGAGGATGAGGCGGTGGCGTGAGGATGAGGCGGGGGTGTGAGGTTGAGGCGAGGGTGCGAGGATGAGGTGAGGATGAGGCGAGGGCGTGAGGATGAGCCGGGGGCATGAGGATGAGGTGAGGATGAGGCGGGGGCGTGAGGTTGAGGCGAGGGTGTGAGGATGAGGCGAGGGCGTGAGGATGAGCTGGGGGCGTGAGGATGAGGCGAGGGCGTGAGGATGAGGCGAGGGCGTGAGGATGAGGGTGCGCGTCATTTTGTCGTTTCTGCCACTTCAATAAACAAATCATAAAACTGACACGGACCAAATTATAAAACAGACACAGACCATGATGGCTGATGATATTATTGAGAAGCCAGTCAGGCAGCTGGACTTCTTCTCCCTCTGTACTGAGGCAGACTGGAGCTACACTGACTCACTATCACCTCTAGAGGAACAAGTGGTATTACAAGACATGACGGAGCTGCTGTTAGCATGCTAACTTCAGGAGACATCTCTGTACATAGACGTCTTTGACATAACGTCAACACTGTTTCCTGAACTGTACACATTCTGTTGATAGTGTCATTTTTTAAAGGGTATAAACTTCAATTGTAGCCATATCTTACACATTGCACCTTTAAATCTCGTTTTTTTTTGTCTCATATATTTAAAAAAATTACATGTAGGGAGATATATTTTTGATGACACAGCTGTCATTGCATCCTGTCACTCTGTCTATGCAGTGACTACATCCCAAAACACACGTGTTTGAGTCTACACCCTTTAAAAATGCTGTTCAGTTAGTTCATGTGGCTATTAGACAATCAAATATTGTTTGTTTAACATTTCGCTTTCAACAAAGACAATTTACTATAAGCTGAAGAAGGCTCAACCTAGCCCCTATTCTTTCTAATTTTTGGCTAAATTTACCACGCTATTTTACCTGCAGAAGTGCAGTTAGAATACTAAGTCGTTCTTTTTGGCTTTTTGGCCTCCTGCACCATCAAAATTAGTGCAAAACTGTATCAGAGCCAATGTCAACAAACCCACGTCTCTCAGCCCAAACCGTTTTTACTTCTTTCTTTTTTTTGTAACCACTAGAGGATGTTGGTTGAGTTGAGATTGGTAAAAGAAATCAAGACCCGTGTCACATGAGCCCATGTGGAGCAGGTGCTCTGCTGCAGCACCACTTCCAACCGATCCAGTGATGTTTTTGCTGAAGCGGGCGAAAAGAGAATCACAGTAGTCGAGACGGGAGGAGATAAAAGTGTGTCCGTATGTGATACAATGGGTCTGAGATTTGCAATGTTTCTAAGCTGGAACAAACAGGAACAAATCAAACACTTGACAGGTTGGTCCATAGTGACACCTGCATTTCGTAGGGAGGATTTAACAGAACTTGTTCAAGGCAAACTGAATCGGACCAGGGACTGAAGGTGGGCAACACCACCTGATCCTAGCCTGGGTGCCTTTATGTTTTTAACTGGTTCACTTTTATCTCGAATTTATTTTGGATTTCTTAACTTTCCGCACCTTTATACAGAATGCAGTGATGCATATTTTTATGCATGTAAATACACCCAGGCATTGTAAATGAAAAGTGGTGAAATCCAAACTAAAAAATGAAGTGCCATTTGTTCCTGTGATGACATAAAGTGCGCTCGGACATGCATCCAGAGCCTCAAAGAAACAGTAGCATTTATCCGATTTCAGCCATCGCAATTTCCTTTCCTATCACAGTTTGTCTTAGTTTTGATAAAGCCCTTATTGTACTTTTTGTACCGTCAACATCATCTACCAGGTGTTCAGTGAAATGGTCAATTATTTGAGATTTCCTCTCCACAAGGACTGCATCTGTTCTACATTTCCTGCTTTCGTTTTTTTATTGTATTTCACGGTTTTGAAATACAAGGAGGCATAGATTCCAACAACAACTTAGAAAACTCTTCACCAACTTCAATCATTTGTAGTTCAAGCGACACACGTAGCCAAAGTGTTCCACTGCAGCCGGAAGTTCTCGGCGAGTTGATAAGTGTAATCCTTTGGGAAGAGCGAGATGAGAGGGCCATGTTCCATATTCTTCTGCCAGGTTTCGGTCAGGAACAGAAAGGTCTCATTTCTTAGACATAATGAGCTCATTCATTAAGCCCAAACAAAGGTATAGAGTCACCCCGGGGCAGGGCGTGCAGAGGATGGCTGCCCAAGGAGGAGCGTGTATGTGCTCACTGCTCTACAGGGGAGGTAGAGACAGACAGGCACTTCCTCCTCCACTGTGAGAAGTTACTTTCGCTTGTTTTTCCACTTTTGGGAAATGACCAAATGACAATGACGGATTCGAACCCGTGCCACTGCGGTACGTACATGGGTTGACATTGAATCTCGTTTATGAGTTTTGCTGCTCAAAAAACTCCCAAAAAAACAGTTGCAGTTATTGCAGCAATCCATTACATAGTCTATTTTATAAATGGTATTATGGTGATGCAGGGAAGACTTTTAAAATCAGTCTGCATCGACACACAGCAATATACCGCCACTTAAACAATACAAATCTGACTTGAAGCAACGGGAGCTCATTTTATAACAGCTCTTGACCACTTAATCCCGCAGACCTCATTTTTCGCGGGTGACTTGATCCAAATAATGAAGGTCCTGGTTTGAAAATCTTGACTGGATAAACTAACGCTGACGTGACGCGATCTGCTCGAGAGAAGATGTCTCGCTCTGTAGGTCTTGGAACTACAGAAAGTACTAGTGATACTCGTTTCTTTAGAAACACATTTCCAATAAATCCTACTGTCCCAATAACTGATAAAATGGAGTGGCTTTTCTCTATGGAATAATGAACTCTGACTCTGTACACAACCCAGTGTAAAGCTCTGTCCTGGACCAGTCTTCATGCTAATGGTTTCCTTGTTTGCAGTAAATGAACCAGTGTGTAACTGGTTAAAACAATGATTAATCGTTTGTAAATGATCACGCCACCTTCCAGACGTAGCCGGCATGGTATTGATGAAGCGTTTTTCTTCTTACTGTGAAGGCCGTGGAGGAGCGGCGCAAAGCAGAACTCTCCCTCCCTCACTTGTTCCAGTGCCATGGGACCAATGACGACCTTGTGCTTCATCAGTGGGGAGAGGACACATCCGTGATGCTGAGGAAGGCCGGCATGGCCACTACCTTCCAATCCTTCCCCGACCTGCACCACCAGCTCTCCGAGCCTGAGATGGAGCTGCTGAGGAGCTGGATACTGAAAAAGATTCCTATAAATAGTCAATAAAATCTTTTTTTTAATTAACGTTTGCTGAGTTTGTAGTTTTCATTGCATGTATGACTCCTATAGACCGTTTACACCAAGGAGCCATGTTTAAACTAGACCCACAGCAGGAAGCTGATGTACATTTACTGCATGTAAGGTCTCTTCACGGTTGGTCCATCCACTGAGGAAGAGATCAGTGAACATGTAATGGGGTTATGTGTGGGTATATGTATATGTATATGTATAGCAGTGAGTGTTTTGAGCATTTTCCACTGATTGCCAATTCAATTGAACTTATGGAAACAGATCGGATGTGACAGGAGAGTCAAGAAGCTGTAACATTTAACAGTGGAGCCTCAGGTTCTCAACACGCCTGATGGGTGAGTTTCTACACCTGACAGTCATGTCTGATCCACTGGTTCATAGGAAAGGATTCAGAGAGGTAAGTCCATTTTTATATTATAGCGCCAAGTCCTAACAGAAGTTATCTCAAGACACTTTTCATGAAGAGCAGGTCGAGGCCGTACTCTTTTAATGTGCCTCGAAAGGGCAAAGATGGGGACTGAGAATGTGCTTATAGTTATGCAGATCTGGGCTGAAGTTTTCCTCGTTGAGTGTCAGTTTCAATAATTGTACTTTGTGTGTCATTTCAGTGTGTCTACAATAAAAAAATATTTTATGTCCAATTAGGATGTTAGATGAGAAGGACATGGAAGAAGCTGCCCTGCCCGTCTCGTCTGCTTTTCTCCACAAAAAAAAAAGAAATACTTTTATGACGTGATTTCCCAAGCACTACTATGACTTCACACAAAATGCATCCATGCAATTGGAAATGAAAAATGTTGACTTTAAAATCGATTCCACTTGCACACATAAAACATGGCTTAACAGTAACAACATTTACCAAAACTACAAAATGTTGCTCAATAATAACTCTCAAGGGGCAAGTGGCCTGGACCCTAAACTACTACTACTACTACTACTCACAGACTGTGATGCAGGAGCAATACATGATGGATGATGTTCCAAAGGAGACTAACATGACTTGACATAAGTTTTAGGCCTTTATATAATATATATATATATACATAGTACTTTTTTCCCTGTTGTGACAATGACTGAGGCATCTTTAAACACCCTCAGCCTGTTATTGCTCGCTTATTGCTGGATGTGAAGCACTGCTGTATGCTGCCGACTTGGAAAGCTGCGTGTGTTCATATTCCTGGACGCACACCACACCCCTCCCCTTTAACTCCACTGAGAGGCCACTCGAGGGGGGAGGAAGTGCATAGGTAAATGAGGCCAGGAAGCCTTCTACTGTGGGACTGATAGCAGGAGCCAAGAATGTTCCCATGTGTTTACTTCTCCTGTGTGCATGTGTGTCCATAAATGTGTGCTCTTTAAATGACATGTCCTTGGGTGCTGATTTTCTTTTGGGGGGTAAATATATATATATGTTATGTATATAGGAGCTCATTCAATACATCAGCTAGGCCATTATCAGTCAACATCCTTATCACATACATGTGGTATGGGCATGTACTCAGAGATGTGCTGGCCTTTTAAAAACAGTGTCTCCATGACAAGGTTTGTCGACGAGCGCTGACATGTTTATTTTTCACACTGTAAAAAATCCCACTCACTACATGTCTTGGCCACAGTAGCTTAACAAAATAAATTCAACAGATCTTTGTTCATGTGTTTATGTTGAAACACAAATAGGTCCATATATTATCAATATCATTTTGATTATTTTTTTTTTTTATTCATGATGGCTGACGTTTCACAAGCTACAAAGACAGAGACATGCTTTGAGTATAGTCAATCGAATCATTTAATTCTAAACTACGTTTGTGTATAAAGCAGTAATCAGGGCTGTGGCCAGGATGTCCCCTGAATGCTTCCCTCCCCAAACACCAACAGGAGAGCTTCGGAAATTGTGCATATTTTATTAAAACATTTTTTAATTCACTTAATACTTTCTCTAGCAGGAATCTAATGCTCGAGATACTGTGAGATGGCATAGCGCAAACGTGCGCTGCAGTGTTCAGTTGAGTTTAAGCTGCAATCTGTGCCCGATTCACGTCTTTTGTTGCACCTGGTTTTTATTGAATCAGCCTCCAAACCACCATCCACCGGGGCTTTCAGCAGATCACCTGCTATGTTTGCAGGCCACAAAGCAAGTCCAAAGAGTGCGTTTAGATGCTAAAGGATGTGGTCCATATGTCCCGTCAACACATGCAGAGTCAAGCACAGGAGACAGGATAGGATGCATTCATTGTGAATTGAACCTTGAGACTCTCGACTCCAAAAAAGGTACCCAGCAGTGCGACATGAGGAAACTGAGAAAAGGATAAACTGGACCAATTCTTGGTTTGATTCCATCTTATTTGTTTCATTGAAAAAACTGATTATTGAAGTCCAGTTGTCTACTGTAAAACAAGCTACTTGTTCGAATAAGCACGACTGGAGCGACAGACTGCTGTCGCTTTGTATCTGTAAACATACTATTATGCTTTAATACTACCGTTGACAGAACACTGCCGCTCCAGCTACAGGTACCGACAGTTTGTTTACATCAACCCTCTGTGCCACATCTGTCAATTCAACATGTACACTGGGTAATCAGGGAAGCTTTTTCTGATGTATCTCCAAAGAAACGTTGTTCTTCCATTCAGTAATAATAGAATAGCAAATGTGAAAATCACCTTTTAAAGTGATGTTTGACAGTGATTGAGTGCGATCCGAGCAGGACTTTAAGGCTCATACAAAGCAACAAGAAAATGCTAACATGGTTACATGGCAGTGCACAAGAACACAAACAGTGTATCTTGCTGCAATGAAACAGTTATTATTACATCCACGGTTGTCCTCATTCCAACATATAAACTGAAGGTCCAAGAACCTCTGGCAGCCCTGCAGCTGCTTTTATAGTGCCAATGAGGCCATTTAATTCAACTGGGATTTGAGACTTATGCAACATCCTGTTCTCCAAATCCGCAAGGAAGCATTAACCTACAGCATCTGTTTTATCCCTGTAGTATGTGCCTGACTCCCAACTGATAAGTTCAGGTTCTGAGAAATATACAGGAACTTGAATAAGCACAACTGGAGTGACGGACTCGAAAGAGACAAGATACTACTGTCGCTTTGTGTCCGTGAAAATACCATTATACTTTAATTAGTGCTGACAGAACACTGCCGGTCCGTAACTCATAAGCTACAGTTACCAACAGTTTGTTTACATCGTCTCTCCGTGACATTGCCGGCTCAGCTGTCAATCAAACCTGTACACTGGCCAGCCCACTCAGGGAAGCATTTCTGATGTATCTCCAAAGAACCATGGTTCTTCCTCTCAGTAATAATTTAAAAAAGCCAGGAAGCATTTATCTATTGCATCTGTTTTATCCCTGTAGTATGTGCCTTACTCCGGACTGAGGAGTTCAGCTTCTGAGAAATATGGTGTGTTCCAATGCGGGGGAGAATGTCTTTTTCCCTTCAAACAGCGGGTGTATGCAGTCGTCCCAAGAAAAGATAATCGCCTGACAAATCACCTGCAAAGTCAACTGTACATTCTCTCCTTTCTTCTCACCTACTTTTGTTCTCTCTGTCTGACTGTCCTCTCCTGCAGGGAGGAAGGAAACGTGAGAGTCAGCTACACTGTGGTTAGGCAACAATGTTGAGATAATTTGGAGTGGATTGGTGTGGATGGATAGATGGGGGGGGGGGGGGG
>CALSBV010012129.1:368648-381965 GCA_943590825.1 Bovichtus diacanthus
GCGTATTCACAATAACTCCCAACCTTGTTCAGTTGTAACACGTAAAATACAACAAAATACACTCACTTGCAGCTGCTCTATTCCCATGTTCTACTGCGTGACTGATAGCCTTGAGTTTGAAGTCCGCGTCGTAAACGCGTCTCTTGACAGGCGCCATTTTGGGGTCCTTATACACACACACGCTGTAATATTATGGTGAAGCACAGTATGTATCACTCCGCGACGCTCCTGACCACGGTAGCCGTACTATGCGGCGCAGCTTTGTAGTTTACCAAAGTCGTACTAAAACATTTTGACTGAGCGCCGTGTACCACACAAAATCGCTTCGAGGTCAGTAAGCACAACCAGAATTAATCCATATATAAGGCGCTCCGGATTATAAGGCGCACTGTCGTTTTTTGAGAAAATTAAAGGCTTTTAAGTGCGCCTTATAGTCCGGAAAATACGGTATTCTACATGTAACTCTGCATCATCCTGCTATTTGAAGCTGCCTGTCAAAAAAAGCTATAGACAAGCCCTACCTCAACAAGAGAAAAAGTGCTAACTGAGCTAGCATTACTGCTAGCAAGCTTCTGCATTGGCTTTGATTACCTTCATACAATAAGTCATGTTAGCCTAGCTCGCAGGGCTATTTAAAGGTAGCCTACAGATGCCTTCAACCTTCTGCATCTATCATGTGATCCCCGCTTTGGAGTCCAGAATGCTTCTGTTTTCAGCAGCATTCCCCTCGTTGATTCAGACAACAGTCACAGAATCCCAGGAGAACCTCTGCAGATGGCAGGACTTGGAGTTGTATCTGAAGTCTGTGGTGTAAAGGGTGAACAGAAATGTTGACAGTCCCCTGTGGGGTCCTCGTGCTGCTCACCAAAGTGTCACACAGCCCTCCCCTGTCTAGGTGAGAGTATCCTGCATCGCTTCCCTTGACCAGCAAGTTTGTTGTTTGTTGTTATAGTATAGTATAGTATAGTATAGTACAGTACAGTACAGTACAGTACAGTATAATATAGTATAGTATAGTATAGTACAGTACAGTACAGTATAGTACAGTATAGTACAGAAAGCTAGTGCCGCTGCTTCTTGGGTTTCGAAATGAGTCTATGCACTTTTTGGCCGCTCTGGGCACCTGTACCATAAGAGTACGGATAAACGTGTTTAACACACACACACATATCCTCATTTTTGTGAAGGGTAACATGAAGGCAAGGAGTAACCAACCAAAGTTTTCTACAGAACCGCTGGCTGATCCAAATAACTCAACGCACGGCACTGCACTCCCTCTGGTCCTCAGCAACACACACGGCAAGCATCAAGTAGATCGGTCCAAGGGTTGGCGAGATAATTGAAACTCAGACACACACACACACACACACACACACACATGCACACACACGTCTGCCATTACACATTATAGTATGATGAATAAAAAAATTATATAACGGCCTACTTTTACTGGCTGCTTCAGTCATATCACACTGGACTGAGGCTGCAGTGAACCAATAAAAGTCAGGAAAAATATGCAGGAAGTAGAAAATAGGAAGGTAATATTGTGTGAAGAATAACGTTGCCATTTTGACCTGTGTTGTGGTGCTAAGCAGAGAGCTCCAATTAAGTAACTTTATAATGCATCCTTTCATTTGTGATTCTATAATGGAAGTAAATGGTACTTGGCTTGTGGTGCTCTAAGCACCAAAAAACTACATTTGTAAAACTCAACAGCAATGTCTCTTTCCAAAAATCATGACCTAGTTACTCAAGATAATTCAGAGACCTGCGCAGACGGAAGCGGACTCATGGACAAGAGGTTCTCCTGAGCTCACCTGAGAAAGTTTATGTTACAGCTCAGAAGGACTGAGTGCGAGCCTCTCGTTTATGAGTAGATGCACGGTTCCTTCTGCACCGTGATTCGGTTGGCAGGTGTAGTTTGGTAGAAAGAAAATAGTTCCTACATATAACTGTTCACAGCAAGGTCTGTGGATTACCCTGAGAAACCGGCTCAGGATTTCTGGAAAATGAGACACGCTGTTGAGTTTTTCTAATGTATTTGTTGGCGCTTTGTTCACCACAAGCAGACTGCCATCCACTTCAATTATACTTGAGAGAAGGCAGACGTCTCTACGCCTGATATCTCTTACATTCAACTCACACCAAAACAATCTAGATTGACAAACAGCACTACAGGAAAGATGATAAATATGTATTTATGGATGAGTGAGTGACCAAGTCTCTTTCTAGATCTGCTTTGACACTTAATGATATTCTCCATTCAATATAGTGATAATGCTATGCAGAATACGAATGATCCTAATAGTCATTTTATATACCTTCATGTATTTCATGTAGTAGTCATCATTGTAATTGGAGAAAAAAGCATTTTTTTCCTTTTTGACATGTACAGTACAGTGTGCATAAGCTTAGAATATGTTTTTACTTGTTTTCTCCTCTCATGTTGGTTTTTCTTCCTCATATCCTGCTGAAAGCAGCAGAAGCAGCAGCAGGCTCTGGGTGAATCACTCATAATCAGATGGCAGCTGAAGGCATCCAGTCAACAGTAATAACTAAGACTGCTGGACCACCCTGATGTTCAAAGATGTCCCTTCTTCATTTTTGTAATTTTTTTCTTTAATGATTTCCAAAAAGCATGTAGGCAGGGCATCAGTCAAAGTGCTAAAATAGTTACACATGCTCACACATTAATTTCAATATTTAATCAAAATCTACTATGCAGTCATAATAAAAATGACAGAGTAGGTCAGATTTCAACAAAAGAAAACAAGGATCAGTCCAAATTGGGAGGGGCCTGCTTGTATCCTCCCACAATATAGAAAGTATTAGATTGGCTCAGTCTGACAGGCAGCATTCTGCTCTCTGCTGTCTGCAGCTGCAAGGGCCAGGCAGACCCATGCCATGGCCAAGGACCGTGATACAGTAACTACTGACAACAGAAAAGGAAAAATAAAAACTCTATGACCACTGGACAGTTCAGCCTGGAATGGATCGACCGTTCAGGAGTCTTCCAGAACTTCCCGATGGCCAGTCAACCACTGAATGCAAACATATATATATATATATATATATATATATATATACAAACCCCAATTCAAATGAAGTTGGGACGTTGTGTAAAAACGTAAATAAAAACAGAATACAATGATTTGCAAATCCTTTTTGACCTATATTCAATTTTATACACTACAAAGACAAGATATTTCTAATGTTCAAACTGATAAACTTTATGTTTTTTTTGCAAATATTCACTCATTTTGAATTTGATGCCTGCAACACGTTCCAAAAAAAGCTGGGACAGGGGCAACAAAAGACTGGGAAAGTTGAGGAATGCTCAAAAATCACCTGTTTGCAACATTCCACAGGTGAGTGTCATGATTGGGTATAAAAGGAGTTCACAAGCAAGGTTGGGGCGAGGTTCACCACTTTGTGAACAAATCTCTGCACGTAAGTGGCAAGGCCGAAAACCAACATTGAATGCCTGTGACATTCGATCGCTCATACTGCATTAAAAACCCACATCATTCTGTAAAGGATATTACCACGTGGGCTCAGGAACAATTCTGAAAACCATCGTCAGTTAACACAGTTTGTCGCTACATCTACAAGTGCAATTTACAACTCTACCATGCAAAGCGAAAGCCATATATCAACAACACCTAGAAACGGCGCCGGCTTCTCTGGGCCCGAGCTCATCTGAGATGGACTGATGCAAAGTGGAGAAGTGTGCTGTAGTTTGATGAGTCCACATTTCAAATTGTTTTTGGAAATCATGGACGTTGTGTCTTCCGGGCTAAAGAGGAAAAGGACCATCCAGATTGTTATCAGCGCAAAGTTCAAAAGCCAGCATCTGTGATGGTATGGGGGGTGTTAGTGCCCATGGCATGGGTAACTTGCATATATGTGAAGGCACCGTTAACGCTGAAAGGTACATACAGGTTTTGGAGCAACATATGCTGCCATCCAAGCGACGTCTTCTTCAGGGACATCCCTGCTTATTTCAGCAAGACAATGGCAAGCCACATTCTGGCCTGTACCAGACTGGACTGGCCGGTACCAGACTGGCCTGCCTGCAGTCCAGACCTGTCTCCCAGTGAAAATGTGTGGCGCATTATGGAGCGCAAAATACGACAACGGAGACCCCGGACTGTTGAGCAACTGAAGTCGTACATCAAGCAAGAAAGGGAAAGAATTCCATCTACAAAGCTTCAACAGTTAGTGTCCTCAGTTCCCAAACGCTTATTGAGTGTTGTTAAAAGGAAAGGTGATGTAACAGAGTGGTAAACATGCCCCTGTCCCAGCTTTTTTTGGAACGTGTTGCAGGCATCAAATTCAAAATGAGTGAATATTTGCAAAAAAACTTAAAAGTTTATCAGTTTGAACATTAAATATCTTGTCTTTGTAGTGTATTCAATTGAATATAGGTCAAAAAGGATTTGCAAATCATTGTATTCTGTTTTTATTTATGTTTTTACACAACGTCCCAACTTCATTGGTATTGGGGTTTGTATGTATATATACAGCATATATATATACATATATATATATATATATATATGTGTATATATATATACTATACGTATAACGTATATATATATATATATATATAAAGAGAGAGAGATATTTCATTATGTTCATATAGCTGCACAACTACCTGGGGACTTCATCATCACACTCGGCAAACCCTGGCTTTATAGTATAAACTTTAAAAGACGCTCCGCAAACAAACAGCATAATTTTAAATCAGATAATAATACTGAAAGAATATTCACAGCTGAATTACAGATTTTGACCGATATTGTCCCAATATATCAGTTTGCTGATAATTTTGTGTGTGTGTGTCAGAGACAGAGAGTGAAGCTAGCAGTGTGGTGCAGTGTGTCCACAGTCTGATTGGCTGATTGGAAAAGCAGCTGCTGGCATCGAGCAGAGGAAGGAGGCCTGTTGACTCAGGGCCCTGCGGGGGCTGCCAGGTTTTCCTATGCTGGCTTGGGGGTTTGGCTGCTGCAGTACTCAGGGTGACAGAAACTCACTCCGTTTCTTGAACCGTGCAGCCCTTTATTTGAGCTGGTTTGGATCATCATTGCCAGAGAAAACCTCTCTGAAGCGGGGAGTGGAGCCCCAACGCAGGATAAACATTAACCCCTCCAATCACAATATGCCCCTCCCAGCCCTGCTTATTTTGAAGAGGGATCACATTCAAATTTTGTCCTATTAACATTTCAAAGCATGATTAAATCATGAAGTACCACAAGAACATTCCCCCCTCCTCCTCTTGTCCAAGTCACAAATGGCTGCTGTTTGAAGGTGAAAGCGTGGAACACGATTACTGGGGGAAATCTAATTTCATGTAGCTTATTGTTCCCAATCTCCCTTCTTGTCTGTTACAGTGATTCAATTGAGACGTTTTCGAGGGCCTTTGACATCACCAAGAGACACTGCAAGTCCTCTGAAGTTTATACAACTGCCCTGGGTAAACTCCATCTTAAAGAGTGGGCCCTCATCCAACATATATATTATTCTAACTTTTTTAATGCCATGAGACAGTGGCTCCTCTGTGCTTTGAGAGTCCATAGATGGCCCTCACCATTTTACACCCCCAGTGGATTAATAGGAATAGCAGCGCATTTTATTGAAAAATTTTAATTCTTTTTACAATTTGTTTGTTAATTTGTGTTAAAAAATGTTTTTAATATACAGACATGTGGCAGAACGCCTGTAAGATTTTTGCTTCGTTCAAAAACTATAAAATAATTAAATAAAAAACAAATCTTTTCACCGTATGGCACACAGGGTTCATGCGATCCGATTCTCTTTGAACCAGTTACACACTGCTGTGCTCAATCTGAAACACTTTGAGTATTACTACTTTTCTAAGGACATTCGTGGAGACAAAAAAAGATGTATGTATAGTGCTTACGCCTGAGTTTACAATTTCACACCTGACGGCCATATCTGATCAACTGGTTCATAGGAAAGTATTTTGAAAGGCAAGTCAAGTCAATTTTTATTTATATAGCGGCAAATATACCAGAAGTTATATCACAAGGCACTTTTCATAAAGAGCAGGTCTTGACCACAGTCTTTTAGTTATGTCATGTTAGATGTCTGTGTCTAATGGAGCAATGGGTTTAGTGTTTTGAAAAAGAATGCGAGGCTTAGAATGTGCTTATAGTTGTGCAGATCTGTGCTGAGGTTTTACTCCTTCAGTGTCAGTTTCAATAAGTGTGCTTTGTGTGTCATTTTAGTGCGTCAGCAATTTTGAACAACTGTAATGACTTCTCTGCAATTTTCACATTTCTAAATCATACAGTCCCCGATTGGACCCTTTGGCGGGCCGGTTCTGGCCCCTCCCCGTCATTGTTCTCCTTCCTGAATGTTAAGCCTGATGCTCTCTCTCAACACAGACCTGAGACCATGTCTGGAAGATCATGCCTGCGTGAGAGGAAATACCTCTCCATACCAGCAGGTGGTGGGCATCTGTAATCGTCAAGTCAATGACAGTTTAGTTCAAAATTTCTGCATGTAGGTAAATTATTCACTACAGGTTCTCTGGCAAAATATTATATTGTGTCAGACTGTCACAAAACACAAAGATTGTGTATTTTTCTTTACTAAAGTACAGGAATGTAATGCTCCATACCATTTAACAGGGGAACAGTGTCATGGTGTTCAGGTACAGAGGGGACTAAAATCAGAGTGGGAAACATCGTTACCGTTTTAGAGCGCAAACATTTGACACGTAAAGCCCTCTTTAAAAAGGCCATGTTGGTTCTAAGTAACTCCGTCATGGGACAGATGAGAGCAGGTTGTCAGGATGATCAAGTGCAGGAAACAGCGATTATCATATTCAAACCCAGGTTTGCCTTGGCTGAAGGCTAGTGAGTAACTAAAATAGATCAAATCATTACGGCACCATGTCTTCTGTGAAAACTCATGGTATTTCATTCATATTTCATCTGAACCCTTTTGTCTTACTCGCTCTGCCCATGAGGGTTGTCCGGTCTCACAGTTACCCTTCGTTTTAGCCTTTGAACCTCTGGACTGTGCCATATGTCGCAGCCAAAAGGTATTTTTGGAATCATTGGAATAGGAGGTTAAGACTGTAAGTGTAGTTTATACACAGACACCATTTTATTAAGTATAAACCTATGCATTCTATTCCATCAGTTCTGGATGCAAAATAAACTGCAGTAAATGTGAGGCAATACCTCTTAACTGTAAAACGTGTTGTACTGACTTGGTAATGCACCAGGTATCTGAAAACCTAATGGAATGAAATACTTGGGTATTATAATCATAGCCCCCGTTTCCAAAAATCTGTGAACTGAATGCCCCAGGTTTATTGAAGGAAGTAAAAGATGACATAAAGAGATGTTCCTCTTTGCCAATGTGTCTGTGGGGGAGGGATGACGTGCTGAAGATGAATATTCTCCCAAGATTGTAATTCATGATGTCAGCGCTACGCATGCAGTTTCCATCAAGCTGGTTCAAGGAGTTAACATTTTTTGTTCTCATCCTTTTTGTGGTAATAAAAAAACCTAAAGAAGGCGAAAAGAAACTTTTAATCCCAAGACATAAGGGAGGTCTTGTTGTACCAGACGTTTACCAATATTATGTATTTTATAACGCCAGATATCCTTTGCATGGGGTTATGGTAACCGTTATTTAATAGGCAGTTGGGAATGGCTAAGGGGACAAATAATTGCTAATCTCAATAACAAAATATCTTTGGCTTCTTGATGGATTTGAAAATCCTCTTTCAGAACTTGATACAATGATTCAAGTCTCTTGTAGAATTGCTAAATTGATCCTTAAAATGCTCAAAAATATGGGAACTTCTCTCCCATCTTTGGCATAACCCTTTATTTTTAGCAGGAGGCAAACCAGTAGTCAATGCCAGGTGGAAAACATGAACATTAAGTGTGTGGGAGATATAATCAATGATAGTAAAATAGTTTCAAAAATCTTAAAAATTAAAAAAGGGACAGGAGGATGCCCATTTCTTGTCTTACCAAACAACTACAACTACAAACCATAATTAACGATAAGTTACGAGACGTTGTTGCTGGTCTCTAGTATAGAAAACGTGTTAGCCTCTCTCCAGCTCGAAATAACTCACCAACACAACTGTGCTGGGAGTAGGACATAAGGGACCCCCTTGCTGCAACCAATTGGCAAAGAATATGGAACATTTAAATCATATCAAGATGTGTCCGATATAGAATCATTCAAATTAACATTTTGCATAGGGCGGATTTTACCCCAGTCAAAGGTCATAAAAAGGTCACAGCAACGTGCTGGCATTGCAGCAGTAAAAGAACACCCTGTTACTCTAGCTGTCAGGGAGCGGTTAAAAAAAGGCCCAAACACAGAGAGTGATGACAAAAAGTGAGCTTTAACTAACAAAAGCTGAAATACAAAAAAAAAAAAAAACAGTATAAAGCAAAAATTGAGGGAGCAGGCTAAGATAAAAGAAACAGAACAAACCAGGATGATACGAGGGAACACGAGGATCAACGCAGGGATACACACAGACGGACCGACCCCAGCAGGAAACATAGACGACAAACCAAACAAGGAACAATAGGACACACAGGTATATATACACAGATGATCACATGAACAGCACACAGTTGGAGGAGGCAAAGACTTTTACTTTGAGATTCAGCGCTACTGTCGTGAAAAGGTTCTGCAGTCACGCTTGCTTTTTCACACTGAACCCAACAACGGCATAAAGCTACCTCAGCGTGTGATTTTAGATAGCATGCCAGCATCAAGAAAACAGAAAATCGTCGGCGCCTAGTTTGTGCACGTGTGTGTCTGTGGAAATTAAAAGTTTGGTTACAACTTTCTAGCAGATAGATTTTGATTATTTAGCTCACTTTCCTCACATTTAGCACATTTTTCTCACATTTGAGACGTAAGTTTGTGTTAAAAAACATGTTGTGTGTCATTTTTAACAAAACATTATGTGAAAAATTAAATTAAATAATGAATCTAAATGTTGAATCTAAATCTAAATGTTTAATCTAAATCTAAATATTAAATATACATATAAATGTTAAAAAAGATTATAAATATTAAATATAAACGTTAAAGCTAATTATAAATATTGAATCTAAATATAAATAAATATAAATGTTAAATCTAATTATAAATATGAAATCTAAATGTTAAATATAAATAGTAAATATAAGTATAAATCTAAATGTTAAATCTAAATCTAAATATTAAATATAAATGTTAAATATAAATGTTAAATCTAAATGTTAAATCTAATGTTAAATATAAATGTTAAATATAAATATTAAATATAAATATAAATGTTAAATATAAATGTGCCAGCTAAATATTTAGAAAATATGCTAATTTCCCACACAAAAAAATGACTGGAAAGTTATAATTGTGTTTGAGGAGCATTTCCACCTTTTAACCATGGCTAAAGCTCTAAAAAAGGACGTTGGCAAAGTGAAGTTTGCAAAGTATTTGAAAAACAAGCGTTTACTTGTACACACAGTGAATAAAGAACAACAAAAATGCTCTACTAAAAATGAATACCCTGGATGGTGAAACAGTTTAAACCCATGTACCTGGCTCTGTTGCTAGGCACGTGGGAGTCATATCTGGAGTCCCATTAACTATATCAACATTAAAGCAGAACTGAAAGGAGGGAAAGCGCTTGATTCCAAAAGAACTGGAGAAAAGAGTAGAAACGTTTTCAGTCATAATCCACTTTGAACAAGACATTCCACAGAAAGTTATGCCAGGCTTCTTCAGCTATACAGTAAGGGAGTTCATTCCTCCAGCATTAAGATGCTTTAAATGCCAAAAGAATGGGTCATACTGCTGGCCAGTGTGAAGGCTAAGAAAGGTGTACAAGATGTGGAGGAAAGCATGCTTTTGGGAAGTGTGGGAAAGACATTGCAGGTAAATTTTGCAAGTGTGGAGGAGATCACAGTACAGCTTTGGGAGGATGTGAAGTTCAGAGACATGCAAGAGAAGTCCAACAAAAATCTAGGTTCTCAACAAAGTTTCACTGTTAAGAGAGTCAACTATGAAAAGGAGGGCACCATGCTCGAGGATAAAACACAGTTTGTCGCATTCATATGTGAGGTAGCTTACATTGGGTTGGAACAAAATGACGGAAATTAAAGAAATTAAGCAATTGTGGAAGCAGTAAAAGAGTACCTTGAGGTATCAAACACAGAATGTAAAAAGATACAAGAAATGGTAATGATTTTTACCATCTTTCAGTGGAATACCAGAATAGCAAATAAACAGGAATTTAAGAAGGTCATAAAAGATTTAAATGAAAAAACAGATATAATATGCATTCAAGAAACATGGCTAAGACCACATCTAGATCTTGTCAGGATAGAAGAAATAATCGTGTGTGTGTATATGTGTGTGTGTGTGTGTGTGTGTGTGTGTGTGTGTGTGTGTCACATTCATTAAAGAGAACTCATCTTACAGAAGAATAATCCCTTCAGGTGGATATGAATGTATAGTTGTAGAGGTGGCTTGCTCATGGAAAATATGCAATGATATCATAGGAAGTGACCATTTTCCATTTTTCATAAGGACACATTTAAGGAATGCTGCAGTGAATTAGCCCGCAACCTTAAAATGAATGTTAATGTGGATGAATGTACGAGTGAGGTTACAGATAACTGAAGCTGCCGCAGAGAGTAAAACCTAAAACTGTGATAACAGGGAATAAGAGAATTGTGTCATTGTGGAATAATCTGTAGCATGGCTATAAAATAAATAAATAGTGCTTTCAGAAACCTCAGAAATAACCTGAATTTGGACAATTTGATAGACACAATATAGCACAATAATTAAAACATGCTAAAAGGAATACCTGGAGACGGTTTAGTTCTTCTATAGGAAGAGAGAGAAGTGGGAGCAGCTGTGGAATATGGTTAAGAAGAAGAGTGGGAGAAGGGGAGAACTACAGGGGTGATGGTCTAGTAGTCAGGCTTCCAAGTAGATCACCAGAAGGTTGTGAGTTCAATACCAGGCTGCCACCATTGAGCCCCTGAGGAAGGCACTTAACCCTGAGCTGCTCCAGAGGACTGTCCCTGTAGTTAGTTCACTGAAAGTCACTCTGGATAAGAGCATCTGCTAAATGACCAGTAATAAAAAAAAAAAAAGGATAAGAAAAGAAGGATAAACAGTAAAATACTAGTTCTCACAGATGGTGATAATCAAGCAATAACAGATAGGGAAAAGGCCAATATTCTAGGAAGTGTTCACAGTGGAAATCACATGACTGATATACATAAACAAAGGAAAGATAATGAAGAGGGGCATGATGAGAAGGTAGATCAACTGGATATGGAATTCACCTTCAGGGAAATGAGACTCTGCTAGAACAGTTGTGTGATATAAGATTTAGACAATAACCAGAGTGTTGAAACTTTTCAATAAAACATGGGGGAAGACTACCTATTAAGTGGAAGATGGCAGCAATATTACCATTTGCTAAACCTGGGAAAGATTCAGCTAACTCAAAAAACAACAGACCGAGAGCACCAACCTTCCATATGTGTAAACAGATGGAAAACATTAATGTTTACAGGTTATCATAGTATTTAGAAAAAAAGAAGGTACCAGCACCAGAGCGGCTTTAGAAAAGATCCACAGCAGATGCTCTAATTAAAGTAACTAATACAAGAGAAAGACTCTTAGTATGAAGAAAGTGATGGCGATAGTGTTCTTTGACATTGGGAAAGCTTCTGATTCCATGTGGAGAGGTGGACTTTCATTGAAAATTAACAAGCTTACAGTAGGTGAGAGGTTATTTAACTGGATCATGGACTTTTTAATCAAATAGAACATTTAAAGTTAAAGTAGGATCAGTTATCTCAGAAAGTTGTGACATTATTAACGGGATACCACAAGGTAGTGTCATCAGTCCAATCATTTTTTATTATCACGATTAAAGATATCTTTGAAAATACAGGAGCCGGTATCCAGTCATCTTTGTATTCAGATGATAGAACAATCTGGAAAAGGGGAAAGAATCTCAAATATGTGTTGAAATGTATACAGAAAGCAATAATCAATGTAGAGTAAAAAAATTGTGCTATTTGCTGGTCCCTAAAAAGAAAATAGGTAATGGACAGGGGTTAACTTGAAACATTAAACTTATGGATAGAGTATTTAAATATCTTGGTTTATGGATTGATTAAAAACATACATGGAATAATCATATTGAAAATATTGAGACCAAATGTAAAAAGGTGCTTAATGTAATGAGGTGTGTGGTTGGATTCCAATGCTGACAAAGAAGCATTATTACAATAATTATTATTCATAATTAATCATTTTTAAATGATTACATATATGCAGGGCTTTGATGAGAGACTAGACAGAATACATGCAGTAATGCTTTGCTTGTTGAATCCAGTGAACTGACATTATATTTAGGGAGAAATAAGCTGCTACTAACATACTGGAGAAGAAGTCAGAGAGAACTGTACTGCAGAGCTGTTGGGAGTACCCATCATCTGGTGAAGGTCGTGGATGGGACATATATAAGAAAGTGAAACAGTACAAATTAAATAATATACATTACAGTCCAGCAGTCTTTAGTAGCAGCATTTCTCTCTGGATATTCCCACAACCAAAGGTAAACATTCAAATGTTAGAAAGAAGGAGAGAGCGGACAGAGAGGAATTTTAACGTCGGGTAGAGTTACTATAATTATGTAAACATTTTTCCCGATGGATCAAAACGTTCAGATACTGAACATGTAGGAGAGGGTATATGTTATAGGTTCCAGCATTTGATAAAGGGTGAGCTGAGAGAATATCACACAGGTTTTCAGTGTACACAGCAGAACTGACAGCAATGTTCATAAGTCTTCTGTGGGTGGAGGAGGTCAAAGCAATTAAAGTGGGGATTTGTTACGATTCTGCAGCTGCAATACAAAGTACACAATCAGGTCGAACATTTCCAGAGGATCTTAGTGACGCAAATGTGTCCTTAGAATTGATGTTCATTTCTGTTGGACACAGGTCCCGTCCCGTTCGTTAGATGTTTTGTGTTTATTTCCTGTTTTATTTTGTAAACTGTATGTTCCCTCTTGTGTCTGTTGTTTCTAGCTCCTGTCCCCAGCTGTCTCCACTCTGTTCGTTAGTGTCTCCACCTGTGTCTTGTTATCCCCTCCCACTTCCTGGTGTATATAGTCTGTGTGTTGTTTGTCTCTTGTTGCCAGTTCGTCTTCGTACATTCATGTCAAGAGTCCCAGCATTTATCCCGTTTCCCAGCATTTATCCCGTTTCCCAGCATTTATCCCGTTTC
>CALSBV010012129.1:381975-412642 GCA_943590825.1 Bovichtus diacanthus
TCCCGTTTCCCAGCATTTATCCCGTTTCCCAGCATTTATCCCGTTTCTCAGCATTTATCCCGTTTCCCGTGTTCCTAATTCCCCGGCTTCTTTGATCCTGTTTCCGTGACCTGACTCTGTTTTCGCCTGATCCCTACCTGTTGTTCTGCTACACTGAGGACCTACCTGTGCATCGACCTTGTTTCTGTGACCCGACTCTGCCTTTGGATTTCCCCTGCATGTTTGTATGTCCTGTTTGTCTACTTTACCCAGTAAAGTATATTACCATCATCATCATTTTGTCTCTGAGTCGTGCTATTGAGTCCCTCTCTCCGTGTGTACGGGTCGTACCGTTACACCAGCTCATGTTGGAATAGAGGGAAATGAGGTTGCAGGTAAACTTGCAAAAAGTGCATCAAACAGAAATTATATATTTTTTTTTTAGGGAGATCAGAAAATCACTAATACAGCACGAAATAATAACATATTGGCAGGAAATCTGGAATAACAACGCTAAGGGTAGAGACTATAACAAAATTCTAAAGTCTGTCAGAGTGAGAAATAATAGAGGTAAATGTAGAAAATAAGAAGTTACATTTTCTAGGTCTTTCCCAGTAGAAGAGATTGACGACGCTGAAGTTAACTTCCGATTCACTGCTTCCGATTTGGCGTTTAAGGGGAAAGTTAAGGGAAACTTACTTTGGATCGCTAAACGACCGTTCACCCTTTATTATCTACTCTTATTTTGTGAAAGCATGTTAGACATTTTAGAGGAAACCTTAATGCTGTCTGAAACCCACTTTGTGAATTTGTGAAAGCTTCAACTTATTTGTGAAAATGCAAAAAAAAAAGTGAGATTTCACTCCTTCCTACATCTAGTCCACATTGGACCAAGTCTCTTAAAAACCACGATAGTTAAGACCATTCAAATGCGGACTGGATTGTCCCAGAGAGGCTAAATAGTCTTTTAAAAAAAAGAAATAATAATTCTATATTTTATTATTAGATTGGTGATACTGCTGCATCAATGTGTAAGCAGGATTTTACTTGTGTAGCTGTTGAAGGTGGAGCACATTTGAACTACTTTATATACAGCTAGTTTACTCCAGTGATTCCTAACCTGGTGCCATGTCATTGTTCCAACGGCCCATTATTCTGAAACCCCAATGGGCCAACAAATGTCCCTTTGGGCAGAAAGCCCATTTGTCCGACAGCCTGTTTTCCTGAATACATTCTTACGAAGGCCCATTGCTCTGAAAATACACACGCCCTGCAACAAACAGAAGCCCATGGCTAAGAATGATGCAGAATGAACTCTACTGACCCCTAAACATTTTTGGTTCCCATCACAGAGACACATCCAGCTTCAATGTTGAATGTGCAGGCCTGCCAAAGCCACTGCATACACAGTCCTGCCTCCCTCACTGAACCACCACAAACCAACTGACGGATTCAAACTACACAGCTCTGAATCACAATGTTTGCACTGAGGCCTAGACATATAATTTCTCTGTGGTTGTGGAATTTTACAGATAGTGTGGTGGAGAGAGTGATGCCATCAGTAATAAGGCACCCCCACCACCACAATCCCACAGTGTGTGTGGGAGTGTGTCGTGTGCCTTTTATATCTTAAGGGTGGCAAAGTTGTAGCAAGGTTATTTTAGATGGTCATCTCTAGTTTAGGAATTTTGTGTAGTGTGTAAAAGGATAGCCAGCTAGAACTGACGTTGGGGACAATTGTTTCTGGCTGACTAGTGATACATTACACTGACAGTGACGGGACAATAAAGGCCGTGACACATCAAGCCGACGGTCGCTCGTCAATGTCGGGCCGTCGGTGAGCGTCTGTCGCCCTAGTTTCCCGGCGGCGGATTCAGATCGGCAGAGAAATCGCTCTAAATTGGCTGTTCAGCAGAAGGGAATCAGGGCACGAGAAGAGAAACGGACGTGAGGAAAACAACCAAATGACTAAAGTCAAGAGGGCACATACAGAGGCTCTTCTCATTTTTTCGTTTTCATCTCGTGCGATCCAATACACGGATATCTTCTCAACAACCTGGCCATCTGGGATTAAGCTCAGTGGTGAGCGAGAATGGTGTTAAAATGTTCGGCAAATGAAAATTGCCCTCTGAAGTTTGGGGTTTACTAAGGGGGGGGGGCACGGCTCCCCCTCTTCATGGTCTTGTGTGGAGGAGAGCAGAGAGAGATTCCAGCACAGGTGTGAATGGGGGGTAATAACTAGACACACTGGGGTCGGGTTTGTTTCAAACATATTAAAGGATAGGTGCAACTTAGTAGCATTGCCATTCTCTTCCTGTCTACCAGATGCCCTCTGACTATTTCTTCTGTCAATCACCTCCCTCTCACGTACAAATTTGCCATGTGCCTCGTACCTTTGCTTGCTCGCCTGTCATCTGAAACCTAATTTCTGTTACCTGCCTGTTTTTAAACCCTGTCTGATCTTTGGGGACTTTGGATTATTTGCCTGTTTCGACTGTCTTTCCAGTTTTGACCCTTGCCTGGAACTGGTTTATCTCTGGCCGGCTGGGGGGCTGCAGCACTAATGTGCACAGTGAGCCAAGCTAGCTCGCATAGCTTTAGCTGCAGCCTTCTGACTATGTTACTTTACAACCCTGACAAAAAGGATCATATATATGATTTTTACCTGTTACTAACCCGTAACGACGAATATACATTTTAAATTCAGTGTTACACAGAACAAGGACTGTGGATTGTGTCAGCAAAAACTGTTTCAACGTACAGACTTTTGTTTTAAGACCGACTTGAAAGAAAGGGTCTGCAGGTGCTCACAAGTGTAGTGACCCAGTGTAAGCACTCCCTCATCGGTGGGAGACTGTGTCTTTCAGGGTCTGTGGGAGACACCAGGCATAACCGCTGCTGCCGTCATACATCCCTCTCTAAAGGACACAAGGACTTCATACTAAAAGGCCACAGACATGTTTGCCTGTGGCACGTGGTGCGTGATGATCCTGTTAGTCTGTCAAAGCATCTATTTTCCTGTCTGGCCTCAGAGGGGCTCAGTCACCGCTATGTGGTGAGGGAGAGTTTAAGTCCCCCACAGAAGGAGGGAGTCAGCCCCAGACAGACCGAGCAACATGGTTGTTCCACTCACCCTGTCATTTTCTTTGTTTCATTACCCCTTTTGTCAGAGACCAAAGGCCTAATAGAACCTTGTTTTCTTTTCCATGTTTGTCTTAAGAATTGCTTATATTACCCTTAAATGGAAGCAGGGTGTGTGCACAGTAAGAGCCCCATCATCTGTGTAATTTAGTCCCATGGTGCTAAACACACTGAGCCTGTGACACGTAGAGCAGAGGGGGGGGGGGGCAGTTGGAGGCTTCATTCTGTCTGGTTCGGCAAAATAGAACTCAAATTAAAGGGTTTCGGTTCAAACTAAAAACCTTAACCTTTCTTGAAACCACCACAAACACAGACAGGACAGGGCATTGGAAGGACTTGACATAATGACCAGAGTGACACAAGTGGATGGAAAAACAGTTCAGACAAGCCAAACAGGAGCCAAGAGTGGTGGTGGTAGCAGCATAGTGGTCTAGTAGGCAGGCTCTCAAATAGATCACCAGAAGGTCATGAGTTCAACACCAGACTGCCACCATTGAGCTCCTGAGCAAGGCACCAAACCATGAGGTGCCCCAGACAACTGTCCCTGTAGTTAGTTCACTGTAAATCACTCTGGATAAGAAAATGTCCAGCCTCAGTTCACCATGTGAGATTGGCTGTGATGGGTGCATACACACTCACACAACAATTGTTCTTCAGACAGCACATCAGGTAAACTTGATTAGATTATCTTTATAAGCCAAGGCATGTTTATAATCATGAGGTATTTTTCATCCATCCATCCATCTATAGGGCAATGCGTGAGCTAGTTGTTTTACGGGTGTAGGGTCAGACCTATCCAGTTGCCTCTCTGCTAATTAATGCAAAATGTATAATCTTACATCTATTTTACATAAATGAGTGGTACTTTTATTGATTGACATTGACTCATCAGGATAGGGAAATAAACTCACCACTTCGTGGGCTCTCCTGCCATCTCTCCTCCACCTTTGTTTGTGTGCTCTCGGGGTCTCTGGCATACTTGCATGTGTAGACGTCGTCCATTTTTACGAATGTGACATCTTTCCCACTCACTAAAACCCTTAACCAACAGGCTCCGTGACTGACGTCAGCACGCGGTGGCCCCACAAACTCTTGTGGTGTGTGAGTGTGTGTGCGTAGGATAAGAGCAGCACAGACCACAAACGCCCAAGGACACCAGTGCAGTCAGAGTTTTGTGAACACACGAGTGAAGAGAAGCCATAGGGGGGAGTGGTTTTTAAGAGGGAGAAGAATACATTTAAAAAAAAAAGGCTGGCGTGGCTAATGAAACCACATCCAACTATTTTTGTATAGTCTTTATTTTTTCGGGTTTTTTCTTTCCCTGCTGCCTTTTATCGTGAGGCAGAGATCACCTTCCTCCATCCTGGGCTCTATGAAGGAGAAGGATGAAGGGGGTTAATGCTCATATGGGATCTAACAGTCAGTGCTTGTAGTGAAGTGGATCAGAAGAGCGAAGTTGTTCTTCAAGTCACAGTAGAGCAGTCCTTCCATGTATAGTCTGTCTGAGACCAAATTAGCACCGTTATGGTTCTGTCTGGGTGGTTTCAGGATGGGGTAGAGGATTTTGTGTTTTTTGATGATTGATGAATTTAGATCGTATGGACCCAGTTTAGAGGTGAAATGCTACTCCCTATTTCTTTGGAGCAGGTGGTTGAAAACTACATATTGCACCTTTTAAGCTCTCGAACATGATTGCTGGGTTTCAACTAGAGGTGTAGTCTCACTGTAGTGTTTAACATTATCTGTAATACCTAAGTGGATCCGAGCAGACAGTATATACATACTGTAGTTCAGAAGGGCAAACAGTCAAAGTTATTTGCATTATGCCGGAGGCAACAAAACTACAAAGCTGATTCTAAAAGAGTCAGTCTTCCGTCACTGTGACAGTGAATTTTCAAAATGAAATAACGATCAGCGAGAGAGGAATAGCCTGGATGTATTTGACCAACTTTCTTGGCAAGGTGGATGGATTACATGTGTCACGGCCAGGCCCAGGAGAGAAGGCTGCTAGTGTTGCGTCAGGTAAGACACACAGTTTATATTTTTGACAACTTGTTAATTAACTTTGACTTGTTAATTGCACTCAGCTGTGAAATCGGTGCCGATCGAGTTTGTGTCTCCTGGTTCAGGTCTGACATTTCTCGAGTCTGCATGGATCCGGGTCACAACTTTCAAATAATTGACGGGTCCGGTTCAGGTCCGGGTTATACATTGCTGGGCCTTTAGGGGTCCGGGGACACATTTTTTGGACCCCTATTTGTTCTAATCCATCCCTACAACAAATGTGGTTGTGGTTTCTCCCTTTCTAGTCTAATTGTTACTTACTTACTGTTCAAATGAACGATATCTTCCATATCCTTTCAAAAATCATTTTTAAATCCTTAAAAAATTATTGAATAACCAACCATCTGGCTTCTCACACATTCTGAAGTCCCTGTTTGATTTAATGCAGGCAATGTATCCTTTCCTGATAGTATAAATGGCAAATGTTGGACACAGCAACTACATTTTAAACTTTTACATAGGAATTCAATATACTTTGACTTACCTTATAACTTGGACTATCACTATTTTTTTCTAGTTTTAGCATTCTTTTCTTTATCCGACAGAAATGGCCTTCCATAACAGAGTACATTTCCACATTGGAATAATACAATAGTATTTTATTAGATTTTTATTAGTATTTATACACGACTGATATAACATCTATCTCCTCAACAACAGTTAAAAGCAATGAAACGTTCCTCTAGCAAGGCTTGTGGGAAGCAGCAGCCCCCAAGGGGAATGTTTAGCGTTCAAAGAGAGAGACAGACACGTTCATACTCTGACAGTGTATTTGTTGAATCTCTGCACACTGCTGCACAATGTGGTGACAAGTGGACGTACATCTGCATGTACAGAACATACGGAGGAGCTGACCTGGGATGTCTCACCAGGGATTTTGAAAGACACTCATTATGTCTTGACCCCAACCTAATCTATAGATCCCAGTGTTTGAGCTGAAGACCATCCAGCAGTAAGCTGCAAACCTCAGTGCTGGATGTGAGATCAACAAACGGGGCCTCTCAGTAGCACATTCAGTAGACACGTGGTGCCACCTGTTGGAACATGGTGGTATAACAGTGAATTATAAGGCTCATTTCATGCATGTGCGTGTGTTTACTTTGTGTTTATAAAGCAGCCACACACTACATGATTCAGCACTTTGGGAGAAATGTCACCCAGTTGGCTCTAATCAGAAATAGTTATAATGTAAAGGTATCCAGAGCAAAAGCATAATCAGAGTCCCTGGCTTCTGTCCCAGCCCTTCAGCCCTGCTCGCTGTCATTTCACTCATCTCTTTAGGGTCGGACTGTCTCGGCACAATAAAGTAACCAACGTAACTCTGTACACGAAGCTGGTGAGCATCATAAGGCAAATACCCATCAATGCAAAAAATAATTTGTACATATTTGAGGGGAAATCATCTTAAAAGTCCAATCAGTATAATGCTTCTTACTTTGCACTAGACTGGAACTTTGTGTCCTAAACATGTATGACAGCCTGTAAATGCCTCAACTCTTCTTTTCTGCAAGGAGGAAGAAGAATAAAGAGTGTAGGAAGCCTTCCTCTACATCCTTCATTCCTCCCTTTTTCTCACGCTATGAGGAAATAATATTACCATTAAAGCTGCCAGCGGTGATGAAAGGGACGTCGCACATCCACGCTCGTTGGGGTTACTGGTGGCACGCCATCACTTAGTGAAAGAGAAGATTACTGTGGAAGATGATTCCAGCACAGACGTGGATCAAACAGAAGAATCATCCATGGTGGAAAGGATTTGCTTTGTTATCAAGGATAGTCATGACAATGGTTAATAAATAAAAAAAATTGCTTGGTTTTACATTGCGTTATAATGGCATAGTTTTCTGTCTAATGTTTGTGTCAGCTCAGAAATGACCAATGCAGATGTTTTCTCTCTGGATTCATGACGGCACAGTTAGTTTCATGCATCCCTGCAAATGGGGTCATGCCCAACATTGAATTCCCAGATTTGTTCCACAACTATGCTGCAAATAAGGCAAATTGTTTATTATATATTTTGTCCTTACATTCTGCCATCTGCGATGTGAGAGACCTAAGAATAGGCTGCAGTACTATCTGGAAGCGGATAGTTAACTATGAATCTAAAAGACAAATAGCCAAGTGTCTCTCCAAAACCAGACCAAAACAAAGCCCCTCCACCAGAAGGTCCAAGAGGAAGGGTGCTTAAAGTATTCTCTCGCCAGCTTAAAGGAGCTGTCACCACCAGTTGTTTCAGACGCTCCAGAGTTGTATTTTTACACATTCGTGGAAAAAAATCCACAATTAGATCCGCCATGTGTGGCTGACTCGGGGCTCCAGACGAACCATCCTGAAAAAGTATTTGAACTGTCCTAAAGTGAATGTAAACGGTTCCAAAATCTAAATGTTGTTTTTCAACTTTGTTTTTATCATCTGTAGTTGTTGGTTGCATAGTAAAAGAAAAGAAAAAACATTAAAATGTTGAGGAAATAAATACTTGGATTTATTTTGCTAGCCCGATAGAAAAGAAGTGACATTCAAATATATGGGATTAACAGGATGGATTTGATTGATTTAAAAATAATACTGGTCATATCTGAGTTAACTGCTCTGTTTCATATTTAGTTTATGTAAAGCACTTTGTAATCACTTTTTACACTTTTAGCTTAGTGTATGGAGAGAGTAGTCAGCATACAGAGGATGCGACTCGCACTATGGTAGACCAAATAATTAGACACCTACAACTACCAAAATAATTTGCTTGTGTTCTTTTTATTGTATTGAAGCTTTCTAACTGACTGCCCTCAGAGAGTATAAATGAATGGGTCAGACAAGCTTGTTTGAAACCCTGGGGCACCACAAGGCAGTGTGCTGTCACCACTGCTGTTTTCCATTTACACAAATGAAATGACTGTCCACGGCAGTAACATCTAGCTGTTCAAATATGCTGATGATATGGCCCTTGTTGGCCTTCTCCTGAAACACACTTATGTGCATGAGGAGGCTTAGCCAGGTCACTGTACTTCAGGACTGGTGTCAGGCAAATCAAAGTGACTTATGATACAAACAAAACCAAGTGGAACTAGTAGAAAAAGTAAAGCATTTTAAGTACTTGAGCACAATTTATGATCACACCCTAACTTTTAATGAGAACTCAGAGAGCATTTTTAAGAGAGCCAATAATAATAATAATAATAATAGTACATCAGCGATTGTTTTTAGTCAGGAAGCTGAAAGGAAAACATTAGCCAGTGTGTGTAGTCTCCTAAATTCTCTCATAAAGTATACTAGATTTAACCAATTAGCCACGAGAGGCCGTGATTTACAATGATTTTACAACAGCTAAGGGAGGTTGTTAGGCCTAAAACCCCCTTAGCTGTTGTAAAGTCACTTGGACTTACGGCCTCAAGTGGCTAATTGCTTTTATAAAACGGTTACTACAAATACCTGGGAAGGTTTCATATCATAAACTCACAGAAACTAAAAATGTGATTATTTATTGATAACATATAATCGTTCTTCCACCAAGTAATGTAGTTCTTCAGCTACATAGCAGAACGGTTGCCAAGTAACACACAGTTTGTGGAGCTGCGCGGGCTGATTATTAACATTTATCTGAATATCCTCATTAATGTACAATTATGTTAGCTCTTCTTTGCTGGTACAGGAATGTTTGTCTCTGGTATAACGTTACCTTACGTAGGAACAAGAGAAAAAAGTTCTCACCATGATGCAGTTACTATTAACACATACTGTATGTACGTATCTACCATCGGCAACTATAACGCACGAGATATAACTAGAGAAAAGGGAACATATTAAGATAGCTATAACTACAGAAAAGTGAAAATAATAGGCTACAATAAAAACATGCAGCTCTCTAAAGTTATATGTTAACTCATGTCGTGGAATTTAACCGACGTAAACTATTGTAAGAGATGGTGAGATATTACACTGAAATAAAGGTACTTAGTTGAATAAGTCATTTGAATTCTTTATTCTTGCAAGAAGGAACAATGATGCAGAGTGTCAAGCAGTCTGCAGCGAATTACAAAGTACAGAGATTCTTCTTCTACTTTTATAGTATTCCTGACCACATTCCTGAGTCAAGACCCTTTTATTAGTAGAGAACAAAGAGATCACAGCGATAGAAATGCATGTGATTGAAGTCAGAACTCCATTTAGTCAGAGTTCCAGTTTGTAAATAATGTAAAAGGTGTAAAGCCATAAAACAGAGGAGATGAGTTTAGTGTCTTCTTTCTTTCGCCTGCATTTGTGTTTTTCTTTTTTATGGGACTAAATGGCGCAGTGATACTATTGTAATGACGTCACAGCTGTATGTTTACAGAGTATTTTACAACGCGTTCAGAAGCTCAGCCAATCATAATCACGGACCGGAACAGATTATCCGTTTCATAATCTGATTCTGACATTTCCATATCAACAGCTAGGAAAGGTTGAAGGATTTCACAATTCTTTGACAGTAGAGGTTGGCAGTATTCACTCCTGTACAACAACAACATTAAACGAGCCAGCATGTATGTTGTATGTCATGTACGTTTATTAAAAAGATATTAAATGTAAAACACACAGTATCCACTAAATATCTAACTGCAGAAACAGGATTTTGGTGGCCCTAAACAAGGTTGTTTCAAATGTAGAAACATAAACTTTACTCAACCTCAAACCATCTCCCTCTGCTCAGACTCCCACCTGCCATAACCGCCTGTTCACAATAAATAAAGAACCCATCAATTTCTCTACATGGAAGCAGAGAGTTACCAGCCCGGGGCACCTTTATAGTGGCAGCTCTCTCATGACCTTTGGAAAAAAAAACAAAAAAAAAACAGGACTGTCACCCCCAACCTAAAGACGAAAAAAAGGGCCTAGAGACGAAAATTGATATCCATAACTTCCGCAAACTAACCCCTCCTTTACTATTAACACTATGTTTATTACAACCCCCAAGAAAATATTACCACAAAGGTACACTCTTTTCTCACCATGTCAACACTATTTCTAGACCGACATGGCATGGACTGCATTTATATTTATGCATTTATATGCTCATGCTCACCAGATGCTCATCAGTGATAACCATTCACATGCCGTTGGCCATCGGGAGCAATTTGGGGAATTTGGGTATCTTGCCCAAGGACACTTTGACATGCTGACCGTAGAGGCCAGGGATCGAACGTCTGATCCTCTGACTGGTGGACGACCACTCCACCTCCTGAGCCACAGCCCCACATCAGACTTAAATACAGATGAGACTGACATCAACTGGCAAACCAATTTGTAACAATACCGTCCATGTGACAAATGTACACGGTACACACCACCTCTCACAAATGCACCATATGGGTCCCACAGACAGCAACACCTGCACACGCTGCTCCTCTGCAACAGACAACCACTTCCATGCAGTCTGGCTTTTTTTTTTTCCTTTTTCTATTATGTCTTAGTATTACTGATGCTGGTTGTAAATACTTAAACATTTGTTGGTATTCACTGTGGTAAATGATAATAAAAGTTGCTTGGACAGGGCTTGAAAAAGTTTGTGATTTATACGATACATTAATGAGCTTTGAGGACTTCACAGCAAAGTATAACATTTTTAAAGGAAGCAGTAATTCTAAAAGGCCAACTTTTTCATCGTTGGAAAAAATTATCACAAAGAACTGCGGTGATGGAGGTTTACATCATCAGTCCACAACCGGCTCACATCTGGTTCCATCCAAGACTCTAAACTGGAAACTTGGAAGTTGCATCTTAAGGAAGAAAATTCCATGAAGTTCAGACACAAACAATATAAACAAAGTTACGATTGCTTCAGTACATCTGGATGATGCAGACTTGTCACTCATATTAAACTAAATAAATGCTATAAACTCGAGAATGTTGTTTGTAAATATTTCTGTTAAACTTATGGTATTTTTTTATTCATGTATACCCACTGGATCTTATTTTTCGAGAGCAAAATAGTAAACATTTATAGATAGGCCTATGTATATATTGCAAGCAAAGTTTATTGCTTTGGACTTGAAAAAAATGGATAAGCCAGATATTGATGTCTGTAAAAAATAAGACACATTGTATGAAACTGGAAAAAACACACACTTGAGAGGTAAACTAAGTGTTTATGAAGAAATCTCGAAAACCATTCATCTGCGATGTTGGGAATCTCATTAAGTTTTGGGTGATGTTTGAATGTAAATGTAATGGTAAACGTTATGAGATATAACAACCTCATAAAGGGGGAAAATGGATCTTTAGCTTTCATTTCGTTCTTTCAAATTTGTTTTATATTTTGTACATGTCAATTTAGTTGACAATCCTCTTTTTGAATATAAATTATTTAAGCGTATGTAAAAAGAGAAAAGTATAAAGAATGTGAGGGAAACAGGAGGGAAGGATTTTGTTTTGTGTATGCGTTTCTAAAATATATTATGGAAAAATTTTAAAGAAAAGTGTTCTTGAAAAATTGCTATCAACTTAAAATGTGATTTTGCTGTGTTCACACCTTGTTTCCACCGCCCATTAGTGGCCAACACAATCAGTTATTGTAGGGTTGTTGTTTTTTTTATTGCTGTAAAGTTAATAGATCGTAGACTCTGTCGGGATCATGAAGCATAAAGCATAGAGACCAAAAGTTTCTTAGCTTCCTTTCTTATTAATATTTTATTTCTTCTATCATTTTACCAAATGGAGCTGTATGTTTGAATTCAAAAATCCCAAGTACCGAGACAATCCATGTTTTTACATGCTTCACATTTTATCGGCAGCTGTAAAATCTGGTGGATAACATGGACAATCGCATACAATGCAGTTATTCAAAGAGGCTAATGGCTAATTTAAAGTGTCCGTGTAAACGAAAAAACTAAACCAGACACGTTATGTGTCAATCATTTATATATTTTTACATTGTTCCTTAAATATGTCAATAAAAAGATCCCGCCCGTTAAATATTCATGAACCTCTTCAACTCTCCGACATGAATCCAAAAGAAGATTAAGAATAATTGATAGAGATCAAAGCAAATAAAACCTACAGTCTGTCCTGGTTCGATTCAACGAGGTTTACAGAGAGGAACAACACTGAGTAAGAGCTGAGGAGGACAATGTCAGGGCACCGGAAAAGCTGTTCGGAGTCAGCGCTGCAGCTGGAAGAGACCTCAGAGGCTCAACTGGGAGATGTGACGCAGCACTGGGAGGTTTGGATGTTGGACTAGGGACTGCTGATGTCGACCGTGGCAAAGTAAGTCATGTGAAGATGTGTCCAAATCCAGACCTGTGACAACACTTGCATGATTTAAATAAATCCTGGAAAGAGATACTGTAGGAGGAGGACGACTGCCACCACCATGAGGCCACAGAAGAACAGCACTAGCCAGATAGGAAAGGATCCTAGTGGAAGCGGAAAACAAAGGGGCCAAAGATAAGGTCAGCAGGTCTGAAGTCATGAAACATGGCTAAGTGTGTTCAGTGGATGATGATGATGATGCAGGACTCACTTCGATTGGGGACAGCGTGTATTTGACAGCGGCTGTCCACAGCGACACTCAACATGGCCGTTTCATTATTCCCTTTAATATTTTTTCCTTTCAGCGAGTCAGGCAGGAAGGCCAGATCCGTCACAACAATGCCATGGGACTCCTGTACATAATACAGCTTCTACACACACAAAGAGTAAGCACCAGTTAGCATCATACAGTAGGGCTGCTGGGTAGGGCTTTACTAAGGAACACAAGTCATTGTGTTCCTTAGTTTGAGATCTTTACCTGTAGGGAGAAAGCGATGTAGATAGCCACTGATCCTGTCACAGTTCCAAGGCCAAGAAATGTTCCAGAATCACTGTCAAAGACAAGGTTCAAGTTCTTAGGCTGCAAGAAATAAAATGGTTTTATCCTTAAAAAAAAAAAAAAAGTCTTATTAACCTTTCCAAGCAAAATGACACGCAAGTATGTTTAAGACTCTGTACAGTCTACGAGACTGTACAACTGTCCGACTGAAAAAGTGAGAACATAACACCGGCCTGACAACCATGAGTCGTGTCCGTACACCTCTCTTTCCTTCCTCGTGTCTACGGCGGTTCACTCAGCATCCGTGGTGAACGTGCTGTAACATATATGAACCTATCAGTTACCTGACAGCCAGACTTGAGATGACCTCGGTGCCACAGGGAGTCGTCAGCATGGGCAGGAAGCTCTTGCCGTCCCACTTGGTGAGGTAGCAAGGAGGAGGTTTTCTGTCTCGTTTATGGGGGATCTGGACTGTGTAGAGCCTCAAGGCGTCTTTTTGGTCTTCTACCTTTCCAAACCTGAAATACATGAAAATACAACCATATATACTCACTGTTACATCGTTCAGATGGATATGGTCAGGTGAACCGGTGGGATGCTCTGTCACAGAAGTCTTTTTTTACCTGCAAGCCATATATCGATAAGTCTTCTCAGCTATTTGAGGCACGGTTTCAAGCCATTTAAGACCCATAGCCAACTGGGATCCACTCCACACACTGCAGGAAAAGTCTCGGCCAACAGTCACCAGGTGCTGCATGAGAACAAAACACAAAATACTGTTTCTATTCTGCTGCTATTTTCTTTATTTACACATTAGACAGACATACAGACAGAGCTGCAGCAGCACAGTGCCCCAAGCAGTTAGGGGTTAGTTATCGGCACACTGCCCGAAATAAATATCAAACACCAAAACATGTTTCACCTTGTTCCCTGGACTTATATCCAAGTCTTCAATCTCCCCTTCATGTGCTTTGAAGTCAAACTTTTTCTCCAGGGATGGAAACTGTAGAAGAACATACAATCAGAGTCATCATATTAATGCATGTGCCCAGTAGGGGTGTCATGATTGAGCGGTCAATTTTGATCATCAAAATCAAAACGCAGGATTGGCAATTCTCCCAGTATCTTTTATCTCCATCCTCACCTTAAAAAAAAAAAAGACACACAGACGAAACGCAGTTTACCGGAGTCTGCAGCTCAAAGACAACACAGCGGAGTCTGTTGAAAAAGTCCTCACTTCATCATTTTAACTGGCAGGGGAGATACACTATATGGAAAAAAGTATTGGGCCACTCCTCTTAATCATTGAATTCAGGTGTTTCATTCAGTCCCATTGCCAGAGGTGTATAACATCACCTCGTCTGTAGACGTAGTCAGCGTGCCCAACGCTGTAGTCTGCATTTGTGAAAGAATGGGTCGTTCTAAAGAGCTCACTGAATACGAACGTGGTACTGTAATAGGATGCCACCTTTGCACCAAGTCAGTTTGTGAAATTTCTTCTCTCCTAGATATTCCACGATCAACTGTAAGTGGTATTAGTACAAAGTGGAAACGTTTAGGAACCACAGCAACTCAGCCACGAAGTGACAGACCACGTACAGTTACAGAGCGGGGTCGCCAAGTGCTGAGGTGCACAGTGCATAAAAGTCTCCAAAGCTCTGCTGACTCAATAACTGCAGAGTTCCAAACCAGCTCTGGCATTACTATCAGCACCAAAACTGTGCACCGGGAGCTTCATGGCATGGGTATCCATGGGCGAGCAGCTGCATGCAAGCCTTACATCACCAAACACAATGCCAGGTGTCGGATAGAGTGGTGTAAAGCATGCCGCCACTGGACTCTGGAGCAGTGGAAACGTGTTCTGTGGAGTGACCAATCACGCTTCTCTATCTGGCAGTCTGATGGACGAGTCTGGGTTTGGCGAATGCCAGGAGAACGTTACCTGCCTGACTGTAAAGTTTGGTGGAGGAGGGATAATGCTATGGGCTCCTTCGTTCCAGTGAAGGGAAATCTTAATGCTTCATCTCACCAACTGAACTGAACACCTTTGGGATGAACTAGAATGGAGATTGCGAGCCAGGCCCTCTCGTCCAACATCAGTGTCTTTCCTCACAAATACTCTTCTGGATGAATGGGAAAAGATTCGCACAGACACACTACAAGATCTTGTAGAAAGCCTTCCCAGAAGAGTGGAAGCTGTTATAGATGCAAAGGGGACCAACTTCATATTAATGCCTATACATTTGGAATGGGATGTTATAAAAGCTCCTGTAGGTGTAATGTGTAGGTGGCCCAATACTTTTATCCATATAGTGTACTATGACCAAGAAGGTGGTTTACCCAGGAAGAGGCTCAGCCATTGCACTCCGGTTGTGCTGACCCCTGCAAATTCCCCAAATGAATCTCGACTGCATAATTTGTGGTAGTGGGGGACTGCATTCGCGCTCCCCTGATATTTCTTCTAGGCGGCAGTAGCTCACTCCGTAGGGACCGGAGGGTCGCCATTTCAAGTCCCCTAACAGACCAAGTACTGAGTCTGGTACTTTGAGAGGTGCCAGTTCACCTCCTGGGCAAACCCCCACACTGCTCACACACCGATGTATAGTAGCTGCCCACTGCTCCCATTACTAGGATGGGTTACATTTTATCCTATAGGATATTTGTGTGAAATTGTCATAATTAGCGTATGAATGCTGGAATTATGCCCAAGAATGTGTGTTGTGAGGTCACAGTGACCTTGACCTTTGACCCCCTTTGTCTTTGAGTCTAACTGGGTATTTGTGACAATTTTTAAGAACATCTCTCAATGTCACGAGAATGTACATACAGATGTATGGACAACGCAAAAACATAATAGCTCCGGCCTTGGGAAAAGCAGATCACAACAAAATGAAAACGGCCATAAGAAAGTCATCTGTCCGAGGCAAAGATGCAAAATTGTATAACTGCATTGTTCATATTCGCCTGTTTTGGCACAATGGTTGCAGTGTTTTTAGTGGCCTCCGCCTGCAGAAAAAAAAAGCTCTATAGATAATACTGTCGTGAAAAGAACAACTAGACAGTGTTTACCTCCCAGACTCGTATGTGTCCGTCAGTGCCTCCCGTCAGTAGCAGGCTCCAGTCAGGACTGAACCGGACCACCTTCTGGAGCGGGTCCTGGGGGTTCAGGTCTGACTGCACTTCAGCCAAACCAGTCACAGAGATATGAACCGTCTCATCCTTCATATCCGACATATCTCCAGATGCTGCAGCTTCATCCTGTCCACGTTTGTCTCCTTTGCCACCTCGTCGCCTGGCATTTCCCTGCTTCACGCTGTTCCCTGCTGCACAGATGACACTCGTTTTTAATGGAGACCAAAAATGCCTGAATAGGAAACGCACAGGTTTAGACTACAGTGTATGTATAACGCTGATATCTGCCTTTTTCTACAGTCCATGCTTTGAGTCGTTAAGCTAACTAACAGACAAGGTGATGAAAACCGGTTAAAACACTAAATGAAGCAGTTTGACACTTAAAAAAGATAAGTATTTCTAACGCAGTTCGGTGGACAACTGATGGGGCTGCGAGCTGAGTTGCCACTGAAGTTTGCACAGCTTTTTTCTCTGATAACTTAAGATCCAGACGTTATTTATCTCCTGTTACTGATCTGTGTCCTTTTAATGTTTCGAAATCAATGACATCTGTTGTTGCCGTTGTATTTGTTAGTATGTACAAATTGTCTACATGTCGATGCACTAATTGGTGAATAAAGGAGGGAAAAAAAGATCCAGACATTCAGAAGGGACCGAATTAGCGCTTGAGAGGTCTCCTCCTCTGCAAATTAAACGGATCAATAAAATCTGTTGATATCCGCCATATTTAAATCTCTCTGGTCATAATGTTAATTCCGTGTGAGCACAACTGAATTGTATTAAAATATGCTAAAAATGTAATTTCCACATATCCTTCTATTTAAAAAAATGAACCCCACCCGTTGAGAAATTTAAAAATATTTTTGGTTTATTATGAAACTATGGCGGTGATCATTTTGGCCTCTTAGGGCAAGCAGCAGGTTTAATGGCAATGATGACAATAAGTCAGAGATAATGTCAGTCTGATGCCGCATCATTCTTTGTATAGCCTGCCTATTAACTGTTTTAAACTCAATAAAACACAGATTTTTTTTTCTCTTTTAATGCTTGGTCCAGGTGCAGATGTCTATAACCCCAGCCTCATCAGTGCCTGTCCAATGTAAGTACTTAATACAGCACTACGAGTGTCTGAAGCCACTGAAGAAGAAGAAGAATACAAATTACTCAACCTAAAGTTACAATCTCAAAGATCTTTTAGTTTTAGTTTAGTTCTCTTTGGCGGCAATTGCAGGTGTGTTTCTGGATCTTACTGTCCGGGATTTTTCCCATGCAGTAATACTAAAAATGCAAGGGCTTTCATGTATGGGCCTTGGGCTCTATCGCTATTGTGTTAACTCATTCTACTACAACGACTTAACAGACATTTATTTGGACTAGTGCAGTGCCCGTTCCGAGATGTGCTTGTGCCGCTGCTGCTTGGCTTTGTGAAACCGTAAACGTATGCAGAGTGAATCTATGCATACGTTTATGGTAGCAACGCGACAGTGTGCGCATCATGAGTGCAAAAGCTGCCGTGAAAATATTATGGACTCAATAAAGTCAATGCCCCATTAAATGTCTTTGCCCCAGGGTTGATGAAGGCTTTGGTAGGAAGTCGAAGCTCAGACTGGCCGACACACAGAGACGTCTTCATTTAAAGGGTGGCGCACCTTTTAGGCCGCTCCGGGCACCTGTAACGCAACGGTACGGATGGGCGCGCTATATTGTGAAAAAAAACATACGGAGACGTCCCACAGTGGCCGTGCTGTTATGTGGATTTTGATGCGCGTCCATTTGCACTTTTTTTACGCCTTTGCTCAGGCGCTAACCAAAGTCCGCCCATTTGTTTCTTCAGCTGGCTCTCTGAAAGCTTCCCTGTGAGACGCTGTCATATTCTTACTTTCAAGCAAAAACACATTTTTGTAAATCTCAAAAGTCTCAATCTCAAATCTCAAACTCCTCCCTTTAACCATCGCTACAGTTAGATATTAACGTGATCCACTCGAAAACTGGCTAGTAAGGCACAAATAATACAATTTTAAATAGCTATGTAAATGAAGACGCACACGTGTAATTGCAATCAACAAATGAATTAGACACACATAAAATAAATGCAATGTATTATTTAGCATGTTTTTTGATGATCATTTTTAAGATATATACGGGTATATGGTATTTCAGATTGTAGCACTAGGCCTCACCATCTTTCGCAGTAGCTTTGCCTTCTTCTTTCTGTGAGCAATGTTTAAACCTCATCAGACAGCAGGCCCCGTCCTGTCCTGCAGCAATCACACCATTACCAACAGCCATGTTCATGGTGGCGCGTGTGTCAGTATCATGAGAGTGAAGGAGACTGGCACTGTACTGGTGCTCTCCAACCATATGTAGATCAAGGAAGTGCTGAAAAAAACAGTCATGAGTCTGCTACTGCTTTAAACACTCGCAGAATACCTAAAATCCAGATTTCCATTCATACACTCAAGACTAAGCATGTTCTAGTGTTGACACTGCAAGTTGATTCCCTTTAAATATTACTTTTGCAATATACAGTACGTATACAATCATATCATAACCTTTTCTATTGTATTCTACAGTGGCTCTGAAAGCGTAATGTAAGTGTTGCAGCAATTAAGTCCATCTTTGAATCGACATTTGAGCCGTCTGTTTCTCGTTGGCGTGTCAGCAGTCAGTCCATCACCACTAACATAAAAACACAACGCAGCAACTGTTGGCTGTCGCCACTATCAGCAGCATAACAGAGTTATGAACTGTGCATAGACACATAAACACGTGCAAATAGACAAAACAAAAGCAAATGAAGAAAACTGCTTCACCACTGACAGCATATGCACAGCATTTGGAAAAAAATGCTGCAAAGGGAGAAAGGATATATACAGAAATACGCCGCAAGAACAGAAAGCACAACCAAATACACAGAACACAACAAAAAACAGAATGTGCTGTCAAATTGGTTAAGCTAATTTCTTTATTTCCTTGCGTCTATTTGCATACGTTTCAGGGAGATGCAGTGCGTTAAGCTTTCAGGGCCACTCTAGTATTCCAGTAAACAGTTCAACACTAAGACACTTCAGTACTTACCAAAGCATTCTTTATGCCTGTCTTGGAAGCCCCCCCTCCTCCTGCTGTGATTATCAGCCCTGTTTTGGGGTCCACTTTAATGGAGTATAAGGGAAAGGGGGCTCTGTACAGATCTGGCACCCGCCTCTTCCCCATTGTTGTTGTGCAAGTCACTCACACTTCTTCATAAAACTGCTGCATTCAACCCCACCTGTGGAAAACAGAGTGTTAGTTTATCTGTGACATCCTCTGTGCTCCATCTGCTGGGGGGGGGGGGGGGGTCCAGTGAGATTGCTACGCCCCTGGAACAGCTTTGTTTAAGTGCGTTACTTGAGGCCACGCGAGTAATCAAAAATAAATAAACCATACAGTTGGGTTGACAACACCACACAAGGCAGATACAGACAGGGTGTAAAATTGTTGACGACCATATCCTGTCACTCTGAAGTGCTTCACATACCAATGACACAAATGTAATGAATGCAATCTAAACATCAGCGAGTCAGCGACTTTTGCCAGACCTAAAACTGTTTAATACACATTTCCAGTCATTAATAATTCAGCCATTATCAGCTCGAGGGAACATGATGATGGTACGTGTACGAAGGAATCAATCTAAGTCGAGTTTGTGTAATATCAACAATAAAATACAAGCAAGGCACAACAGTTCTGGAAGTAACATGTCCAAAACAGTTAGAAAGTACTAGTGAACGCAGAATTTGTGTCTGTTGGAATTTCAAAATCAGATTAGAACCAAAAGACAGAGCTGTGTGGTGTACATCTTAAAAATGAGTTGATTAAACAATAACTCAAATTGACAGCAAATGAATCAAACAATCTCTGGTTCCAGCTTCTCCAAAGTGAGGATCTGACAATTTATTGACCAAAAGATTAATTGAGTAAAGACTCAACAGATTAAATGAAAATACATAACATATCATTAGTTACAGGACATAGTGTAGTGTAAAATATAAATAATACCAATGAGCTGAACCGGACATAGTGTAGTGTAAAATATAAATAATACCAATGAGCTGAACCCGAGTAGTGTTTGTTGTAAAGTTGGAACGCACCGTTACCCCCAGGTAGGGTTTGGAAACTAGAGAGAAAAAATAATAATCAGAAGGCTGTTCCCCATTATTGATATTATTACAATATCTGGTTTAGAAATTGTGACAACATTTATTTAACTTAAACTCAAGAAACTTTTGTGTTAAGGACCCCTTAAATTGAGTTGTTGGTTATACGTATGCAACTCTCATGAAGGTACTGTTGTGTTGCACTGCATTAGCCTTTGCTTGGTGCACTGGAGGTCTATTTCATGATATTGATATTGATCATGATATTCTACAACCCTCTATGTAAAGTAAAGCACGGCGCATGCCATTGCAAGAGACAACAGCATGCAAGAGATATTTAAGAATAATGTCACGTGGTTTAAATCATCAGTCCGATTTGGATTTTATTAACAGTTTTAACAATGGCTTCAGTGTTACGGTCTCAGACTGAGGCCTGGGCCCGTCTCTGCAGGCTGGTGGATGCAGCAGAATGTCGAGCCTTGTCCCCTTGGTTTTGCTTAAAAAGTGCAGCGTTCGTCATGGAAGTCGGATGCATTTACCTAAGCTAAGTGTGGAGCTCAGTGGATAACACAATGAGCAGTCACCACACCGCCATGGGGTAAATACGACTTTTAACACCAATCAATAAAATAAAAAAACATTTCTGTTTTAAGCAATAACGTAAAAAAAAACGTCATGACAACCCCTAAGTGTAAATGAGTTGTGTCAACGACGACGTCGTCAATAACGTTTAGCTGTAGCTAATCGCTACAGTTAGCACTAAGCTGGGCTGCTAGCTCTTGCCGGTGATTTAATTCGGAGTCCCCTACCTGTACAATTGGCCCAGTTTGTCTTCCTCTGTTATTTTATCAGGTAGCTAACTAAGAACCAAATCAGGTGATTTCATAGTGGCCTGTCAATGGAAAATGGTTGTGAGGAAGAGGAAGATCCAAGAGTTAGTAGCTACATGCTACAGCAACTCGACAGCCACTTCCCGATGTACACGTCAGCAGCGTAACGTAGCGTGTCGCACGCTGACGTCACCACAAATTGCAAACGTTTTTTGTTTTTTTATCCACATGTTAAAATGATTATTCATTGGAAGCATTTGGCAGAATGTATGTATGTATGTAAGTGGTATTTCCGATAATATAAAAAAAAAAACCTAAGTCTTCTAAATAAGTTCAACATTACTAAAGATATTGTGGGAACAAGATGATGACAAAAAGTTTTCCTTTTCTAATCCACAAAACTCCTTAGCATATCCAAACCTCTCTAACACATGTTTACTAGATTAAGGCTATTTGGTGTAAATCTCAAAGGAAACTTCTTCCGAATAATATTTATTGTGCCAACCATACAACCATATCTTGCCAGTTTGACTATCAATACAGAAATAACTTCTTTTTTTTTTATCTTCCAAGAGGTCAAGTTACACTTACTATAATATTTCAAACTATATTTAAGATTTGAGCATTTGTCTAGAACAATTGCAACAATGTATTAGTATGAGTTCTCCCATCATTTCCATTTACCACTGTCAAACTTTCCCAGACTTATTATCATAAAGCACTGCTTATTCCTGATATGTGTTTTACAATCAATACAATAACACCAAAGTCATGAGTAGACCAAGAGAACCGGGTCATGGCGGGGGCCATGCCCCAGTATTTTCCCCTGTGTTTCCCACTTCACATGTGTCTCCTGTGTGTGGGTGCATCCCAAGTCTCTAAAATTGCATCTACGTTTCCATCACACACATGCTTATGCGTGTATATAATGCGTATGATTATAGTTTCTTTTGAAAACTGGAAATTATGTATTAGGCTAAATGTTTCAGGTAAAATGACGTTACTCATATAATACCCAACGCTCAGGAATAATAAGCCTCACATGTGACTGAATGGAAATGACAATAAATAAAAAATACAATATTTCTAATTAATTAAGAAAGTTGTTTGTGATCCATGTTGTTGTTTAGATTTAGATCTTAGTCCATCCCATCGGGGATGCATGGAGAGACGCAAGGAAACCACGCGAGGAGAGAGGAAAGAAGGAAATGTGTTTTTCGAGTGATGAGACAATCAGTTGTCAGTTGTCAGTCGGCTGATCCAGAAAATACGTAAGTGAGGGGACGTGGATGCAATTTCTGAGACTTGCGCTTAAACTGTGTGTGTGGTGTTTGCTCTTTCACTATCCTGCGGGCTCCTGGATCCCTGCTCAACCAACACACCAGCCATCAATCGGCTCGTCACCTCTCCCGTCACCAGGCTCAGCTCACACCCAGATTGTTGTCTCAACTACTGTGGTAGAGCCTCAGGCTCTCTTTCAAGTTTAGCGAATTCAGACAACAATTACTTCCTGTTGATTTTTTGTATGTTTTCCCTTGTGCCTCAGGAGTCAGCCTGACACCACCACTCACCCTTGTCCACCCGTCCTGAATCTGCCGTCGACCATCGCTCCACTGCCCTCTGCCTCAGCCAGCCATCTTCTCCTCTCCACTCCACCTCTATTCTCTGCAATCCTACAATAAATCATATTTAGAGTATATAATATAATATGCAAATATATATCAGCAGAATTAAAGACTCCACACTCACCATTGATGGCAACACACCCTCTCCCTCGACTCCCATACTGGCCAAATGTTCAAATCCTCCTTTGTGATATAATGTTAAAACCTGCCACTTTTCTTGCACCTGCTGCAGCTGGAACATTGATCCGCAACTTATTTCCTCCCACCTTGAGTATTGCCACTCCTCGCAGACCTCCTCTCCCCTAACCCTCATCTTGTTTCCATTTAACACACGTTTTAAAAAAATAATAATAATAAGGTTTTTCATGTTGATCATTACTGTATGTATCCAAACCTAATTAGAAGGATAACGCCTTGTCCCCAAACATGCATACAAGTAAAAATGTCCATTCATTGAACATAGCTGTTGAGCTTTCACAGTATGTGTTACTGTAGTTGTGTGTTTTATATAAATAGGTTATTAGTAGTTGTTCATTCATAGGGAGAGATCATTATTACCGTCATAACAGGATGAGACGGTGCCTGCACACATCATTGTTTGTACTAATACGGTATATTAAATGTATTTAAGAAAGTTTTCCCCAGATTTATAATCTCTATCATTGACATAAAAGAGTTAACTAAAATAGGATTTGAAAATATATCTGACAAATTATCATTACAATAACAATGTATCTGAAAATTATGTTTCTTCTTTTGTCTAATGAATGCTTTTTCAAACGTATATTTATTACATTCAAATAAATGTTATTATATTTAAAAATCTTCAGCAGTGTGTCTTATGTGACTGAATGTTTTTCATGTTGCAGTGTGTTTCTGTTGAACACAGCAGAGAGTTCAAACACTCCTCTGCAATCTGATTGGCTGCTATTGGATTTTAGTATTTGGATCTGGAAAATGAAGAGTTGATTCACTGTAATTATTATAAGAACATAACTTTGAATCTTTGTGCTTGATGATGACATCAAGTCATTCCAAGACAGGGATGAAGTACCAGTGAAGACATAAATCATTGGTGTTGAAGTCTGAACTCTTCATATCCATGAATCAATATTACGGAGGGTATTTGAAATTAATACATTCATACATTTCACTACATTTCTGGAGGCATAAAATGACGAGAGTAAAAGTGAAGAAGACACATTTACTGCATGTATGTTTTTGGGAGCGCAAAAATATGCATCCATCAGAGTCGGGTATGGATTAGTCATTTATTTCCTGGTCCCACGATCTTATTTGATTAAATGTCATCTCAAGCACGACGAAAAATGACTTGTCAATAAACGAATGAGAGAAAGAAAGCAAAAAAAATATTCCAGCATTTCCCTCCTCAATCACAAAATGGTCTAATCTGTCAGATGTCGAATGATGCAGTGCACTTTAACCACCACATAATCTGTCTCCACCATCAATTGTCCAGTTGAAGCATACACTTTATGAATTATAATGCGGGCTAATCGTCATCCCACAGTAACAGAATTCCAGAAGCCCAGTTAATTCCTGATGATGTATCCACAAGCTCGGCAGTTCTCTGCCGACTACAGCACATCTAAAACAAAGGCTAACTGAACATGGTTCCCCAGACTGTAGCTGACATGTTCCTATCATGCCGCTCAACCTCTGAATCCACAAGCCCCTAATGAGGCAAGTGTGCATCTCTGTGTTTTAGCAACGTGACCTTGACCGTCAGTTTGGGACACTGAAACTGGGAGATGATGCTGATGAAATATTTCTGGTCGATGTTCAACGATCTGCGTAATCATCAGACGTTCACAGGGTTTCAGTGGAACAATCAATACAGGCCTACTGGCAATGTGGTTCTATTGAAAGGAGCTGGATGTCCATGTACAGTAGACACATGAATGCATCGTATTCTGTAGCCACACTATCTTTCAAGCTCAGGTACCACTACAAGCCGGTTTAAGTCGGGGGAAACAGCCACTGGAGAATTGACTCAGCCTGTTTAGAAACATACGGAGCATTAGGTCTCACACATTTATTTGAGAATATATTTTGGCGATACAGTTTTTAGAAATTGGACACTGTCAAGAATTCCTCATTTTCAGTCACGTGACTGGCGCGGAGACCTGGAGGGCAAAGCCATGTTCTGACATGGCAGCTAACACTGGGAACACCATAGAGCTACCGCACAAGCCTGTCAAATGTTCATCTTTAACAACCCGCAAGTGTTAAGACAAAGATATATCAGCAAACTGCAAGTCTTAGGCATGTGTGACCCATACACAGCCCCCACTGCCATATTTCAATCATTAAAAGTGAAGTGTGCTTTACGATGATCAGCAATGCAAATTTGCTGTTTTTGTCAATTGAGTCTGGTAGCTTTGAGGAGAGCTAATTGTATGTTTGGTACGTTAATCAATTGTAATAACTGTCCAAATCCCTGTTGATTTTATGTATTTTCGAATAGGCCTACATTTTCTATTTCAGACGAGTAAAACACTTGCCACTTCGGGAAGTGGCTGAAAAAGCTAATTTTTTTACTTGCTAGATCAGACAACTGCATGACACATTCCACTTGCTTGAACTTATAGTTCACCCGGGCAAGCGATAATGTGGAGCCCTGAAACTTTTTTCCATTGTGACGTTAAGCATTCCCACAGAATGACCCACCATTGACAGCCTGGGCTGCAGTGGAGAAGCAGTAATTGGTGCGATTTAACTTGTAGATCAGCGGAACATCTGTATTGTACAAATGCACAATCTCCTCCTCTCTGGATTTTCATTCTGAGACAGTTCGACAATCAAAAGCAGAGACCAATAACGGCGCAGGAAGTGGTTACTTTGTCCAATCAATTTGAGTTATTTGTCTGCGCTTGTATAAAATAGGTTTGATTTTCTACAGGTTGAAACAAGATCGTGTGCTCTGTGTTATCAGTGGTTATTGGTGGCTGTCAGTTTCCAACTGTCAAAAACATTGATGACCTTAATTTTGGATGAAGAAAGTTAAGGGGAAGATGTAAGTGCCTTTGAAAAAGTGTTAAAGATCAATTATTGGTTGAATAAGTATAACAATGACGTGAATGGCCTTCGCAGTCACCAGATCTCAACCCAACTGAGTGGAGCCATGTCAGGTCAGCACTCTCCACCGTCATCATCACAACACCAAATGAGGGAATATCTTTAAGAAGAGTGCTGTTCATCCCTCCTGTAGAGTTCCACACACTGGGAGAATCTACGCTAATTTGTGACGGAACGACACTTTACCTATGTCGTCTTTTTCTTGCTTTTGTCATCCTCAAGTCTGAGAGAAATCCCAATTTAACTGCGTTGCAGTCAATGTCAAACTGCAAGTCTTTCATGAGCTCATCAAATGCATGACTCAATTACACTTGACTCCAAGTATTCTGGCCAGAGTTTACACCACTGCTTACAGTAATGGTGAACATAGCGTAGGTCTACACATGTGTAAACCTCTAGGATGGATGGGGCTCAGAAGGTGGAACAGGTGTGCGTGTGTGTGTGTGTGTGTGTGATTGCCAGATTCAAAGTCAAATTGTAAAGTGCTTTGTAGACAAGGTAGAAAAGTGCAATACAAGAGTAGTTTAATTTAATTGTCTTATTTTTTGTTTAAATATATGAACCCTTGACTAATAATAATAATAATACATTTTATAAGAATCAAACACCATTTTGACGATTGTTGTCTATCTCTACGGCAGGTTTTGAGAATTAGAATTGATTAAAACAGTACATTTCAGACATTCCTGTAATTGTCTTTAATTACAACAAAAATAACACAAAACATACTTTTCCTGGGACACCCGTTGAATCCCAACAAAATCTGGAAGCATGTGAAAATGTCAATAAATAAGGCATATTAGGTGAGGCACCAAACCCCTCACCTATCAATGGAGCTGCTTCAGTTGTTAGCACCAGTGGCTTTAGTACCAGCAGAGAGGCTGCCATTCTTCATCCACACATGGAGAAATAATGTTATGCATGTGTTATCAACAATTAACCCTCCTACTCAGACCCTATGCAGACTGACCATCTTGTTCACTTGTGGTGATATGGTGTGATCCTAATCTCGAGGAGGATGGATGGAAGCGGGCGGTGATTGTTTAAGGGGGCGGGGACACTGGGGGAGAAAATGTGGACATGCAGAGATTTGCCGCGTCAAGTTAGTCACAGAAAACGCCGAAGTAAATACAGAAGGTGTACTTTCAAAATAAAAGCCTGATCGTTGTTGATTGCTGTTTGAGACGTTCACAGCCTTCTGTCAAGCAACACTTGTTTTGTACATTAACTGTGGCTTTACAGTGATACTAAACAGTTTGTCATTGAAAGGATGCACAATAGACTTCATAGAGACTATTAACAGAGCCTTTGAAGCTCATGAATGGTAGCTTACAGACCTGCGCTGAGATGGCATCAAACCCAAAATCTTAACTCAAGGTCCACTTCCTAGCTATAGCCATAGCTTTCAATCATATCTCATGTTCTTCATAAGTGAATGAAGTTGTATCAGTTGTTATGGATAGGGTGGGGTCCTTTGTCATCCTATCATCTCCATGATTAAATTCCATCAACTGCTGAAGCCAATTAGATTCAGTCGAAAGCTCCGGAAAGGCTTGTAAGCAGACCTTGATATACTTTTTCCAAGTACCAATTCCAAGATCAAGGTTAATGTTTATGCTCAGCTGTACTAAAATGTGATAGAGGGTTTTATCTAAACTAATCTAAATTCAATTTCCAAAACATATAATTTTACAAGTCCACATTAAAATTACCTGTTAAATACATGTAACAGTAAAGTTTAATGCAAACACAGGTTCTGTAACGACGCACGACTTTAGGTTTTCAGAAGTTTTTTTTTTCTTTCAATTGTAATGATAAAAGATTGGGTCACTGTTTTCATCTCAATTAGTCTACAGTATCCATCTTGATATATTAGCCTATGTAAAAAAAAGAGCGTCATTGAAATGTGCAGATTCACTTAAAAAAATACATTTAAATTGATCATCATACGTCACTTTATTCCTGGCTACCTTTCACTCAAAAAACAGATTGAAAGTGCACGTTTACAAATAAAGGTTTTATTTTGATAGTGACCGGAAATGTTCATATTAATGCTTGTAGCTGGACGGGTGAAGCTGTTTCTCTTGCGGAAAACAGCCAAGACAGGAGCGGGGGTTAGTGTGCCCGTCGAGGCGACTTTCCATGAGCCTTTTTTTTTTTTTATTATTTCAACCAGACTGAGGTTTTAATGCATGTAAACTCGGCTGCTGTGTCGCGGGCGGGCTGAGGGCACCCGCTGCCGCCTACGGGAAACAACGTTAGCACTCAAAGGAGACGGGAATGTGTCTTCACACACGGTAAGCGGACGCGCCAGTAGCCTATAGATAATGTACGTGGTTTCCACAGCATCTGGAAGGATGGGGCCACATCACCACCTCACAACATAGCAGGTGAAATGAGATGCCACGCCAGACAATGACGAGCCGACGTGAAAATGAAATTCGAGTTCAAGTCAAATATACACAGTTGAGCTTGGAGAAGCTGTTGGATAAGTCTGAGGGGGGGCATTGGTCCTCTGTTATCGCCGGAGAGCGCCCGGACAATTCACAGCTTTTGACACTGACGTTATTGTGAAACGTGAACATGTTGTATTTGGACAAGAGCTTCGTGTTTTTCAATGTGTTTCCACAACCTGTGTATTTACCAGAGCGCAACATGTATCTAGGTAGGCCCTAAAACAGAAAGCCCCGGTCCCTGTGTGCAGACCCTGACGCCAGAATCTGCCAATTTAAGGAGACGTTTTTCATTTGGGCATGCACATGACATACTACCGTCAAACGTCCAGCGTTCATTTAGTTACCTGCCAGGAATATGAAACCTGTAATAAACAGCTAGATTTTGACATGGATGTTGGCGTGACTCTGTCTCCCCAGAAGAGACATCATCTTATAGCTGCCAGGTGCAGGAATTAGGGACAGTATTGTACCTATCCTAAGTGCAAAACGAATGCCTGGTTGTTGAAATGAAGCCATGGTTAATGTATTCCTCATGTGTTCCTCTTTATTCAGGGCATGTGAAGAGGGACTATGGAAGGCCAAAATGCAATAAACTGTCCAACACAGAGGAATGATGGAGACGGAGGGAGTCATACAAACATCAGCTTGTTTGATCCGATGTTAATTAAATCCACAACTCTGGCATGGTATACGGCGGTGGCGTACAAAGATGGAGTGGAGCTGGTAAAACCATCCCGTTTGTAAAGCTGAATGAGGAAACGAGAGGTGTACGTTCTTTGGATCCCGTCGCTGAAAGAGAGTAGGCGTACTCAATCTGGGCATATGACACAAGACTAGCTGAGTCGAACAACAGCGTTGGATGGAGTGACCACGGATGCAGCTATGTAAGAAGATGTCTCTCCAGTGTACATGCCCTGACAATCGACATACTACTGTGATCCATGCCACACATGTGGGGTCTCAGGGGGGAAAGCTGGTTACTCAGCAGAAGAGAAACGAGCAGATGATATATACCTGTGTTCTCTCAGCGATTGGTCTACTTCCGTAGGAAGACAAACTGCTTTCCATTTTTTGATCACGCTCCAAGTGCTCACCATGCCTAGGAACCGAGCCTTTTCCGAGCCAGAGTACTCTGCGGAGTATTCGGCAGACTGCTCGGTTACGCTGCCCTCTGACCCCGGGCAGGCGGTTGGGCGAACACACGAGGTCACGGTTCGGAGCTCAGGATGCTGCCTCTGCCTGCCGCGGTTCATGCGCCTCACCTTTGCGCCCGAGTCTCTGGAGAACCTCTACCAGACCTACTTCAGACGGCAGAGACACGAAACCCTGCTGGTGCTCGTTGTGTTTGCCGCACTCTTCGACAGCTACATCATCGTCATGTGTTCGGTGGTCTACACCACTGACAAGCTGGCTTCTGTTTTAGTGGCATCGGTAGGACTGGCAGCAGATATTATCCTCTACCTGCTGTGCCGCTTCGGGCTGCTGCCAGACCGCATATCGAGACGGGTGGTGCCCTACGCCCTGTGGGTGCTCATAGCAGCTCAGATATTCTGCCACCTGGGACTGAACTATGCTCGCTTCCACCAGGCCAGTGATACGGTGGGCTGGCAGGCTTTCTTCAGCTTCTCTTTTTTCCTGACTCTGCCTTTGAGGCTGACACCCATCGTGCTCATCACTACTGTATCCTGCGGAGTCCACACCCTGGTTCTAGGCGTCACCATCGCCCAGCAGCAGCAGGAGGACATCCAGGGGGCAGCACTTGGCAGACAGGTGAGAGTGAGAAGGGAGGTGGTGTGGAGGGGACAGCATGTGTTGGTCCTGAAATGCATTTACTTGTGTGTAATCTCATGTAGCCAAAGCTCCACTCAGAAGTAGTGCTGTCAACACAAACGTAGGTTCATAGATAGTTGGCCAAAAGCCAACCGCATCTGCTGTTTCACATTTAGGGTCACAGACTAAGCGAGGGAATCGTTATTGTACATATTATACCCAAGTTTGAGGTTCGATACCCAACTCTAGTCAGTATCTTGATTGTTTTGTGTTATAAGTAGTAGAAGTAGTGTTTTAGGCATTTTGCCTTTTTATTTGATATGTTCACAGTAGAGACAGACAGGAAAGTTAGTGAGGGACATGAAATGCAACAAAGATCCCCAGCTGGAATTGAATTGAACCAAGTACATTGCATTTATATGGAATACGTGCCTTCGACCACTTGGTCCAGGAGTTGCCCTGAAATTGTTTTCAAAGAGATTTTCTCCTGACTAACTTCACCCTGATAGACAGAGGTTTAAACTAAACGAGTCAATGACCCATTAACGACTTAAGTGGAAAGGTTGACCGCAGGTGATGATTGGGTCTGATACAATAGTTTAGTTGAAACAGAGATGTGAAAATGAAATCATTCAGTGTATATTTTTATTCCGCT
>CALSBV010012130.1:0-26401 GCA_943590825.1 Bovichtus diacanthus
CTTCAGCTGCATTGTGTATTTCAGAATGTGACCTTTAATTCCACTATATTTCACGTGTAAAGTCGTCAGTCTACTCTTCAAGCTATCTCTTTTCTAGCAAGATAAGCTGGCAGATGGTCACACCTGAATGCGCATCAGAAACCCTTCCACTTTCTGTCCCGTTTTGAACCCAGATCAGATTTTGTCACTCAACAGCTAAACCATGAAAGTTTGTAATTGTTAAAAAATCCTTTCATGTGACCATGTGGCCTAATGGACAAGGTGTCTGACTTCAAATTAGAAGATTGAGGGTTCAAGTCCCTTTGTTGTTTAGAGCTTCACAAGGACATAAGCCAATATGTTTAAATGTTGATTGCTGCCAGTTTGAGCAAAACTGGTCAAAAATAATGTCCAGTGTAGTGGAGAAGGAGGACATTTAAGCCTTTTACTTTCACATGTGGAGTCAGCTGTCTACCATCTTAAATATCTCTCCTCCACCATCGCCAAGCTAGAAGTAGGTCACACCTGATTGACCATCAAAAACGTATCCAATTTCAAACTATTTTTACCATTTTATTTCCTAAAAATGATTGTCAAAAAACAACATCAAAGTGGGCCAGTTAACTCAGATAGTCGGAGTGTGGTGCTAATAACACCAAGGTCATGGGTTCTATGCCCATACTGGCCACTAAACCTGATTTATGAACTTATTATGTCTTCAGCTGCATTGTGTATTTCAGAATGTGACCTTTAATTCCACTATCTTTCACGTGTAAAGTCATCAGTCTACTCTTCAAGCTATCTCTTCTCTAGCAAGATAAGCTGGCAGATGGTCACACCTGAATGCGCTTCATAAACTCTTCCACTTTCTGTCCTGATTTGATCCCAGATCAGATTTTGTCACTCAACAGCTAAACCATGCCAGTTTGGAATTGTGAAAAAGACCTTTTGTGTGACCATGTTTCCTAATGAACAAGCCATCAGATTTTGAATCGAAAGATTGAAGGTTCACGTCCCTTCGTGGTATAGAGCTTCACCAGCATATAAGCCAATATGTTGGAGTGTTGACGGCTGCCATTTTGAGCACAATGAAACAAAACATATGTCCAGTATAGTGGAGAAGGAGAACATTTAAGCCTTTTACTTTTACATGTGAAGTCAGCAGTCTGCCATCTGAAATATCTCTCCTCTTCCAACGCCAAGCTAGAAGTAGGTCACACCTTGATTGACCATCAAAAACGTATCCAATTTCAAACTATTTTTACCATTTTATTTCCTAAAAATGATTGTCAAAAAACAACATCGAAACTGGGCCAATTAGCTCATTGTGAAAAAGAGCTTTTATGTGACCATGTTTCTGAATGAACAAGCCGTCTGATTTCAAATCAGAAGATTGAGGGTTCAAGTCCCTTCGTTGTTGAAAACTTCAGCAGGATATAAGCCAATATGTTGGACTGTTGACTGCTGCCATTTTAAGAAAGAGGACATTTATCCTTTTACTTTCACAAGTGATGTCAGCACTCTCCCATATTAAGTATTTATCTGAGATACAACACCAACAACCTCAGAGTGGTTCATTCCTGATTAACCATCCAAAACTGGTCCAGTTCTGTATATTATTTTCCAGTTCCCAAAAAATCCTCAATTATGGTGTTAAAAACGCCTTTAGCCTCTGATAGTAATATAACAAATCAAATTGTCTGCAGCTGCCTGCTGCTATTTATAAGCAAAGTGCATGCTCTATAACTTAACATATTTCCCCTCCACCATCATCAAACTTGGAGCTTCTCACACCTGACAGAATATCCAAAATGTGTCAACTGTTCGTTCAGTCCCGGCTTAACTTTTGAAAAAACATTCAAAATTTAAAAGCAGGACGGTATGCTCATCTTTTTTAACGGGGTGCTGGTCACACCAATAGTGTGGCTTTGATTCACGTGAGATGCAATGAAGTGTATGGGGGTTGTTTAGTCTGTATGTCTTGTTGTGGTTGCATTTTGTCTGATTCATAGCATAAAATAATCCCTCTTGTTTCTCTATTATGTGCATCCACTGTATAATACACTAATGATTAAGTCTCAACACCACTGTATTTTATGACAAGTGATAATTCTTCTGATGTTTGTAGGCAGGGTATTATTCCCGTGCTTTTAAGGTCAAACCAGATTATTTGTTACAGATGGTAAATATACGGACGTAGTGAAGTGAAGGGACACAAACACTCTATGAAATCACCTTTTCTTATTTATTCCTTCTCTTTATATCATAGTTAATTAGGCATTGTGCTGACGCAAGCTGGGGAGTTGTGAACCAGTGTGTGATTTTTGGTCCCTCTGACTCTGTGTCTGTGAGTCATGGTGTCACCTACGGCTATAGGGTTGTTAGGTCAAAAGAACAGCAAACAGTTGTTGTGACAGCTAATAATATGCGAGTTGAGGCTTGTTTGGAGGAGGTGGTCCGTGTCTTTGTGTGTGTCCACAAGCAGGTGTGCTGTGGAGCTGTGCTCATGCTGCTTCAAAATATTAATGATGATCAGCCAGTGAAAATTAATATCAGGGAACATGCAGCCAGTGCTTTTCGTTGTTAATTAAATTAGACTTCATATTTAATTTAGCAACTGCATCAATGAAAAGTGAACAGTATTAGATTTTTCCATTTTCTTACACGTAGGTACATGGCTCAACATCCCTTCAGCTAAAGTATTGATTATATTACAACTGCACTCATATTTTTATATTAATGTATTAATATACAAAACATAAAATGAATATGCTCTCCTCAAAGCCTCCAGTAATTTTTACCTCGCTGATAGTTGTAAAGTACACTTCATTCAAACTCAACAGAAACTCATCAAGCCGTCTTGTGATCCAACTCTGGTTTTGAGAGTTTGAAAGAGAAACTGAATATGTAACAGATATAACAAAGTAGCACCCCCCGTAACATTTTTTACTGTTTACTAACCCAGCTTTCAGTGCTGGTCGGTGCTTCCGTGACGTCAACAATGGCACTCCAGAAAAAAAGTATTGCATACTTTTAACAGGCTTTCCTGTGTTACGCCTATACGTGATAATTTTGCTCGAAAAAAGGCTATTACTGTAACCCCTGGACCAAATGTGTAATGTGAACATTGACTCTCCTAGTGACCAACACCCATACTGCTCTAACATGTTTTCTGTCATCAAATGTAAATGATCAAATAAACTTTTTTTTTTTTTGCCTTAATATGGTCATTGACAATAAGTTGAACTTTACCCTAATTCAACTTTACGTTTACTTCGGCTTCATCTGACTTTCAGACAGAACATAGAGAGATGGACGAATTGATATAACTATTTGTCTGTTTTCCCCCCAGGAAACAGTAAATAGCCGTATGAGAGTCCAAGTATAGAAACATATGATTGACCAAGTAAACATGAGTGAGCAAGGGGGACAGAGTCTGAGCAGTTAGCAAGCACAAATGTGAGGGTTAAAATGGACATTTATTGCATTCAAAACTAGTGGGACTGCAGGGACGCAACTAATTTGACATTTAAAGAATTAGTGTGCAATGACAGACTGGTAAGTGTGAAACAAGTGTTGAGTTTGTTCTGTTTCCTCCAGTGGTGTTTAAGCAGATTGCAAGGTCTTTAGAATACTATCACATCGGATACTTGACAACATTGTTAAATTAACAATTGACGTGTCCATATCACTGCAGGTGTCAGCTTTTTCACATTTAGAGCCTAGAAGTAAACAATTAGGTCGTAGGTAGACAGTGTTGGGAAGTTTATTTTGAAGGCGGAGTCTTACAAGATAATACTTCAAAACAGGTATTGAGGTTACAGTTCTGTCGTGGCTCCATCTCAAAACATGTTCTGCACTCACAAATCTGTCCTTGCAAGCTCTTCAATCTTAATTTATGAATTTATTATTAAATGTGTGCTCAATCAATTGTTTTCTTGAAGATGAACTGCCAAATCTCAAAACTGACAGGACACTGAACCATAACTGTTCACCTATTGTATCGCTTTGGATTAAAAACCTGAGCTCAAGTGTCAAAAAACAGAATTGAGCACATAGTTATAAAGAAGCTGGGGAATAATAGGTTGTAAATGAAAAGAAAGAGCATGTGAGATAGTGTGAAGAGTATAAGTGCAATGAAGTGGGAGAAGGAAAGAGTAGCTAACGTCCGGAGTGACTGTGGAGAGTGCTGAGTGGGCGGGGTGGTGGTGGTGGAGGAGGAGGAGGAGACGAGCTGAAGCTGAAGCTAGTGGTCTCAGCCTCCTTCTCAGAATTATCCCTTAGTGACGCAAGCTCCTCCACTCACATCCTGACAGCTGCTCCCTGCCTGGTTACAGCGCTCCTCTGGCCTGTCCAATAACATTCATGCTCATTTCCGCTTTAGTGCATGGCTTTCCCCCACTGGGTTTTACCAATACAGCTCCATTTAGGCTCATTAGCACATGTTCACTTACCTTTTTTGATTTCATCCAATCTATGCACTAGTGGGACCTCAGTGTCGCACACTCACTGGGTCTCCTTTTTCTTTTGATGAAGAGAAGCAAAAATCGAGGAAAAATCGAAATATATTCTTACTCCACTTCTCCACGTCTCAGGCATTGTTCTTACTGAGTGACGACATATTGTATACACCAAAGTACAGCGGATGCTCCAGAAATAGCTCAATGGCCTTCAGTGTTTTTATATTGGTCCTCTTAAAACTATATTGTAAATATTGCAGCAATATAGTAATGACATAATTCTCTTTCCCTCAATTAAACATCTAAAAGGCTGTATGGCTAGTGGAAAATGACAATGACAGTCTGTAAAAACTGGTGTGAAATTTGGGCTTAAAACGATAATACTGACCAAAGAATATTACAACACCAGGTTTATGGCAAATTCAAACATATAGTTTATGATACAGACTGAAACATGGCAATGAGGTCATGTTCTCACAAGTATTTCTGGGAAATAATTATTAGGGGGTTTAATGACATGAAGAGGAGTTTACATACAGTGACATATTACACATTTTAGACTGATATTATAAGGTAAACAAGAGCGGCTTTGTGAGGATAAATGCTTAAATCAGCATGCATATATCATTGAGTGGAAAGTGTTATTAGTAATGTCATTCTCATGTTTTATCTAAACATGCTCTTTTATGGAAACCTACGTCCTACGTCGTCACACAGAATGACAAAATACTTTTCAATCTAAGGCAGGCTAACTTCTCGTTTCACCAGGATTTCTGCCACCATACAAAAAGCTATCACGTTACTACTTTCTAAGGTGACATTAATGGTCTCTATCCCATTCATCTGCCTGAGTACTTTGTGGGGAGGAAAAAAAACGTTCACTAAGGTTTTGGGACATTCCAGAGTGTACGTATCTTTTCCCTTACAGCCCATTCATGAAATCTGAAGTAGTTCCCTGAGGAAATGAGACATTATGACCAACAACAAGTAATATTGTCATCTTTTTACATGATGGGATTAAAGCTTTATTTTTTTTTTTCTTCACGGGACTCAATCTAAATTAATTTAGTGTAAATTAAATCAGGTGAATGAAAAACAAAAATAGCAGTTTTGGACAGATTTTCGTTGGAACTGACAAAGCCCACTTAGATAGCAAAAGAATTATTATTACATGACCACATCCATCACAACTTTATTTGACAATCCCATCTTGGTCATACATTCTTAACAGACGCTCATTTTCTCTCATGGCAACCACCAATGACAATACACAATGTCTTACTGCAAAATAGCAAGAAACATTGTTTAAGACACTGGTAGAATAAAAATGGAGACACTCCAACTGGCTGTACAAGACAAAAGAGAACCTCCTCCTCTCTCAATTATCATTGTATTCTTCTTTATGCTCTCAGCTCAGACTTTCAGTACAATAGTACTTTAATATTGAAACACACACAAACTGCAAAGTCTCCAAGCCCTTTACAAGGACCAAGAGCAATGGGCAAGCAAACATTGAATGTGGACTGCATTTGTTCTTGTGAGATAATCCGATTGCACAGACCTGTTCCAGTTCCTTTCAAATGCAAGAATCAATTCACCTAAATTCTACAGTGTTTATATGTACATCCAGATGATTGGGCGATACCCAACTTTACCTGTTTAGCTACAGTTCAACATGTTATATTCTGGAAGATAGTCCTACTTCATGCTCTGATAATGTCTTGATGACATGGGAAAAAAATAAACAATTTTCACGACTATTTTGCCTCAATTTTTAGACGCCTCAAGTTCACAGTGCATTCCATTACTCTTTACCCTCTACACTGCAGACTTCACCCACAATATGGCAAAATGTCACCTGCAGAAGTTCTCCGACGACTCTGCTATTGTTGACCTCATCTCTGATGGGGACGACAAGGAGTACAAGGAACTTACTCAGGATTTTGCTCTCTGGTGCCAGAAGAACCATCTCCAGCTCAACTCAGGGAAGACCAAGGAGCTGGTGGTGGACTTCAGAAGGCGCAAACACTCTCCACGGACAACGGACATTGAGATTGTAAAATCTTACAAGTATCTGGGTGTTCACCTGAACAATAAAATGGACTGGTCAGATGGCTCTGTACAAGAAAGGACAGAGCCAACTCTGTCTGCTGAGGAGACTGAGGTTGTTTGGAGTGCAGGAGGCACTCCTGAGGACCTTTTTTGACTCTGTGGTGGCTTCAGCCATCTTTTATGGAGTGGTCTGCTGGGGCAGCGGCATCTCTGCTGCTGATAGGAAGAGACTTAACAAACTGGTAAAGAAGGCCAGCTCTGTCCTGGGGAGCCCTCTGGACACTGTGGAGGTGGTGGGAGACAGGAGAATGATGGCCAAGCTGTCATCCCTGTTGGAAAACATGTCCCACCCCCTCCAGGACACTTTGTCCGCACTGAACAGCTCCATCAGTGACAGGCTGCTTCACCCGCGGTGTCACACGGAGAGATACCGCAGGTCCTTCCTTCCTGCAGCAGTCAGACTGTACAATCTCCACAGCCCCTGGTAGACCATCACACACTCACCAATTCAGACTGAAATTACACTCCTGTGCAATATCTCTGTGCAATATTTTTACACTTACTATCCATTGTTACTATTGTTGTATTTAGCCAGGTACCACTGCATTCACACTTTACTTACCTACTTAACCATCCACTTAATTTTAGTGTTCACGTGTGTTTTTATTGTATTCTTTTTTTACCTTTCTGCTGTAACCATGTAAATTTCCCCGCTGTGGGACTAATAAAGGATTTCTGATTCTGATTCTAATTAGGACCCTTACTTGTACTTCTGGATGTAATAGTTCCATGTCCATCCACTGACCCATATGCCTATTGCTATGCTCATAATGCTGCAAAGCTGTACTCTCCTTTACGGGGACCCGGAAGTGCTTGTTAAACCGGACATACACATTTGCCAATGTGACTTACCTTGGCTAGCAGTGGTTTTAATGCTGTCATAGTCTAGTGGTTTAACCTCTACAAAATGTTTCTTACAACTGCAAATTGTGAGTAGTTTAATGTATGTAGTTATGTAAAGAGTCACGTGCATGCGCATGCAGGGCTGCCTCAAACGTAGCCAAATTAACCAGTTAAGTTAGCGAACCTTAACGCTAGCTAACTTTAGCTGTCAGCTTACGCTCAGTGTTAGTCAACATTACCTAACGTGACATTGTTTATAACTGCTTCTACTTACCTGTGTTGGACTATGTTTGTGTCGCTTTCAACCTAAAGTGTTGTGAGTTTCGAACGTTGTCACGCTCAGCTTTCATTCTTGTGGTAACGTTATTTAGCGGTTAACTTGAGTTAGCTTAGTAGCTAAATATGTTAGCCAGGTTTAAGTAACGCTAGCTAAATACTTTCATACGTATTATTTGTCTAGTTTGCTAAGCATCAATGGTATTACTGATTTAATACACATCTGCTGCTCTTTTTCATTTCCCAGTGGCCAAGGCAAAATCAAAGTAAGTGGAAGGCGCTTGAACTATTAAAATAGTCAGCTGTATCAGTTGTATAATTTGCTGTAGCAAGAAACATACCAAATGCCCTGTACTGGCAGAAATGCTATTAACTTCACTAATATTCTTTTTTACTAGGGCTGTCTTGGTGCAGATGATGAGCGCTGCAGGGACAGGCTACTTCTTCAACACAAAGAGGAACCGTCTCAAAGACAAACTGGTACTGCGGAAACATGATCCACTTGGTAAGATATAAATAAACAGCTGCAGATTGCACAATAAAAAAAAAACTTTTTTTATTAAGCATTAGTCGGCTGCAAACATTTTTTTTTTTTTAAGAACAAACTCATGTTTATGGTAATTTCACCAGGTTGTTAATGTTTACAACAAGTCATTTTAGGATGGCAACATAAGCACGTGTCTATATCTACACTGTAGCAGGAGGCTGATTCATTCTAGATCATTTAAAATCAATATATAATTTAGACAAAAACCTATGTATATGTTGAGAAACCTTAGCGGCAGACTGGTTTTATTTGGCAGACAGAGGTAAAACAATATCTTTTGTGATATTAAATTGTAACACAGGCTAGATCATTCAGGCTCTGGGGAATGTTTATTCATTTGTTGTATGGTGTAGTAAAGGTTTAGTGGGTGTGGGGTGGGACCATTAAAGTTTAAATCTAGATGCGATAATCTTCATCTCCACAAATGTCATTACCATAGACCAAGAATCTATGAAGGTTATAATGGTGTTTATCTGGCATGTTACAGTACAGAAGTGCCTGTATGTGTGTTACACTCATAAAATTCCAGTTAAAATGTCATAAAGCACTGTAATGTACTATGACTAATAACAGCGACTCATAAATTATTATTGTTTTTTATCCCAGTGGTAAAAAGATGACCTGCTACTTGATCTGAGCTTTGGGGGTAACTTGTTCAAATTACGAACAATTCCAGTGAATTGGTTCACTTTCTAAATCATATCAGCTGTTATTGTGCACACACAACACATGACCACCCATTCTCTGTAATAATATGTGGTCTGCATTGTTTTAATTCATCCAGACTGTATTTTACATGGTTCCCACTGGACCTTTTTAAATCTGTGAAGGTTTGTGAATTTAAAGCAGAAAATGTGAAGGTCTTCTTAGTTTTTTTTTTTTTAAATAGACATGGGTCATTGAAAGTGCTTGACTTTATATATTGTGTGCAAAAATATTTAATGAAGTTCTTGTTTTTTGTTTTACTCAACGTTAGTAGTTACCTTCACTGTAACGGGGTTGCTTCTGTAAAGCCCGCTACTTATTCTAAAAATTCTCTGTTGTAACGGTAACTTTTATCCGTGTCTCAAACTATGCTGTGTTGGGTCCTTTTAATTTGAGGGAATTGGGCCTGGAAAGTCCGTTAAAAAGTTCTTGAATTTGATGTTTAAGATGGTGTGAGAACCCTGAACTTGAATCTGCTTTCTGTCTTTGCAGTGAACCGTCACGTCCTGTTTTTTGAGAAGAGGAAGATCAGATCCATTTAACAATGCACCAAAAATAAATGGACAACATAGGCCTGCTCGGTTTAAATTGACTGTTTTTTATAGTCATGTGAAAGTGAACATCTCTGTTTGGCTGGCTGACGTGTTGTCAAAAAGGATTTCTTCTGGGACCTGTCCTCTACCCTCCCCACGGCACCAGTTCAGCATGATGCAAGGCTGAGCTTCAAGAAAGTCTCGACTACCACTGTTTAGACAAGAAACTACAGTTTGTGTGTAAAAGTTATGTCTTTCATATGGCATATACAGTATCATTAATTACAATTCAGTTAAGTGTTTTGCAACTTTATATTTAAACCGGGTAGGCTACTTGTAATTAAACCATTTGTGAAATGTGATTTTAGTTTGGGAAAATGAAGTCAATTACTGGTGGTGGAAGCTAAGTGTTAAGATGTCTGTCAACAATTTAACCAGTATTAAACTGTTTAAAACTATTAAGATTGTCTGTTGTAAGTAGACTTGTCATCACAAAGGCACCACTCTTATAACTTATATTGACAGTCAAATTGATCGGCTTTATATTGATATAACATTGGTTCCATAATATTGTTCTTTCTCTGATGACTCAAAGCAGCTCATTTCATTTGACAGTTGTGTTCGCAGGTCAGTAAGATTCATTGTAGACTTGGTCCTCTAATACTGGCTTATACAAGCTGCTCTCAGAACAGTTCCGCTGGTAGGTCCTTTTTGAAGGGGTAAGATGTCTGCGTGCCAACAGTCTGCACACTCACTCCTGCCACCTGATTGGCTCTGCGGGCCATCTCCTCCAGAGGCATTGTGGGATAATGAGCCATGTAAAATGCCAGTGCTCCAATAAAGCTGTCTCCAGCACCCTGTGAAGAAACAATATTACAAGAAAGCTTTATTAAATTCCACCTGTGGTTCAAACTGTTCCACTGTGTAATTCTACAGCTGTGCTCTTCTCAGCAGAATCATAAAATCTGAGTAGGCTGGGATGAGGATGTATGTGAGGAGCAATAATACAAAGGGTGAATCTGTGTATTAATATGATTGACCTCAAAGCTTTACTGTCAAAAAATGTTCCATACTATATTTAAGCGTAGAGGAACACTGGGTAAAAATAAAAAAATCAGAAGGTACATTTATCAATTCAATAAACTTTCGACAGTAGGGGGTGCTATGGCATTTTTAAGCTGATTCTCCAAGTCTTGTGTTGCTGCCTGAAGTCTGAACTACTTTTAAATGAGTTACTGAATTGTTACCTTGTGTGAAAGTGTGTCTCAGTCTGCTCTTTCAGAGAAACATCTGTATTACGGGCATTACTCATACTCACACCTAATAATGTGAGCACAATGATAAATTAGATGCAAGAAGCTCATGAAACAGCATGGCAATTGGTACATGGCATCCTTTAATATTTAGAAAAGCCGAGTATTTTTCACTGAACTACAAGGAAGACAAAAAGTGCGTTATCTGTTAAAGACTGCTACCTACGACATCCTCTGTAATTCCCCAGATTGTTGCACAAGAACAAATTAACCCTCATTTGTATTACAAGATGGTTTTTTTTCTGAATTAACCTTATCAGAAACTGGAACAAACAATCACACAAAGAAATCCCCACTGTGTTTACTGATTGTTTTTCCAAGTCAGTGGAATAGCACATGGCTGCTTTAATCACGTCACCATAACTCTGGTTTTGGCTATCTGTTTAAACAGATAAACCATGCATTTTCCCTCATCTATTGATAGAGATGGAATGTGGCGTTCACGCCCTGGAGGCGGTTGGCCGAGGGAGGGGGTGGGGGGCGTCTGCTGATGGGAAACGGCACAATGGTATGTGGCGACACGCTCATGTTTAACCACAAATTCCCCCCCGACGCTGGTTCTCACAAGCCCGCTCCATTACTCATCACTGCTGCTCTCAAAAGAGTTCATTGCACTCTCTTCTGAGCACCTCTGTAACCCACCTCCCAACACCCGTCACCCCTCCAACCTCAAAGTAACCCTTTTGTCAGGGGTAAGGTTGTCGGTTGTGCTGGGTTGATTCAGTGACTCGGGGGGGGGGGGCAAACATTGACCCCGACCCGGCAGAGAGGAAAAGAGGGGGGCAAAACATGGTCCATAGTAGCAGCCCAGACAACATGGGTTTTTTCACCAGCACCTAAACTGGTATCATTTAAAGTCTTCTTTGTTCAACCAGATAGATACAGGCAATGTAGAAAACAAGTGTTCTGATTTGACATTTGAAAGGCCATTATTGCACCCCACCCCCGCTGCACGCCACTGGTGTGACTCCTGGAGAGATGCTGGAAAGAGTGAGATCAGAGCTGAAACATTACACAGGCCTGGTGGATTTCCATGTTTAAAGCCATGGTATGTTTATGTCTCCTGTCTGGTAGCTGGGCTGGGCGACAGTACAAGCCAGCGTTTGGAAATAAGGCTTTGGTGAAGCAGTTCCACTGGTTTGGCTCAGGCCCGTCACCCTGTTCACACGTTGCGTTTGAAACAATGATACCACTCTTGATGCTTGGGAACCGATGACCAACAGAGCACAGTACAGGGAAGGGGCCACTTTCAACAACTACATTGGGTAATAGAAGAGATTTAGGTCATTTATCATCATTATTTTTGCATATGCCTCTTGTCATTTTTCTTGAATCACCTGTTGACAATCAACTAATCTACAACCAAATCCCTTTCAAAACAAGCTTCTTTGTCTAGTCAGACTACAATAGGGTGGAGTCGACAAGTTTCTGAAAGCTACTAGTATTAAGGGCTAAACTTGCTAATAGTCAATATTTTTGTGCTGACAGTTAAAATTAGAGAAATCAGATTTTAATGGTAGAATAAAATATTAACAGTTAAGCTCAGAATTGTATTTAAATGGAGGAAAAACATAGACAGTATTTATATTAAAAATATTATTATAGAATGTTATACAAATGTTTTTTAATTTCTTTTAGAAGAGATCACCAACATCAGTTCCTGAATTGGGCCCCCCCTACCGAGGAAAAAAAACAGCCAAGTCTAACCGCTACTGAATACTTAATTTGGAAATTGAAACACCAGACATGGTTGGGCACCTCAGCAGTGCCCAGGAGGCGAACTGGCACCTCTCCAGTTTCCAGTCCACAATCTGTACTTGGTCCGTTTGGGGACTTGAACAGGTGACCCTCCGGTTCCCAAGCCAATGTTGAGCTTTGTGAGGTACAATATGTGGTCTAGTTCAGTCTAAGAGGTGCTGGAAAAGTGTATACATTTCTGCAAGTGTTCTCAAAATCCCTTATCCAAAAATTGTTGAGACAGCAAAAAATAAATAAAAATCTTCCTGCTCACATGCCCTGATTGGGGGCCAACGCAACACGGACATATATTATCATCTTCTCCGTTGACATGGTGAACTTGTTTGCAAAAAATCACTTTCTCATGACTTTCTATGTAATTTCGTAATGAGCCAATCCACATCTAAATAAGTACTGACAAAACAAGACTTGTGTTCCAATATAAACTTTAGGTCACTTGACTGTACGGGCCACCCTCCAACCTTTCTCTGTCTTACTAACATCTCCTCCGCTGAGACTGGCATGTGACGCTACTGGATCTAGTGAATGAAGCTCAACGAGGCTGACAAGCGCTACCCCCTTCAGCCCCGCCACCGCTGCCCTCGACACAGTTTGGTGAAGGTTAGATCTCGAGGCCTGTCAATCAAGTGACACAAGCGCTTGCCGCGGATGAGCTGTGATGCTCTTACTGGTCGACTCCGTCCGCCGCGTCTTGACCTCCGTGCCGTTCCTCTGCCTGTTCTCCTCTGGTACTCAGACGGAAGTTAGAACATTAGGATGGCAGATGTGTCTGCGAGAAGCTTGCCAAATTATCAAAGTATGATTTGGGAAGTTCTCTACAGTTTAAAGTGTTTGTGGTGTGACACTGCAATAAAAGCATGCCATCAGAGAGCCCGTACACTTTGTTGTGTGAATTAAACCGCTCCCAAAAGATGTGGAACTTTTATATTTCTGGTTCAGTTTAATTCAATCGATCAAAAGCGTATAGAACGAGTCTACTTGGGCCAATTCTACACAATAGTGACAAACCTATAGCCATTGAACCTGGTAGAATTTCACTCATAAAACACCGGGGAAGTGACATTTTTAAATGCTTCTGAGAGCTGCTTTCATGGTGTGTGTTTAGAAGAAATAGAGGAAACGGAATGGTTAACACAAGCGGCAAAAAACCTCCATGGCTGTACAGACGAACAAAGGAGCGCATAGAGAAACTCAGAAGTCCGTCAACAGAAATACCAAGGACAAAGACAACTGTAGCGCCTACACGCTTTGATTGACAAGTGATCTTTGTAAAGTGCAGTGGAGAAACACCACGGAAATGAGGCAATGAGCACCAAAGACAGACACAAAGAAAGAAACAGAACCCGTAGAAAATCCCAGAAAGGACTCCACATTGCTTGTCTTTCATGTTATGAGACTTCTGCGCCCACTGAACCTTTCGAGCCTCCAGAACCTGTGACTGTATTTCTCACCCAGACGCCTCCTGCGATCTTGACTCCCAAGTGCAAGTAACTCCTGAAGCCTACAGCCTTTGTCAATGAAAGGCACCCAGGGGAAAGCAAAGACCAACTGAGGGGCAGCGATGACTCAGAGTGGCTTCCACGTCCGGAAGCTTCTAACAAGACTTGCGGACAGCCAGGGACGACTCGTCTGAAGTGAAGAGGGAGGAAGATTCAGTGATCAAAAACACATTTAATTGGACCAATTAGGGCTCTCACATCTCTGAGCCATCCGCAGTGCGTTGTCTTAGTGCTCTTTCGACACTGATCGCCATGACTGCACTGGCAGAGGACTGGCCCAACATCTGGGTTGCTAAACATCAGCTGCTGTAGCATATGCAGTCTGTTCAAAAATGGTGATGTGGCACTTTTCTCATGGTGTCATACTGACCTACAGTTGGCAGGGTTGGGGAATGCGATGCTCAGGAGGTATTCCCTTACCTTTGGATTCCAGGAAGGATTATGCAATTAGGCCTTGCACGTCTCCAGTCATAGGAGAAGAGTGCGAATAATTTGACTGTCCAGACCCACCATGCAGCTGTAATGTCTGGTTTAGACAGCACTGTCTACCTTTTGCCCTACACAGTGGACCTCCCGGAGCAGTGGAAACCAAGGCCACCCAAGTCCTGCTGGGGCTAAAAGGCGCTGGCTGTTTGTTTGTGCGTGTGTGTGTGTGTGTGTGTGTGTGTGTGTGTGTTATAGCCTCCTCTAACTGTCCACACAAAAAAGCCAAGGCTCTGATCTCAGCGAGGGAAGCCTGTACTCAATTTAAGACAAAAGGGAGACAAATGGATAAAAGAGGGAGGGATGGGGGAGACCCACAGTCAATGAGTGGATTCACTTTGTTATTCATCCAGATTCATGACCCTGAGTCAGCCCATAATTGCTTGTGCCATGTAAAATGTGTTATTCCGACAGCTGCATGAGGAGCAGATGATGAAATAGTTACTGTGAGGAGTGAGTGATTTAGCAGCCATATTGGCACATCATTAACCAAGCAAGATCAATCAAAGAGAAATATTCCATCTGGGATGGAAACAAAGTGACAAAATGCATCCAAATAGATGACAGAAAGGTGGATTTGTGTTTGTTCCTATCAGTAGCGGGTCACGCCACCCCGTGGTGCCCAGCTGAACAGTAGCTTAGCTAAAACTGTGAGAAACCGCAAGTGACTCACTATGTTGATATCGAAGAATTGCAGCCTAGAAAAGGGCCTCAATTGACAGTCCGATACTAGTAAAACCGGAGAGCAAGAAAAATCCTGGTGATGACAAGTCTGGAGCCAGTCTCTCATAAACATTACTGTCACTGCTGCTAGAGAAAACACAAACAAAGCAGCAATAACAGAAGAGGTAATCAAAACTTAGGAGGCCTGTGTTACCAGAAACAAGCTCAAAGAAGTGAATAATGATCTTGATAACAACCTGTTGTTTTTTTCTCTCTCTCCAGTAAAATAAAAAGAAAGGGCCTTACTGGAAGAGGGATTATGATGTCCAAAAGAGTTAAACACTCCAGAATTTATGGGCCCATCAAAGAACAGAAAGGGTGGGGTGAGAGCGTGTGTGTGTGTGTGTGTGTGCGTGTGTGTGTGTGTGTGTGTGCGGGGGGACATGCAGCAGGCCCGACCACAGCTTTCTGCTGACTGATGCAAGCCCAAGAGGTGAGTCATGGGAGAAGAAGGGGGAGGATAGGGGTGGTGGGTAAGTTCTCCTGGGGGCTACTGGGAAGTGGGGAGATTGAAGAGGGTGAATAAGGGTAGTTATGTGTGTCTGCTTCGAAATGTGGGGGCATGGAGGAGGTCGCACACCGTTTAATAGAGCAAGCCCTTTGTTCTTAAAATCCAAAGTGACCTGGGTTAAGAAGTAGATGCTGCTGTTTAGATCATCTTCAATTCCTTTGGGTTGTGTCTGTAAAATACACCATAAGGCAAATGTTTCTGTCTCTCTGCTACACATACTCAAACAGTGTCAGGATTAAGGTGGCAAACATTTTTATCTTGGGGGACATACTGTATGCCCTAAGAAGTCTAAAAACCACAGCTGAGGGCAAAAAATGTCCCGCAAGATAAAAATAATTGTTATATATATATTTACCAGTTTAGGCCAATATCCTAATCCTACATTAAGTCTCATTTAATTGTATGCATTTATGCACTAATTACTTTTATTTTTTTTTTATTTTAAAGTGCCCCCAAATACTTGTAAATGCCCCACAAAATATTTCTTTTAATTAATTTTTTTTACTGCCTCTCTTCTTTGCTTTTTCCTCAAAGATCTTTCACAATATCTGTTGTGGGTTACTGGTAAAACTAAGACCGTACGCTTGTTATTGTTTTTTACAATGATGCATGATGAGCATCATTTGGAAATTATAGCACAATAAAAGTCCCTTGGGGAACTATTCAGTAAACGAATCCATTACACCAACAATTAAAAGGTTTAATCAAACAAAGAGGTGATTAACACCTCTGTGCGATGACGTATTTGGTTGGTAGAACACAGGCCCCACAAAACCCTCAGAGGCAGGAAATGCTAACATAGCCGAGGCTCCTGTGACGAAAACAAGCCACAGAGGCCGGTGTGAAATGAGTCAAGTGATTCTGGCCTCTTTGAAATATTCGAATCCTCCTTTTAGGAGGGAAAACAGACGGTGGTCACCACATCCCCAATTCTTAAACCGTTCCACTTGAAAAGCACACAGAACAGTACCAGGAGTTCATTTGACTGTGAGGACTGGACAGACAAACAACGTGACAATGTGTTGTTATGGAAGTAATGTGGAATCTGACGATTTTCTGTGAAAAAGAATATGTTCCTGTATTGCTGAAATTTTTTTAAAGATATTCCTTCCAGTCAGAAGTGGGCTGGTTTACAAAACTTTCCAGTTTTTTCCATTCCAAAACATGTTTTCTTTTTACTTATATCATGAGTGACATCACCCGAATCTCAGCCATAACTTTTGCCTACTATTGAAATGAAAAATACACATGGAAATGGAAAATACAATATACTGTGTATATACGTATATTATATATTGATGCTGATTAATTTTCTCTCAGTCAACTAACCGTTTCCGCTCTCTCTCTGACACAAATGTCAAACTGATTGTGGCGCCAGGAGAATAGTCAGGGGATCATCAAAGTCATTAGGATTTATCCTCTGGGAACCGTGACTATCTGTTCATAATTTAATGGCACTAGTTGAGATATTACTGTCTGGACCAAAGCGGTGGACCGACCGGCTGACCAACTGATATTGACCTCCCTGTAGACATAACTCTAGCGTGGCTAAACACGCTAATCATTCTCTGGTTCAAGCCTTTACAAATGTGATGTGATAATTTCACTGTAAATTAAATATGTTTGGGCTCTGGGATGTTGGTGGAAACAAACAAGATGTGATGGACTTTTTTCACTATCTTCTGGAGTAAATTATAGTTTAATAATTGAAAATTAATTACCAGATTATACAGCCTATGTATGTATATATATTAGGGGGGTTGCGATATACCAGTATTGATGATAACCATGATGAAATAAATAATATCATGTTAATATTACATTTAATACATTATTTTCTGTTCTCGGTTTGTCACCCTCCCCCAACGGCCCACACACAAATGAGTGTAATTAATTTACCAAAAAAAGAGATAAATCTCACAATAAAGAAAGGTAAATATTTCCATTGAATGCATTATTAATATTTATGTTTTTTTTTTTCTTCCTATAGTTATTGCTATATATCGTTATTATGTATCTCTTGGCCATGAAAATCGTGTAGTGAAAATCTGATATATGCGTCATGCCTACCGTAGTGTCCACTGTAGTGACTGCGGTAGTTTTAACATGTTTCGAGGGTGACTCCTGTGCCTTGACAACCACACAGCCTTGGGGTCCCAAAGTGATGATAACTGAGCTACAGCCTCGCTTCAGCAGCTCCTGACCGGCCCGATGTGCTTCCTCCACATTAGCTACTGGGAAACCAGTCAGCAGCTCAGCCTGTGAGGAAACCAGAAGAGCAGAGGTAAGACTCTGCAGACATACGGCCCTGTATAATCATATACAACACTCTTCATTTAAACATCCATCTGATTTAGCATAATGCTTATGCTACTATTTCTAAGACATTTTCTTCCAAACCAGTATTTTATTCTTTTCTTGGTCAGGGAGTTAATCAGAGGTTAGGAATTAAAATGAAAGATAGGTCAAAACCAGCACTAGTGTGGGATACTGGGAGGATGCATTATGGAAATTTCCATGCAGTAGCATGCAGGAAGTCAAAGCAATGCCTTGAATTTAAAACCCTAAAAGCTTGTTTTTGCCTCTCTAAAGAACACAGCGAAGAACATCACAACCATTTACTATGTCCAAGGATTCCTAATTAGTAGTCCATTACAAGTATTTTGCTAAGTTGCTTTAGTTTACGGGTTTGTATTAACGGTTCTGTGATGAGTCAGCTCTTAATTACACACTGGCTGTGGTCAGACAGACTCATTAAACACATTCAGTCTGTTGAGGATTTGCTGGATCCGTCAGCAGTCTGCGGGCCAAACATTTTCAAAGAGTAGATTCTCTGACTACGCCGGTTCATCTGGCTCCAAAATGACTAAACAGTGACAAAGCAGGACTCTACAGCTGATGCTTGAGGAACTTCAAAGAACAACTGAGAACCACATCAGTTCTCTTCAGAGCGAGAGGCACCCTTGATGAAGATGAGCCACATCATTTTTCTCTCGTGATTAAAGGCAATTGCATGGCGAGTTTATTTGCAAGCATAACTGAGAGAAAGTTATGTGACATACAATTTATGTAACACCAATCCTTGTAATCCTATCATATGGGCTGTTGTATTATCAAAACTGATATTTTTTTTCAATTGAAATAGTTGTACTATTCATGCCCATTTATTATCGGCTGACTGATATGCCTTGCTCAGACCTGCTTGGCCTGTAATCCACCTTAAAAAAAAAAAATAAAAAATTGTAATTCTTTACTACTAACTGTATTAACAATTGATTTGGCTCTGTTTTCACAAGCTTCACGTTTCAAAATGATTCTCTTTAAACACAAAAGGCTGTCCTTGCATAGTATACATCAAAAAACTCATATGCTCATTCCTCAAAATACAGACACATCATATTAGTGTGTGCAGGCGTTGCTCTTTATTTCCCCGTGGTGAGCAGCATTGCAACATACTTGCTTATTACTTTACGACCCCTGCAACGCATTTCAAATAGTGAGCAAAAAGTTTTTCAAAATATGTAATTTCCTTCCTTTTGATTGCTGTCAAAATGCTACAATGTACTGAGTGTCTGTATAGCAGTGCAAATTGTAGCTTAATGTTATATGCTTGTCGGCATGACAGTATTGCTGCAGATTACTGTATTTTAGGTGATTACAGAAAAACTTAAAAGTGATTGAAATATTTAAGGTTTGGTGGCCTCATTAGAAACAAACTTAGTGGGTGATACGGAGCAGAAAAGGGAACTTGATGCAGTAAAGTACACTTTATCATCATGTTGTCCTGTGTGAATGTAGACTCCATCCTTTTAATTTTACACTAACACAGTATATTCAATTTAAAGAATGAAAATATCATTCTTACTCTACATTATTCCAAGTACTTCCATTTGCACAAATACATTTTTTTTCTTATACAATTTGGACAAATTTGAGGGAATGGCTACTGCAGAATAAGTTACTGTTTGAGATAATTATTTGATAATGACAATTTTATTTTCAAATGAAACAATGATAAAAATTCTGTGGTAAACATACAATGCTGTGATACTCTAATATACTCACTGTTTGAGGTATTGCAAGATAGAATTAATTGTATATGCCATGTGAGATAAGAGCAATATTAGAAGTATATGATTTAGTACACTGTAATGTATTTATTTCTCTAACTCTCATCCCTTACACACCTTTACATGCAGACTGATAGAAACAGCCCTACACACACTCACTACATATGATAGAACATCTATTTTTACTAATAATGTAATGTAATACTTTTTGTATTTACCAGCAGCGACATGCTGGTATGTTTTTCACTTTGTGTGGCGTGTGATCTCCAGTTTTCTGTTTGTTATTTCTTCTGTTTTGTCTCCAAGACATTTTACTGCAAACTTGTTTTGACATTGAACGTACACTCATGTTACTGACTCGTCTGTTAAATGTATTGCAAAAATATTGAATTTCTTTTTGGATACATTTGGAAAAAAGTGATTCGATTAGTGTTCCAAAAGTGAACAACATAAATAAATAATTAAACACAATGTGGAATCCATTTAGACTTCCCCTATAATTTGCCACAGCAATTGCAGGTCTAAAATTGCCCTGCTCTATAAATACTAGCAGTATGGAAAACATACAGGCATAAAAGAAAACACAACAGACTTCTTGTTTGTTTATGTTGCTATCATGCTTTTATGAAAGTGTGTGTGAGATCCCTTTCAGATCTGTGGATGATAGAGACGTGGATCCATTTTGGCACGCGAGGTCCTCAGGTGGACATCAAAGATAATTCCCCTCACTATAAAGCACTTCAGCGTAGAATGTGGGCTGAGGATCAAAGAGTGCCTGCACTTTATCATCCTTAAGCCCCTCTCTACCCCTCAGTTTGAGCATGGTACAGTGAGACCACACACAGACACACACACAAACACACGCACACACGCACACACACCTGTACAAAATGCGTGCCAGCAAGAGCCCCACACGGGAGGGTCAAGGCATGGTTCACGCTCACGTTGAATGGGGGTCTGAGGATCCGATCCCCCCCTGCTTTTGTGATCTGTCAATGTGAACAATGACCTTGGACAGTTCAAAAATAAACCGCAGAGTGTATCGGTGCTTTTAGAGCCCCGCAGCCACCCCGGTGTTGTCGGATGCCAAGAGAGAAACAAGAGCAGTTTTGTTAGTCATCAGCTTCACACCAGGGCAGGGAATCAATCTACCTCCCTCTGTGTGCAAGAATATGAGAAAGTTGAATTATGTCTCTCTCGCTGTCTATGTGTGTGCGCGCGCGCTTATCTCACACACATACCGCACAAAGCATATGCAGTTTAAAGCTGCTGACATGGTGGGTGTATTATATGTATATCACCAAAGGGTGGAAATAAATATGTTGTCATTAGGTAATTCTGTGTATTTATGATTTTTTGAGAGACTTTTTCACTTTTGCTTTACACTGTGTTTCAATTTGAAATTGAAGTTGTTGAAATTGAAGCATCTCTTCTCATGTACACGATGTATAATTCTTATTCCTGTAAATGAGTAACTTTATTTTATATTGGTGTATTCATTATGTTGGTACATTTTGTCTAATTATTTTGACTCCTACATCAGTATGTCTTGACCAAAGCCACACGTTTCACATTGCTATATTTACTTTACATATATTTACTGATTATACATATATGGTCTTTTTTTTTATAATTTTGCCATACACTGTTTGAGTAGGAAATTGGGCAGTTAAAACATTTACAGTCCTATGGATAGACAGGACACTCTCTCGCCACTTTTCTTTCCAAAAAAAGCAAAGTGCTTTGTTAAAGTACAAATATTAAAATACTTTAATCTTGGCTACATGATTAAAAACAAGACCAACAGTTATCCAACTAACCAGACCTCCTCAGACAATCCAATACTGTAATCATTACAGCATTTCTCAAATCTAATAAAGCATAAAAAATCTCCTACGTGATTGAATTGCATTACGTTTATGCAGCAACATCCGGCTCACTTATTTACACCGGTAACAACTCAATGAATGGACATTGTGTCAAAGATCATAAAGGCAAGAAAGAAAGGAGAAAAAATAAATACATTAATTAATTAAGAAAAACCCATGATGATGAAATGATGAAAATTATCTTGTTTGTAGCTCTGATAATAAAGTCTTTTTGTACTTTAAAAAAGCAGTGTCCCTTGACTCTAGAGAGGGATCCATTCTTCTTCTTCTTCTTGTGCATTGGTGTGTCTCCCTGTCCATCAGGAGCAGCTGCTTTTGGTTTTGTTACTGTCAAATCAAAATAGCGCTTTCCCCCTTTTTTTCTTTTTTTTTATTGCACATTGAAAAGTCTAACTACATAAAGCGACTCAGGTACAGTAGCAACAGTTACTGTAAGTAAAAAAAATACTGAGTTTAAGAGTTTTAAACTTTTAATCATAGAATGAAGAATGCTATTTTTAACTGTTGTTTAACGTTTCAAAAATTGTCATAAAAATGTAAAAAGTATTTTCCTCTTTTCCTTTTTGCATTGCATTACATTTTTGTTATCATCGTTATTCAAGATACTGTATGTAAAGCAGATTTAAAAAAAAAAAAGAAGGGATATTTTAGTGCCCTTTCCACCCCTGCATACTGCCTCATATATAACACGACTGCACCGCCATGACCTGACATTCAAAAAGAGAAAACATGTTGTGCTTTCGTCAACTCTCCCTTTCATGTCCCCACACCTGGCTGCAGCTTCTCTCTGCCCTGCATCACCACATCAAATAGAGACTCCCAGGCAAACTCACCTCCACTTCATCCCCGAGGGGGTTGCTGACTCAGCCAAAGAGCACATCTGCCTTGTTGTTTTTACTACAATTCCCATCTAATCCTAACCCCCCCCCCCCCCCCCCCCCCCCCAGTTGCTGCTCTGTCATCACCTGACAGTCAAGACACAAAGTGCCATGACACTAGTTTTTACCATAAAAGGGTGCAGAGATGCTTATTTCCCTCTTCATACCAGAGCGTTTTCATGTATGGCTAAAGGCTACAGTGGGGTTATTGATGTGCTGGCAGGGGTCATGACCCAGGAGACACAGTTGAATCACTGTGAAAAGGTGTGTGTATGTGTGGGCGCTCATAACATCTTAAACCTCTGATCTTTTTCCTTTCACAGAGAAGAAAATATTTCTACCTACACGACTCAGGGTTGCACAACAAAGGCTTCCAATGTCACTGTTCAACAAGTGTCGACACATTCAAACAGCAGCTTGTATTGATTTGAACAATTAAAGCCTAATTGACCATTCGCCAAGATGAAGGTCGTGTCGTTTTTCTAGCCTTTCCAAAACCAAAAAGACAAGCGCAAAGTGTGAGGGGTGGAAGAAACAGTGTGTTCATCTGTACTATTGAAATCTAAGCTGCAAAAGTTAGCATACCTGCCTAACTAGCTTACTAGCTAAAGTAGTAACCACATTTTGTTTTCAAGGCCAAGGAGCACATCATTAACTAACTACATTAGTTTGTGGGGTTACAGGTTACGCAAAAGCCACGTTCATTACCAGCAAATCCACTGTGTAGTATTATCCCACTGTGTGAAAGCCACTCCTGAATGTTATCAAAGTTTAAGCTAACATTAGCTGCTCTCTCCTGCTCTTCATTAGATTTGAGAAGGTTTGCGCTCCAGTAACTCCAGCAAACGAGATACAAGATAATGTGTTTACCAAACACATCAGTAAGTCCTCATCCTAAAAGACTTTTTCCTCTTGCAAGATGAACAAGTAAAACATGTGATAGCCTACGGTGAAATAATAGGCCCACTTTACACGGCAATGCAAGAACAAAGCTCTTTCTTCATTTCCATGTTTTCTACATAAATCTGACTGCTGACTTTTCAGCTTTAGCCTCAGTCTTTTAGCACAATATAATGTATGTATGTTGCTATCAAGTGCATATTCAAGACTACCTTTAACAGAAAATTAGTTAGCCATAGTCCATTGTTGTAAAAATTGGTCAGCTGGAAACTATAAAAAGAAATTTTCATGGAACTCATGGAGCTAACATTTGCTTAATTACCTAGCTAGCTTACTAGTTAGTTACAGCTGATTAAATCAGCTGGTGACATTTCAGAAAGCATCGACTGCTGCTAGCTGAAAACGAAAACCTTCTTTTCTTTAACTCCATGTGAAATTGAGACCTAATTTTTCCCAAAAATGACTACACATTTGAATGATGATGATGTAAACAGCATGTTCTGTTCTGGTACAGGAACAGAAAGCTGGTCAATTCAGTATCCAAAATCTTGCTGTGCAGGACTGGTTTCAGTTTCTTTGCTCCCTTGTTATTGTGAGTGTATACATGTGTGAGAAGGCACCCTAACCCTGCTGTGATAAATACTGTGTGTGTGTGTGTGTGTGTGTGTGTGTGCGTGTTATCACCTCAGACTCATTGCAGCAAAACACATCAGAGGCTCTGTAGAAATCTGTATCCAAGTCAGGAATGGCCGGCGCTGGGTTGAATATTGTCTTTACTGTAAACAAGAAACCAAGCAGTAATCCTTTTTATTGACCACAGTGTTAAACATAATAATCTACAGGTCACTCGGGATAACATGCAATCATTACCAAAGGTTAAATAAATAAAAGTGTTCTCAGTGATAATTGTGACCTCGCCTTTTAAGGGATACAATTGTGACAATGTCCCTCTGTGACACATTTTACAATTGTGTGATGTTTCTTTTCCATTTGCTAAGCTTCACTGTCAAGGTGTGACATTACCTTAATTAAACTTTCAATGGGAACAAAGGCTAGTGGGCTACAACTGGGAATTGCTCTTGCAGGCAAAGCTCAAGTGGATAAGCGTCTATAAAAAGACACCTTTTAAACGATTAAATTAGCATTCCCTGAAAAAGAAAAAAAAGAAAATGCTGATGGAAACGGCCTCACATCTTGCAGCTTTTTGTGGTGCGCCGTAACCCCTGCAGTTATAGGATAGCGTGTGTCAATATGAGGCATATAACCCTATATATGTGTGTCAGTGTGTGGGTGAGATGAGTTGTGACCCTTTCTCTGTGTGTTGAGGAGCGCAAGAGAGGGTGAGAGCGAGAGAGAGCAAGAGTGTTTGTCAGAAGTAATCCTCTGTACGTGTTGCACATCACTGTCTTATGCATATTCATGAGCACAGAGCATTAATGCATCTAATACCATGATTTCTGTGTATGTGTGAGGATAAGCCCAGCTTGACGAAGCGATTAATTCTGATATCTCTGTGTACAAAATAAAGCCTCATGCAAGTGTGTGTGCGTGTGTGTGTGTGTGCATGCGTGCGTGTTTGTGTGTGTGTGAGGGAAATATATGTTCAGCGTTGGTGACATCAAAGTCTGTTGTGCAAAAGTGTGTGCCTAGTTGCTGCGTGTGCATGTGTGTTTGCGTGGGCACATAAGAGAGCAGCTGCGTGGGTTTGTGCAGGGCTTTGGCCACCTGGCGCTTTGAGGTGGATGCTGGGCTGCTCGCTAAAAGTGGAAATACCGTCTCTCTGTTTTTCAACACACACACTCATATACTGTATGTGTACCCACATGAGCTAAGGCCATGTCACAAAAACAGTGCCACTAGGCTCTTTCTGACTCCTCTTCTTCTTCTCTCTCTCTCTCTGTCAACTGTTTTGCACCTCATTTTCCATCACTTTTGTTTCCAAGATGAAGTGCGAGATCTCTGAAATGTGATGCCTCAGTTTTTGCATAAAAGGAGGGATCGCTGTCTTCCCCTTGCTTGTTTCCAGCCCTCTGTATCTGTTCCTCATCTCCTTCTTCAACTCAAATTAAAATTCTGTCCAGAGCAATCTTTAAAGAATAAGGCTGCAAAGACCAAAGCTAAATGTTAATCTGTCTCTCTATAGAGTGCAGAAGGAATGAATCCTCGCCAGCATTGTTATACTTCCAGTTCCCTCGTCTCAAAGTCAATGGTTTTTTTGAATCACGTTTTGGTCCACTTCCTGCAATTGGGTCGGATTATGTTCTTACTGCAATCGAATCACACTAGGGTTTGCTTGGAAACGGTCCGAGACCACCTCTCGGAAGCGATCTCTGACAGGTTGTTTTGGTCCTCACCAGAGTATGATTTCTGAATTCTGCCCACCAGAGTTCAATTAAAACGGACTTAAAAGTTGGCTTATGAAAGCGCTCTAAATCTATCTTTCCTTTTCTAAATCAAAATCTTTTTCTTCCTTTGCACAACTTTTCTGTAGACTGACAATAAACATTCTTGAATCTCGATGACTGCATCCATATATTAAACTATAATAAATATATCTCCCTCGTCTTCCACACAGAAGAGGAAGCAGCCGTTTTTTCCTCCCCTCCCTCGTCACATTTTTCCAATGCTCCTTCGACGCTCACATGCGTGTCAAACGTGATGCAAATTAAGCACAACAATGGGACTTGCTATTAATTTGAATAATTGTAATAACATATGTGGAGTACTTTGTTGGCATTTACAAACACCCATCAGTCAGTTAGTGAAGCACTAACCACATACTGTATGCCATGTAAACAGAATAAATAAAGCATCACTGAATTATGTACAAGGCTTAAGCTGCTTTCACATGATCAGCGGTAAAAGCGCTCTGCGCTGGCTGCGCTGGCTGCGCTGGCTGCGCTGGCTGCGCTGGCTGCGCTG
>CALSBV010012130.1:39972-73738 GCA_943590825.1 Bovichtus diacanthus
TGTGCGTGTGTGTGCCTCCGCTGTCTGTCAGTCAATTGTACTGCCACCCAAACACTGGCTGTTAAAGACAACTGGATTTCTAACTTCAAAGCCATGCATATCACTTTGAAGGGCTGCAAATGCATTCCAACTACCCTCCCCTATCCGCATTCTGACCCCCATCCAAAAAGCCCCGTCCCCACACACACACACACACACACACACACACACACACACACACACACACGCTCTCCAAAAACAGGCCATTTCCCGTTAGATTATTAAGAGTCTTAATTGACAACGCCTGCCCTTCAAAGCAGAAAGTCAGTGGTTGAATTGCTAATGAGCAACAAAATAAATACTCGCCCAAAAAAAAAAAAAAAAAAAACCCAATAAGAGAAGGCATATGTTTTTGATAAGTTGGAACTTGTGAGTGACAATGAAAATGTGACAACTTGTACTCGCTAGAATGCAATGAAACTTTTCTCCCACTGGCACATATTGTGGTTGTTTATTTAGATCTCCACTTGCTGGCAGCCAGGTGACAGTTTATTTTTCCCGGGTTTCACATAAAAATATAATACAAGCTGTATGACAAAACTGTCGCACACGCTGACAGTAAGACATTTCGGTGGCTGGGGCCCATGAAAACATGACATTATACTGTATTTACTTGAATGTATCTTTTGAGATTGTGTCATTCCTCACAAAGGTTATGGTAAATGAGGATGACAAATTGTTTTTTAACTAACCCATTGTGCCGGAGTTGATGACTAATGATTTGTGGGAATGGATCCTACTTGGCTCAACAAATCTCACCACGTATGAGGATGATGCAACACTGACATTTCAGTAAGCAGCAATTATACCAGATCGTCTGCACAGTCTCAGAAAGCGGAGTCAGATTTACAATGGGATGGTCACACCTACATCATCTGGCAATGACTTAATCAATGATTTTGTTGTTTGTACAGTAATAACAACCTGCTGTGGATCAGTTTGTGTTTTTAATAATATCTTAGATCCGCAGCTGATGTGTTTAAAAAGGAGCGAAAGAATGATCTATTCTTCTGGCAGAAAAGTTTTAAAAATTTAGAAGAAAGATGCATACACACGTCCCTATTTAATGAGAAGTCTGCTCACTATTATTGCCTAATGGCCTAAAAGCTGTCGGGCCCCACACTCTTAGACCTGCAATGTTCCTTACATTATTTTGGGCGTTTAGGACAAGTATTTAAAAAGGCAGCCAGCAACATTATCTAAGTTTAGACCACTTCCTCTATACTTGTGTAGACAGGACTGTGCAGTCCAATTCAAGCCATGATGGAAAATACCCTTCAGCCCTTATGCCATATTTTCCACAAGCTTGCATGTTATAATAATCCTTGAAAGGAGAATGGTGGTTTTGGTGGTTAATAATAATAATTACAGGAAACATGTGTAAGCAAAGACAATTGTTTGCTGAGCCACAACCTAGTTACTATTGCTATGCCTGTTGAGTTCTTGAGCGATACATGATACAGTTTACATAGATAACGTTAGCAGATTTGCCACGAGAATTTTTTTTAAACAAAGGGCCGTTGAATTCAAAAGAAGGTTTCTCAGTTCTACAGTCAACAACTCTGTCAATTTTGCAATCTGAAATGATGACTGCCACTGGCAGTGTTTCTCAGCTGTAGCTAGTTAGCTAATTAAAATAACATTCGCTCCATGAGTTAGTTGAAATCACCGTCTCCGGCTGACTTTGTGTTGCCTGCTGACTCCAAGCAAAAACCTCCAAGTCTGAAAAGCGTAGCCAATGCTAAAGTGCCATAAACCTGCATTCTCTCTAATAGCCAGCAACTCTACTGGTTTAAAAAAGAAGTCATATTGTATAGAAGTCTATAAGAAAATGACCCTACTTCTCACTTGATTTATTACCTCAGTAAACATTTTCCTGACAAGTTTATGGTCTCAATTTCTAGTTTCAAGTTTTCTTCAATGCAGCATTACGATCAGATCGTGAAATATGGTACAATTCAGAGTAAAATAGACGATAAAGCAGTGTCTTAGCTTTAAGGCGTTTCTACCTCGTGATTGACAGATCGCTACCACACAGTGTTGTTCACAGTGTTGTTTTCCATGATTTCGTCTTACAACGTTTTCACAGTGTGTTTTTCACTTCATGAAAGTTAATTGTAACATTATGGTCGCCTTAAATGTCACCCTCTCGTGTCACTTCTGGTTCCAAAAAACCAAGAGGGTGATGGCCAAAATGCCAAACTCAAGGCTTCAAAACTGTCGTCAACAAACCAATGAGTGACGTCACGGTAACTATGCCCGCTTCTTCAGTCTATAGCTGACTTGGGTAAAGCAAGAATCTGGTAAAAGGTGGTTTTAAATATGCACTTGTGCTAAAAGACTGAAGCTGAAGCTGCATGTGCCAAACAAAAGTCAGCATTCTCACAGCTTGAAATCAATGCAGAAGACGTGGAAGTAAAGAAACAGCATTACTGTATACTTGTATTGCAGCGTAGAGCTAGTTAGTCTTAATCTTAATATGATCATTGGTGATCAGTTTAACTAAAGAGTGATTTCCTCTTGGACTGTCATCTAAAGGATCTTTAGAGGCTCACAGAGGGAAAGTGTAGAGTAATTCATAAATCACAGTCTGAGAGTCAGAATACGTTAATATGATTTTGTGTAAAAGAAACATCTTGTATTTATATTGGGACCCCCATGTTGGTAACCACTTGGTTAAAAGGAAGACTAATAGACCTTTAATTGTTTTTTTTAATAGCTACTGCTCCCAATGCTATAACATAAGTGGTTCAACCCTTTTTTAGAGATTGTAATATGATGATTAGATATTTATACAAACCTGTGTAATGTATTTCCTAACATTAAAAACAAATATATATAAAAAATATATTAAACAACTAAGTGTTGGGAACATTATGTACCTATTAAACAAAGCCACATGGGTCCTGACCCAGAGGTTGAGAAACATTTTTAAATAAGTCCTAATATGATCATGAACATTTGCCCAATGTCCTGCTTCCTGTTGGGCCCACCTGAGGAAGCAGAAGAATTTCCTGAACCCAGATATAGCTAGACATGTTGTACTCAGCCTACTCATAAAATATAAGGTTGATTTATGGTCATTTGAGGAAGCACACACTGTTAAGTAAGGGCTAAATGTACTCACCTCACCAAGTCAGTCATACAGGAACCAACCACCATCACATCAGAAGCCTCTTCAGTCATGATCTGATTAAGACACACATTTTTGTTATTTCAATAGCAACAACACTAATTTCTGGACATGAAATATTGTAAAGATTCTTCATTTGTCCAAGCCTTTCCAATAAAACCTATTCATAAACAAGGACAAGATCTAAAGAACAGCGGACTCCTTGGGGGCATATCAGGCAAAATATGTAAACTAGTTTCCCCACCAGCATCCAAACAAAAAATCACTTGATATTATTTATCTCCCACATTAGCATGAGCTTGACTGAAACGTGAAAGAAGGTAAAAATAGAGTATTCATCGCTGGCTGAGTTGGACAGGTTCCAATCTTATTGGGGGTGGAGGGGGGTGGGGGTATTTCAATGCTCCACCACGTGAATGCACCGCAGCCCAGCAAAGTCTATAATTAATTCAATCCTCGGCTTGTATCAGAGCTAATGCTAGTGTGTTAATCTCTTCAAATCTCTGCCTAGGCAGTGGAAGACTTGGAAAGCCTGGCCGCTGGCTGCAGGATGGCTCAATTCTCTCTCCCACATCGCGCAGCATATTGTCTTCCCTCGGCAGGCATGAAAAGCTAGCCTAGAACCCTCCACTGCAGGAGAATATTATATGAGATCTGCATTGTCCAACCACTTGAAACAGCAAGGAACCCTCTTCAAATGCTCCCCCTCTTGTTGAATTCGAGGCAGAATGATCCTACAGTAGCTGACCAACCTGAATAAGTGTTTGTAGGTACAGCTTAATGAATGTGAATGAATGACTGAAGAGTTGGGAGTTGCACATTTTTGGGAAATTACCTGATAAAAGCATGCTCTCAGAAGACTGAAGACATACTGTACGTTTGAAACAATTTAACAATGGGTTAAACAATTTAGACTGAGCCATAAACAAAATCCAAAAGAAAATGTTGTTGGAGCCATTTAAAAAAAAAACTAAAAAACTGCAACATATGTAGTTTTTGCTCGGGCAGTCAAGACTTAACTGTGTAATGATTGTTATTACAATGATACAGTATGGGCATTTGTTTAAAAAATGCTTTTCAGAAGTTAAGATAATGGCTATAATCACAGAAATACTCATTTTACTCTCATTCCACCCCACACAAACACAAACACACTTAGTTTGTAAAGGCTCTTTTTTATTCACAATGTCATATTTTCCTAAACATTTAAGAATACTCAAAAAACAACTGTAACCATTGAATAAATGACTTTACTTTTATTTTTTAATTGATGGTCTTTCAATGGAATCATATCGTAATGAAAATATATATTGAGATATCATGAAACACTATTATGTCGTCTAAATGCAAAACAACAAGCACACACTACCTCAAATGTATCAGAAAATCTGATGTGAAATATTTTGAGGGAATATCATTTGAAGAATGCGGTTTTGTGTAAGGGTCGACTTGGAACCCAGATGTTGGTTAACAATAAATTGTGAGTAGTGTTTCCGAACTCATTCATTCATCAACTGCTGCGTGCCTACACCCCATAATTCTGCTTGTGGGAATACCCCAGTGTAGTTGAATCAAACTTGTCTTAATCTGATTGCTCTGTATTTGTTTGCATGCATGTATGTCAACGTCGCCAGTGTACAGCGTCTCTATAATCTCACTTGAATCTGTTACGTTCATTTTGCGACGTTCTTAAGTAAATGAGAAAATACTCAGTACTTTTCATTTGCCAAATATTTCCACGCGAGTACACAAAAATAGGCTTTACCATGTGGTGATTTCAGAGAGTGAATCATCCCAATTGCCCTCATTCGGAAACACCACTGGTCTTGCTGCACGTATCATTGTACTCGTCTTTCATTTGAGTTTTCCAAAGTTAGATTTGTTTTATTTGCACAAGACACACACATTCAAGGTGTCATTTCGCATGACACCTTGAATTACACATATGAGTAATTGTGTATATAAGCATACACATAGTTAAGTAATTAAAGTACTCAAGCTAATACTTTGTCACCTATGTACTCATACAGTATTAAAGTGGATGAAAAAAAGGCTTCATATGAATAGTGCTGAGTGTTAAATTGTTGTCGTATGCACTCGTAAGACGCACTCAAATGTTATGTTAACAGCTAGTCTTACTACTGCATAAACTAATAATGTGGAGCATAAATTTAAGCAACAACCACAAAGTATTGGCTTACTCAGTGTGGAAGAAGTATTCAGATCCTTAAAAAATACAAGACAAAGTACTATTACCACACTGTAAACATACTCCACTACAAGTAAAAGTTTGTAGGCTAAGTATTATCATTAAAATGTACTTTAAGCATGAAAAGTAAAAGTATTCATTGTGCAGTAAAAATGTTCCCTGTTATAGTTCTCTGCGTTAATATTATTGCTGCATTATTGTGTATGATGCATTTTACTGCTATAGATGTTTACGGTTGTGCTCATATTAACTCCTTTATATACTGTTGTGGAGTTTAATATATAGCATATTCTATAAGATCACCATAGGTGTGTCGTGTTGCTGTCCTGTGAGAACGCTGTATCTCTAAAAGTCAACTTTTCATGAGCTCAGAAAAACAGCCCTGTTTTCAGCTTTCAGACAATTAATTGTTTGCAGCTGATCCAAGAGACTTTTTCAAAATAGTTTATTTAGCATAATAATTAGGAGATTTTCTCAGCACATAAAGGAACACTTCATCCTTCAGTTTATCACAAACCTTAAAAATCAACAAATACGGAGATTTGTGGTTTTTATTGGACAGGAAGGTGGTGAAAAACTGTACGTTGTGGACTGAAAAGCACAATTTTTAACTGGGAGATGTAGTGGAGTAGAAGTATAAAGTTATATAAAACGTAAATACTAAAAATGTAATGTTAAAGTTACATTCCACCACTGGGCTGAGTATGCTGTGCATAGCCTATATATCCTTACTGTGCATGTAACATATCTATCTGTCTGTAGCTTTTAAAGAGTAACGTCACAGTATCACAAAATAGGAATATTAAGATGATTTAAAAGCAACTAAATTAGTTACGTTTGTGTTCATCTCTGGAAGTATAGGAACACTGTGTGGAATATCGCCAAAAAAGGGATCATGACCGAGACAGCTTAATGAGACAAACGCTAAAGTCATACAAAGTGTGTTGAGACAAATTGCTGTTGAGAAATAAGACACATTACCTTGCATTCAATTTTTTCTTGGGTTCTTGCACAGTGGACAACTCAACACACAACAGACTAGAAACGGTCAAAGTGCATAAAGACAGTTGCCTAACGTTATAGCTATTGCCAGATCCAGTATTGTCACTTAATCAGTGCACATGTGTTTGGTATTGCTTTAAAATTGTTTAGGTATAAGTATGGCAACCAAACAATGCTCTATGAGTTATATATAACTGGAAAATGTTGCTCAGAGAGTGAAATCCCTCGTTGTGTCAACAGGCATTATTACAGACGGCTAAGTGCGGAGCTATCAAAAGGACCCAAACAACATACACCGGAAATGTTGAGAGCATGAAGTAAACATTGGTGTTAATGCTTAAATGATCTGACTTTCCAGCTCTTTCAGGTACTCTAACCCACATCGCATGTTATATCAAAATGGACAATAATGAACAGATTATTTTTTGACTAAGCTAAATGTTCAAATGATGGCAATTTGACGCTTTGTTCTGTGGTAAGCTAACAATGGCTAACGATACCAAGTTTACGAGCATTTACATTCTGACATAGTGTGTGGCGTACAGTCTCATTCCCCCCGAACCACTAAATGTAACAGTTAACACCAACCGAAGTGTAGGACATCAGCTTAGTACTAACGTTACATTGTGTATTTCCCCTGAAATCTGCCTACATGGCAGTTTAAATTGAGGGAGAGGGGGCAAAGCAGTGTCATAGCTACAGTTGTATTTCCGGCCCGCACGGGACACTTCTTGACCCCTGACGTTACATGGTTTTGTCATAACCGTTAAACTTCGAAAAGTGGATAAACACATGTGTAAATTCTCCGAATAACTTTCACGAGGAAGCTGAAATCATATAACAGGAAACTGATTCTGACGTCCAGTCAAACATTTCCATGACATCAGGAAATGACAGCTAAACAGACAGTTTTCAAATCAACGCCTAAGTGCTTACATTTTCTCCTAGAACTGAATTGGCTACTTAAATCACTCAGTTTATAGAACAACAAAAAAAGTAATCAGCTTTCGGAAGAACTTTTTTCCACTGAAACCTCTGACTGAAAATGTTCATGTTTGTGTAACTTATGTACACCTGTTTTACTCTTTTTTAAAAAAAAAAAAAAAATGTTTATGTGATTGTTTATTTTTTTTAGATTGTCATTTAATGCTCTTCATGTGTTTTTGTATTTGCTCTGTATGTGCTGCCACCTTTATAGATGAACTTTTTGAATATTATCCTTTAGTCAATAGGAAATGACAGCTAAAAATGACCGTTTCACCCACGTGACGTACATGAAAGCATGCACGTGAATTGTTGCTGTGTCTCCACAGACTCGTCTCTCAGAGTGGATACAATGAACAACATGTCCCCTGAGGTTGCACTGCACCGGATCTCACCTGAGTTGCGGCCCTTGCTGTGCAGTGTTGTGCGGAACGGCCGTGTAGGGCTCGACTCCACAAACTGTCTCCGTGTCACAGATCTGAAAACTGGGTGAGGAGCAGTTCTGCACCATAAGTTGCTCATGTGAAGCACAGGGGTCCATTTATTATCTTTTGCAGTGCAGTGATTCTGCATTCGAATGATATGAGAAAGATGGGTGGATCGCAGGGCAGACCCTGTAAGAATAGAGTTATTGTCGCATAATAAATATTTACATATATACACATAATGAGCCACGATTAGAATGTGACCAGTCAGAACTACAGCGGAGTTGTTAAGTGCGAGTAGTGACTGGTTTTGGAGGTGTTTTTCTCCACTGCGAATTCGCATTCAAAAGATTTTCTGTGAATCATAACCGTATTGTTCAGCATCCTACCAGCCTGGGAGTCTCCTGGACGTTTCTTTAGGTTAATGTTCTGGATATAAGTGGTTATAGATTCCATTTTAGTTTTTGAGAATTCATGTTTTATAGTCTTCATCAGAATTCAGAATGCTCAATCGTTGCTGGATTCATGTACGATTGGCCCAATATCCCAAATAAACTGCGAAGGGTATTATTAGGGTCATTTTAGCTCAATCTTGCCAGTAATAGTGTATACATTTAGATATATGAATATGTAATGGCAGCTTGCTACAATTCTTTCCTGTTGTGGCTGATGTGTTGAGCCTCATCGTTCAGTCTTTGTAATCAAATGTGCTGAATGATTTACCTTGCCTCTCAAACTACAGGTGATCAAGTTTGTTTACAGGTGATCACCACTGCTTGGTGTTAAAGGTGAAGAATTTTAAGTTCACCCACATGGTGGCTTTAAAGGCAGGTTTCCATCAATAGTTTTTTGTACAGCGCTGGATTGTTCTGATTTCCTAAATTCTGAAATAAAAAAAAAGAAAAGAACATTTTTGTCATATGTCTTAACTACCGAGTGTCTCATGAGTACACCTTCAGTTATTTATTCATGAGTTCATGTTAAAAAAAGAATAAAAAATCACACTAATGTAACCGTCACAAGGTGCATGCAGGTTAAATCGGAAGGAAAAAAAACGTAAATCCTTTTAAAACATCAGGTCATGGCAGTTGAAGTTGATTTGGAACAGTTGAAGTTTGGGTTGATACATTTAGCCATCAAGTGGTTCTACGCTATTCTCATATAATGTCAATGCAGAATTCAACGAAGGACACACAACAGGCAACTGACATTTCATCAGACAAGCAGCTGGATAGCACTTGGGTGCAATGAGGGGTCCCAGCTGTAAGGCCTTATTCAGGCAGCTTGAGTTTTGTCAGCTTGGTGAGATGACATCTTGCTCCTCCTGTTTTTGTACAACACTAACAGTGACCTGTTGTTATGTCTATAAGACAACGTCATGCCTATCAAAGCTGTAAATCTAGCAGTCTGATGTCAAAAATGTGAAAATAATCTTGAGTAACCGGGTCATGATTTCTGGAAAGAGACATTTCCGTTGAGTTTTTCAAATGTATTTTTTTGGGTGCTTTGAGCACCACAAGCCCAGTGCCCTCTGGTCCCATGATATTGGAGAGAAGGCAGAAATCTCTACGGCCGATATCTCCAACACTCTGCAACTCACAACAAAACATTGTAGCACCACAGAAAAGAGACAAATATGTATTTTAGATTTTGGGGTAAACTGTCCCTTTAAGTACAAATTACAGGATATGGCCTGTGCCAAAATAACCACAACATTTTGTATGTGCGTCAACAGGCTTTAAAGTGACATAAATGTGTGATTTGGCTCTGTAAAGAGCACAGTGTTATGTTTGCAACGTCACCATCAGAAATATGATGTGGTTTTAATTCCTCATAAACCTTGCTGATGCTTTCTGTGACATGTTCTCGGACTATGAGATTGATCATGTCTTTTGTGTTTGTTACCTCCTATTTTCAGATGTACATCTCTGACCCCTGGTCCCTGCTGTGATCGCTTCAAACTTCACATCCCTTATGCTGGAGAAACCCTGAAATGTAAGTAAATGAGTCGTTCTCCTATCTGCCACTGGAAGTTGGTTAAATAGCCACGAGTATTTGTTGAGTCTTGCGTTGATAAGTTGTTAAAAAACAAAACTAAGCTATTAGCAAACATCGTTTGCCTTATTAGGTCACAAAGAAGTGGTAGAAAAGGAACTAGGGGTCAGTTAAGGTTTTAAATCCTACCTTGATTAGTTTTGAGGGATTATGTCTCACGGTAGGCTGGTGTGAAGATGACCGATGGTTTCAACACCTGCTGAAGTCACCAACACCAGTAGATAAATAAAGAAGATCAACATTTTCAATACACATATACAGGACACTTAAACCCCCCCCCCCAAAAAAAACAACTATGCACAGAGGTTAAATGAAAACAGTAGACATATTCTGACAAGCACTTTAGTTGATTAACGAGGGTTGCCAAAGACAATACGGTGTAAACATTCTGCATCACCTAAACAAAATGCATTACTAACCAAACGGCACCATGGGAATGTTTTGTAATTGCAGTTTTATGAGCAAGAAGTAAGACCAACAGTACCCACAGGAATCATTCAAGTACAAAAACAAGAATGAATATTTTTGTGATTATAATGATGTTTAATTTGTGAAATATACCACTAAACATGCTGTTGTTTGGTGCCACTGAACTTTTCCTGGAAGGGTCTCCACATCAGAGACTCTCCTGTGTGGGCGTGCATCCTCAAGTTAAGAGTTTATAATCAGGGTCGCTGGTCTATAAAAACTTCAAAACAACATAATTAGCAAAGTAAATGCACCCATTATTTTGCAAATTATCATTTATCAAACAGCCTGCAACCCATATTCTCACTCACTTCCAAGATACAGTAGGCGATGCAAGCCAGATCTGTCAGCTAGATTGGTGAAACAAGTTTTTGTGGCTTATGAGTTACGGGCAAGTTATTTGAACAGATGCCCTGCTCGTTGCAGAGCGTTCGCAAATGAAAACAGAAGCCAGTTAACTGTTAACCCTCTGAACCCCGAGCAGTTTCAGGCCTTTTTAGTTTTTTTTTTGCTCCTGTCACATTTTACTCACTGTGGCCTCGTTTTTCACTGCAATATATCAGTCCTGCGCCTCTATGGAAATAACATAACGTGGCAAGAAGTTAGGAAGACTCAGAATCGATTATTTATTTTATTATAATTGGGAAAAAATGGAATCCATATTTACAACATTTTTTCAAGTTCCCGCAAGTGTCACTTATATTTAAAAAGAAAAATGACTAAACTATTTACATGTGTACAACCTCTACTTGCTTAGTGCAAACAGTTTCTTTGCCAACATCTTATACGAGACATGTATAATAAAGTGATTTTTATGAAATATCTCTTTTTAAAACTTTGGTCACATTTCTCAATGGAAGCGTTCGTCACACATGATTCGTTCAAAGACCGTCAGAAATGAGAAAATCCGACAATAATGTCTGTTTTTACAGTTTTTTAGCTATGAAAAATTGTGTAATTTTGGTGTTTTACTTCTTTTAAAGAAAACATGCCTTTCAAGCCGGCGGTGGGTTTTGGAGTTCAGTTAATGTGCAGGTCTAAATATTAAATATAAATATTCCTACTGTACAAGCTGCGGTTGATGGGGCCTGAGACCGCAGTTTGGGAACATTATGAAATGCTAAATCCATAGAGGTTATGTGTAAGAAGTTCTATTTGGCTGTCTATAAAGTTTGCTGAAAATCTGGCTCTGCTTGAGGGGGAAAAAAACCATGCAACCAGCAAGAGGAAGTAGCTTTTTTTGCTAAATCTGCAGAAATTATCGTGACCTATGTCAAGATGTTTTAGCTAAACTCCAGGAATGTGTAGACATAAGGTTGAAGAATATGCAACACAGGGATAATGCAAAAAAAGTACTTCTATTTTGATTTTGGGTTTTATATCGCGATAGAGCCCTGCAATCTTCCCTTCCCTTCCCCTTCAGGTGATATAATCCGTACCGTGTACAGACTGTCTGTGATAGTTTAGAAAGAAGTCTTGAAACACTGAAACCTGACAAAAAAAACTAAAAACAAAACAACAACAAAAAACAGGCCATTGGCATGCGAAGACTCTGCAGCTGTTGTACTAGTTGCTGTACCTTCCTGTGCTTTGGCCTGAGGAAGAACGTTTGTTTAATCAAGGATGCACGGCCGCAGGTTGGTGTCTGCCAGTCTATGGGCCTGCGTGCAAAAGCAAGGCGCTCTATTAATGCTGGCCCAGCCCACCTCCACTTCACCACCGTGTCTGGTACTGCTAAACAACAAAATTCTGACCTTTTTGTTGTTGTACATATTACGCCCTTATGACCTCAATAAAATGTCTGGCTGAAAGACTTTGAGGAGGCATGTGATGCAGTGACTAGACTCCACTTTTCATGGCTGTCTCAGGCTGTATGAACAAAGCAATATATAAAAGTCTATGTAACCTGTAAAGGTTGCACTTCCAAGACCCCCCCCCCCCCATTTCCCTCTGGAACCATGCCAGTACATCTCTGACAGACTGCCAGTGGTTTGTAACGGATTTACAGCACATCCTCTCCTCTCCTTGTTTGACTCTTCTCCACTGGAAAAATATTTCCATATGTCTACGTTTGCCTCCTCTTGCGGCCGCAGGAACGACAAAAGAAAAAAGCAGAACAGAACAGTCTTGCAGCACACAAATAGAATTGTGTAACAGCACAAGCCCTGTGTTATATGATCATATTATGATGGTCTTGTCCTTGCCTCAGCAAGGGCCATTTCCAGTATGTCGTTTTTTTTCCTTTTCTCTAAATGTATTATGCATTTTTTTAAATTCTAGTAATTTGGCACTTACTTCTTTCACTCCTTTTCAGATTTGGAATACATAAACTAAAACCAAACTTGATTTCAACTTTTCTTAATATGTGCTATATTAAAAAGTAACTATGCAATTATCTTTAAAAGACACACCTGTTTGGTAGGTTTGGAGTGGCTTCAATGGTAAATGTCAAGTTTTCTAATTGTTGTACATTCTTAGAAATACGGGTTCTTAAAAAAGGGTTCTTCCTGAAGGGCTGAGGTTCCACCCAGAACTATTTGCTTCTGATGAACCCTGTTTTGAAGAAAGTGTTCTTTGTAAGACTAAGGGTTCCATTGAGAACCCTTCTTTTTTTTTTTTTATCCAAAGAACCGTTTTATGAAGAAAGAGTTCTTCAATGATGGGTGTTAAAAGATCCTCCCAGCCAACACCTAAGCCTAACGCCGCTAGATATTGTTCCCATGACCGCAGGCTGACATGGCAAAGTAAAACCAATGTTCGGGGTCAGGGCCACCCCAACCACTATACAATATATGGGATTCAATAATATATAATATATATATTGTATTATATTAATATAATATAATATATATATTGTATTATATTAATATAATACAATATGGTTATTCGTAGAACCCTCCAAAGACGAGGTGAAACCCTTTATAATTAAAAGGGTTCTCTGTAGAACCCCATGGATGGGTTATTGTTAGTACGCTTGGAAGGAGAAAAGGTTCTGGATTGAACCTCCACAGATGGTTTTTAGGTAGAACCCTCTGAAAAAGAGTTATGCTATGGTGACAAGCCAACAAACCCTATAAGGGCACCTTTTATTTCTAACTAAAAGAAACCAGAGCTTAAATGCATATAATGCAGTTTTTAAGACAGCCACTGGAGAAAAAAACTGTTGCCCTAACAAGCTATTACCTGTCAGATTCAGGTTCCAGACTGGCCAAGTTAAGAGAATGTCAGCCTGCTCCCAGTGCAGTTTTGCTTGTTTCAGCAGTGTTCAAAAAATGACTCTCTATATCTTAAAACTATACAGAATAAGGCGGATTGCCATGTCAATATTAAGAAATTACAAATTTTTTCACTTTGAAAGAGAATGACATTTTAGGGCTCAGTTGGACACAAAATGACCTGTTAAGATGGAGTTTCTTTGTGCAGAGACAGTGTGAATATATGAAAATAAGCTCATATGAGATGAAAGTTATATTGATCCTAATGTGATCGTATTAATACGTTGTGATCATTTTATAGCGCACAATTACATGCAACCGAGTTAACTTTTGAAATTCATATAGTCTCCATATTAGTCAATGATTCCATTTTCCTTCTTTTCTCCCAGGGGATATCATATTCAATGCACAGTATCCAGAATTGCCACCAGATTTTATTTTTGGAGAAGATGCCGAGTTTCTCCCTGAACCCTCAGAACTACCAGTGAGTATCTACACCCATGAGAATAATTCATTGCATGTTTTTATGTCGAAAAACCTTTTTAAATGTTAATTCATTGCATTCAAAAATGTGGATTATTTTACAGTGAATATATGCTTTGTTTTATTACTCTGTTGCACAAGAAGACAAATTCACCAAATGATTTGTTTTTGTTCTTTTCCACTTGTTAAAGCCAGATCTTTTTATTCATTTACCACATTGCATGGCTCTTCTTTGTGGTCCTAAATGTAAGACAGATCACAACTTTACTGATCACCAGAGGGAGTTGAAGCAGTACATACACCCTTTGTAAAAGCAGGATAGCCACCATGGGTGTGCACTGTTAGATAGCTGGGAATGTTGCAATAACTGGCAGTTGTATTTCATTATGCCATGCCATAAACTCTGTTTTGACTTACTGGTTATCTGCAAATCTGATAAGCAATCGGATCTTGTCAAGCCATGATTCACTAGCAAGCTAGCCTAAACAGGATAGTTTGTGTATGACATGTATGTCAACCTACTCTATAATAAAGACAGTATAGGTTACCCAGCACTCGGATGATTGGTATTATTAACTGTTAATTAAACGCATTATGAGGTTTATGATAATGCTAGGCTTCCAGGAAAGGTACCTTTAGGGGAAATTCATGGCATTTGTCTTCAAATAACTTGTTTCCAGTGTTGACGTAAATATTAACTTTAACCAGATAAAAGTATGAGATAAAAGTATCTAGACTTTGTAAATAATTGCATGTCTAGTATGAGAACTGGTTTTTAAGGGCTGATTGCATCAGCACTGCGTAGTTTCAAATGGGGTGTGGTTTTAATGTTTGTATAGTAATACAAGCTGCTGCACCACAAAAAGTGGTTGCAACATGACCTTAAATTCCAGATCATCTGTATGGATGTCTTAACCACACTTCATTTTTAGTTCTCAACAAGTATTGTAATGCTCAGATCCTGTCATTTATTTTTTTAAAGGTAAATTACTCTGTAATATTTTTTATTTATTTTACAAATGCGTTATTTTTCAGAGGTATTCTAAAATCTATTTTACAATTTGATTTCACAGTGGATTTTGACTGGTTTTGGACTTGGTCTGTGTAAAAACGCTTTTTAGGCCAACGTTTTTAAAGCAAACTTATACATCTCTTTCTTCCAGACACTGAAATCTTTCTCAGAAGCCGAAATGCTATTGATACAAGTTGGTTTTATGTGTACTTGGTGCAGTATGTGGGAGCTAACTTATTGCCATTTCACTGATCAGTTCTGATTAGGCTACAAAGTGAAATGACCTTTTGGCGCAACACATCATAACACAGTAATAGAGGAGGCGTGTACAAAAGCTTTTAAGCTATCACAAGTTACTGTATGCGTACACCCAGATGTTTGAATCTTTCTGCAATATCTGTCCATGGCAACTGTATGGTTAGGGAAAGATCTTGGTTATGGCAAGTCAAATATTGCATTGATATGGTTAGGGTTAGACAACTAAAACACCTGGTTAAGGTTAGGAAAAATTGTGTTTGGGGTTAATAAAAAGGAACAAGTTAATTGTAAGTATGTGGCAGACTAGAAGTCCTCTGCCCTCCATGAAAATCAAGCCGTTTTTCTCATATGAACTGTGGACAGTATCCGGACTGGATTCTCTTTCACTCATATAGCATACAACAGGAGATTGTCAGTGTCAGAAGTGTTCTAATTTATTCACTCTTATGGACTAACTCAGCATGTGAGCCCAAACACAATAAGGGGCACACTCTGGACTTAATTATCTCCAAGGATCCGAACTTTTCCAAGTTTGTGGTGACCGATCTTGCGCTATCTGATCATTTCTGTGTTTTCTTTGAGAGCTCTATCTCTGTGCACACATCTTGAGGACATTATACAACATCTGAAATCCTCCTCCTGCTGCCTGATATTCTACCAATAGGCTTTTTCAAAAATGTCTCAAATTGCAGGGCCTCAGATCTTCTAAAAATGTGTCTCTTATCTCAGGTGTATTCCCACAGGCCCTGAACACTGCAGTCATCAAACCACTCTTAAAAAAGAACAATCTAGACACGCCACTAATGAACAATTATAAGCCCATTTGAAACCTCCCATTTTCAAGTGAAATCATTGAAAAAGTTGTTTTTCATCAGCTGAACAACTTCTTGCTCTGAATAACTGTTTTGATATCTTCCAGTCAGGCTTTTGACCTCACCACAGCACTGAGACTGCTCTTGGAAAGGTCTTGTCAATGACATCCACTTAAACACAGGCAGTGGCAGAATCTCAGTCTTGGTATTATTAGATCTGAGTGCTGCATTCAACACTGTCGACCACAACATATTACTAGACTAGACTAAACTGGGTGGGACTTTTTGGCACAGTGCTAAACTGGTTTGAATCCTTCTTAAAGGACACAGACTACTTTGTTTCTATAGGTAATTACACATCTGAGCGGGCAAACATGACATGCGCAGTTCCTCAAGGCTACATTTTGGGGCCTCTTCTCTTTAACATCTACATGCTTCCACTGGCGCAGATTATGGAAAACAACTAAATAAGTTACCATAACTATGCAGACGACACACACATTTATATAACCATTTCGCCAGGGGACTATGGTCCAATACAAGCACTAAGTGCATTGAACAAATGTATCTTCGGTAAACTCGATTACTGTAACGGTGTCTTTACAGGTCTCACAAAAAAATCGATTAGACAGCTGCAGTTGATTCAGAAAGCTGCTGCTCAAGTCCTCACCTGCACCAAGAAAGTGGATCACATCACTCCGGTTTTGAGGTCTTTACATAGGCTTCCTGTCTGTCAAATAATTGACTTCCAATTACTGCTGTTGGTTTATAAAGCACTGAATGGTTTAGGGCCAAAATACATTTCTGATCTTCTGCTATGTTATGAACCATCCAGAACTCTCAGATTGTCAGAGACGGGTGTGCTTTCTGTCAAAACTAAACATGGAGAAGCAGCGTTCATTTTTTTTATGCTCCGTATATCTGGAACAAACTCCTAGAAAACTGCAGCTGCGACTCTCATTTCTTTTAAATCAAGGCTGAAAACTTTACTGTTAGCCACTGCCTTTTATAAAAATCAAATAATTATTCATATCTTGCATTGCACTGTAACTTTTATTCTTGTATTTTATACCTGTCTTTACTTTAGCTTGTTTTCATTTCCATTCTCTTGGATATTTAATGACTGTTTTAAATTGTCTTAAAATGTCATTTTGTAATGTGTTTCTTTACACTATATCTTAATGCTTTTAATGTTTTTGTAAAGCACTTTGATTGCCTTGTTGTTGAAATGTGCTATATAAATAAACTTGACTTGCCTTACTGGAAATACTCCATTCGGTTTAGGCGAGTGGTGGGGCCTGGGTTGAGCATGAAGCAGGGAGGACATGACGGTTTGCAACGCAGTCATGCGTGATTTAGTTATAAACAACCAAATCTTTTGCTGTTTCTTGAATTTGCCTGATGATTTTGGCATTTGCCCTGACAGACAGAAATTCCCGTGTCTCGTCGTCTCTCCAGTTACACATTTTCGTCAGCGTCTTCATGTAAATGACCCTTCTTCTTCACCCTCGGCTGTTTGTTTTCTTCCGGTTTCACACCACCCACGATAGAAACGTCATCAACACGACCACTAGTGCGCCGTGAATGCTCCGGACAACGAGCGTCTCTATTCCACATGGGCTCAGTCGGACATTACACGGACTTTGGACTAGGGAGCTGGCAGGATAAAGTCCGTTTGCTGTCCAGTCCGAATGATTCAGACATTTGCATTCTCACATACAGCTCCCCCGGGTAATGTCTACATAATTTCAGGGTGGCAGTGCATGTGTGAAAGGGGCTTCAGATGTGGTACACGTCCATCCACCACCCTGACCTCCACACCCTTACTTTCTGATTCACAACAGATAGGGCACCCGACTTCCTGTATTGGTACTGAACGTTGGCATTTAGCGTAAATCATGGGGTGCAGAATCATTCAATGTGTACGTAATTCCTAGGATACTTAGCTAGACCTTTCGTGTATGAACTTTTTTTTTCATCAATTTTGTCTTGGAATTGTCTGTCATCAGTTATTATTATAGAGATTATGAGGCCTTGATGGAGATCTGCAGTCTATTGAGTACTTCCTTGTTGTTAAGTTGCTGCCATGCAGTTATCCAGTACTATTTTGGAAGCAGCCTAGCACGGAGAAGCTAAATTCCCCTGCTTGTGTCAGAGTCTGGAAGAAGAGAGGGGAGTATTGCTCACCGTCTAACAAATCCAGCTGTGCACATAAGGGGAAGTACCTCTGCTGAGCCAGTGCTTGGCAGCCCATCGCATGTTTATTTTCCTCACTTATAGTCTTGCTGTGTTTTGCTGTTCATGCTTTCATAATCCTCCTTCATCTGTCTCTCTGCCTGAGATCCTTCTCTCCTACTCACTCCTTTTTCCTGTACGTTTTCAGTAAGTACAACCCCCTCTAACTCTTTAAAACACTGGATTCCCAGCAATTCCTGAAATATCCCTCATTTCTCCTGGGAAATGTTTACCATCAGGACCGGCAGTGTGAATTTAGAAAGAATCATTTTTAAAACAAATGGACTATGTGTAGTTTTGGTGACTTGTACAACATAAATTTAATGAAACACCCATTTATTTAAGCAAACTGATAACATTTAGCTGATTATTGACTAGTAAAACATTACTGTGTGCTACAGAAAACTGAATTACTCTCAATAGATACTGGGAAGTACACTTGACTTTGGGCCCTCACAAGCAATAAGTTTCTAGCTGTTGTTGTCCAGTGGGGGTAAACATTAGGCTAATTTTAGGTCCTCTGTCAGTGGCTGGTTGAATTCTTGATGTCTCAGCAACACATCGCTCTTGTTTACAGCTGACCAAGGGTATCATTAGCTTCTTTGGTTAGCCGTGTGTTTTCCCCTGCTGTCACTAGGCCTTGAGGAGGTTAGTTATCCATGCTTCTCTTAGGACAGAGAAATGCATTGCTTTTGCGAAATAAAACGACGGGACTAAAACATTAACATGATACAGCCACGGCCACCTTGCATGGTATGGCATCCATATTGGAAATTCTTTTAAAATGACTTTTTGATTTTTTAAATTATAATTCCAGTGAACAATTCAAGCCAGAACGAGCCATTGTGACAGGCCCACTTAAAGAATAAAATATCCCGTCACTACAACCTCCCTGCGCCCATTTGTCCAGCATTATACGGAGGGACGAATCAAAGCTGTTGGCAGGTTCTCAAATTTAACATTTTATAAGCTGACTCATAGGAACGTCTTATTGTCACCGCCGTCCACCATATAAAGGGAACATGTTAAGTGCCTTTGAGTACTGTTTAAGCATGATACAGATAAGTATTATCTTTATTACATTTTAATTATACATTGTAAAAAAATATCTAAAACAAACATCAACTTTGTTGAAGATATTTTTTTAAGGACTGATATGCCGCTTTGTATAATTTCAATACTTTAGTTAGCAAGAATAACTTGTTTTTGCTGTTCACAAAGAATAAGTGATGAGTTTGTCGGTCACTAGACAGTATTGGTTTAGCTGCCTGTGCATGTTGTTTTGCACCCTTGTAGCTACATAGCAGTTAGCTAAGGCTAGCAGATAATAAACAATAGTCGCAATCCACCAGTTATACTTTAAGTATATCACATACATTTTTTAATCACCCTAATCAAGATCTCCAACAATAGTCTGTGCATCCAAAGTGTCAACATATTTAGTTTAGATGTCATCTGTTATATTCAGCTTCAATTACCGTTTGTCATCATAATTACCATAAGTAAAATCTACGTAAGAGTTATTTCCGAATTTAACGCCATTTTTTACGTAATTCTGGAAGAGAAATTAAAAACTATGTGAATGATAGTAACATTAGTAACTGGTTCTCTAGATAGACTTTGTTACTTTCAAGGAAAATACTGATAAAATATTTTTATATATATATATATATACAGTATATATTTTTTTATCCATTAATTATGCTATAATTTCTTGAACATTTCAAAAACAACATTACTTGTATGTCTAAAATAATATGTCCAATATCGAGTCTGGATTTTGATATTATTTTGGAGCACTCACTTGGTGTACAGTTTTCACGGTATTGTTTCTGTCCCAATTGGGTGGAGTAATGGGCCTTATTGACCTCCTCCTAAAACTCCTGAGTCAACACTGCTGAACTTCTTGCATGCCACCTTTTTAAAAGGTGTAGGCACTCAAACATGAAATACAACAGCAACAATAATGGAAAAAAAAAACAACTTTAATCCTTAGTGGTTTATTAAGAAAAGTCCTTTCAACATTCAAACCACAATGCATGACAGATGAAAGAGATTTGAATATCCCAGCGGGACGATGAGAGGCCTTATAATAAACCTTTTATAGTAGTTCCATGAGCCATGGGATATGAGCAAAGTCTGCCACAAATTTATTGAGGTTCACTGTTGCATTGTTGCTAGGGTGCAAGGGTTCACTGACAAGTGCAAATGTAGGATAAATGGCATCCAGATCGTGGCTAATTGGCCACCAGGGCAGATCCTCTTTGATACACATACTGTAAGGCTTGTTTTTAACTGGTCGCTCATGTTAACTCTCACACTAGCTTCATGAATCTAATGCTGTTAGGGCTGTGGAAAGTCATGTTTTGCTCTAATGGGTTTATTTTGGACAGACAGGGAGCCATTGTTCCATTCAACATGGAAATAAATACTAAAGTGATTGCCTTCTTAACTGTAATCATTACTTTACCACTCTGACACATTTATAGCCGTATAACCTAAAGATTTAATTGATTCCAGTCGGTAGTTAAAAGGCGGCTTGTAAGAGATAACTTAATTGCGGTGAACATGTAGAGACTGTAAAGTTTTAAATAGTATAGAACATGCAATGTTGATTTTACCATGGGAACCGAATTAAAGTTGTTGGACTGGCCCAGTCTGGGTTTAGTGCAGGGCCATGTGTATACAGTACATATGTACAACCCAGTTGCCAGAAAATTAGGACACACAGATGCAAGTATTGCAGACTAAAATAAATAATTAAAACAACTTTCATCATCAATTTCTCATTAAAAGTGTTAAAGTGTCACAGAAGATTTCCAGACACTGTGGCTTATCAGTGACAACACACACCATTCCAGTCAGGATTACAGGAGAATAGTGATCAAGGCTGAATCCAACATAAGCCCAGCTGAGAGGAGTTGACCAAACTTGGAATATAGTGACAGAAATGCAACAAAGTAGGTCTACCCACGAGTTACTGGGAAAAATTAGCAGAGAGGAGGAAGTGACAAAGACAGAAGCAGGAAAGGAGGGAGGCTAGGTGGAGAGCAGTATTACTTAAACCTCTTACGTATGATATGTACTGTTGCATAACATGGTGGTTTTTTTTCTTCTTCCCTAATTCAGTAAATGATGAGATTTTTGTTTTGGTGGTATGGTAATTCTGTAATTGTGCTGCACTGTTCTGTAATCATGTCGATACACCGTACACACCCACATATGGGAGTTAAAAGGTATTGCAATTGGGCAAATGAAACAATACGAGAAGCCATGAAAGGACTATACAAGTGGTTTTTATTTGTTTCGTTTTTTTCAGTAAATACAAATCACGTGTACCTTTTTAGATCACTGACATTGATTTGGATAAACAGCACAATAGTTCTTTTTTTTCCTTTTCTTTTTTTTTAACCACGGCAAAATAAGAGACAGCAGTACATGAGCCACGGAACTCTGAATGATCTATTGCACGTTTCGGCTACATTATCCCCCAGGTATAAGCTGCACTGTTGAATCTTTTATTTTATACTTTTAGATGCAAGACATTTAAGTGAAACTCTACGTGTGACTCTGTACATCTCACATGTGAAGAAAACCGCACTATGTAGCCTTTTATAGTACATTTTTGCTCGTGATACTTCATTGATACGGACTTATATGTAGCTAACACGTGTGCCAACGAACATGAAATACACTCTTTATTTTCTACCGTGAGATAGGAGTAAGTATGCAGCACATAAGGACAGTTATCTGTAATTGCACCTTTCTTTTTACTCACCTAATACTACTATTTGTCTGCCCCTCTGTCCCCTTCTTTGTGTGTAATGTATCATTTGTCTGGTCCAGACTTGTCCGGTGATGCGTGCAGGCGCGAAACATTTTGGGAGTTCCCCAGTGTTTTGCATCTTTCTGAGTCGGTGTGCATGCGCCCGAGACCAGGGGGGTAAGACAGCCTCGATGGCCTCTCTACATACAACATCAACATGTTTCCACTTATCCTGCCTGCAGTACTTTGCCGTGTGGTACAGAGGCAGGCTCTATCTAGTTACACTGTAAATTCCAGAAATGGTCTCTATTGCATCCTGTGGATTTGTTGTTGTTTGGCACTGTTCCCCCATCTGGGCAGCCGTTAATTAGCTCAATTAGTTGCATTTGGGTTAATGAACTGAGCAAGTTGTAGGTTTAGCATGAGCAGAGGAAGATTAACATATGTTCAATACTGGAAAGAAATCGCTTCTGCTGGTTGCCTATTCATATACCTACAGTATCTACTTGTCTCCCCACTTCAGCCAGGCTTGAATAGTAATCATACATGTTTCTATTTATAGTCGTAATTGCAATCCAGTTGCCCCTCAAATTCCTTTCCCGACTGTTTGGGTCAAATTGTTTTGACATTTGACCGCAGTTAAAACACTCTGAATGCCATTCTTTTAGCCTGTAATTGTCAGATTTTTTTCCCCTATAGGTTCAACATGTAATTCCGAGCCACCTGCTCCAAAGAAATAGGGGGCAGTATTTCACCTCTAAACTGGGTCTATATAATCTCTAATGTTCATATTTGAGTTGTAGTTGTAGCAGGCTTATTTATTGTGTTCTAATGTATTCTTTATGTTGTGTTTTGCATCTACTCCCGTGTAATGCCTGTCAGTCAGTCAGTCTGTGGGAAAGAACGCCAAAATTCGACCAAACTGCTAAAACTCTGAGAGCCGGACAAAAAACACTACTGTCTTATAATCTTCACGTGGGGCTCATCCATCTGTGTTTACTGGGGCGCTGATGTTAACCGGGGCTGTAGTCCGTGTAACTTTACGTTAGTTTGTTTATTGGACTAACTCCAAAGTGGCAGAAACTAGAAAACGACCCGCATATTCGTCTCATCTTCCCGGTGGCGGCACAGCCAGGAGAACAGCCCGCCGAGCCGGCACTCAGCAGACTCCTCCGTCAGACGGAGGCCCAGTCAGCGGCCGAAGAGACTTGCGCTCGGCCAGAACCAGCCCCAGCGCCAGCAGTCACAGCGGGCTGCTGGACCGGCGTAACGGCAGCAACAGGGAGTCTGCAGTTCCCCGGTGCTGTGGCTGAATTGAACTGGCAATTTTGGACCGGCATACTGTGAAGGTATAGAATATGCACAGTATGTTAGGGTTTATTTACCTTGATCTACTTTTAGAATTATGCCATTCTAGAGTGCGGATGCATATTTACCAAAAATCTGCAAAGATTTTATTATTTTTGTTATAGTGAAAGAACACCAAATACAGACATATTGTCTGTATTCTTAAAACAAATGTATGTTAGTCTTAGTTTGGTAAAAGAGATTATTTTTGATTGTCATCAACTCACCGTTGTACTACTGTTATGTCCTCCCTTTAATTAAGTGAAGGCTTTTCTATTTACAGTAAATACATGACACAAAATTTCAAAAATATTGTTTAGATGATTGTTGTTCAAATGCTCGAAGTAGAGGTTAGAAAATAAGTGTGGCAATGTTCTAGGCTTATATATTTGTAATTGTCAAGAAGTACAAGGAAAAGTCAACAATTAATTGATCCCAACGAGTAAATAAAACTATTAAGAACAAGTCAATGACTTGTTCCTTCATGAGCACGGCCCCTGAAGTTTATGTTTTACAACTACATTTTCCGTGTATTAATCTGCTGCTGAAAATAGTCCAGTCCTGTTTGAGTAACTTTTGCTAAAAACTGCAGTACCTCGCAGTTTTTAGAAAATGATTTTTGAGCCTTTTTTTTAAAACTAAACTATATATTTGTAACACATCTTGGGTCTGAGTGCTATAGATAGGCAAGTTAGAAAGTATAGCGAGAAGGACATGCGCGTTGCTGGTTTTGGTCCTTTCATTGGATTTGTTGATGATAGGAAAAATATAGAATAACACCAGCCTTATTGTTCAATGCTTTCATGACAGGTCATGTCAGGCTCATTGGTAAGTCTTTTGTCCTGCCCTTTTAGATGAAATGTTGTTGTATGTATTCACAGTAAGAAACGTTTTTTTAAATGGCCTTAGACAATAATACATTGTTTGTGATTTAGATATCAAGACAACTCCCACTAAGAAAATGTAGTGTAAAGCCAATTTAAACACTATTCCGTCTAGGAAAAGGAAACATTCCCAACTTCAAGTTACCCCCTGGTAATCCTGAATGCCAAGTATTGGTGAGCACTTCCTATCTGCTGCTCCAGCTCGTCCCCTGTTAATGTTCTAACAATGGACCTCAGACGGCCCATAAAGCAGGATTATGTCAACCTGGGCATAGTGTACCAACTGTTACTCCTGCTTCCTTCCTGCTACAGGGAATAATGCATTCCATCTTTTATTAGAGTGTATTATTGGCAGGGCTCACTGACAGGTCTGGGAATGGTTTTAGTGGGCAGACTATTTGTTTGCTACCAAAGATGGCTGGTGGAAAGCAGTTTGGCAATTCCCAAGCACCAGCTGATGGATGGGAGAAAACAAGAGACGTAAATGCCAAGGGACCAGAGCTGTGACCATATCAGCCCTCACAGTGGATTGATATTAGGCTAAAGCAGTTCCTGAACCACATAAAAAAAGTAGTCAGAAAAGTGCTATTTCTGTCAACAAGTTGTACTTTGTTGGACACTACCGCACAGATCACAGTAAAAAAAACAAACAAAAAAAACACACTGGGCTGAGAATGCCAAGTGTCTTAAACACATGACAAGAGCAATTTAGCATGATCTTAGACTTGGCACTCTCCGGGGGCGAAACAGGGTGTGAGCCCACACTTGAATTAGAGACTAACAGAGATTAATTTAATACTTGGGAGTTTTTTTTTTAATGCCTTGCACTTTCAAGTCTACAGCGATTTATTGGATCAGGTTGCCAGCATCTATAAAAATCACATTTAAGACGTACAAACAAATATCTTCTCTTGGCCTATATAATTATCTTGCATTTTCAGATGCCAGTCCCTCTCTCATTGGCCTAAGATAAATATTGGATCGGAGATGGTACAGACGGATGGCACAGGAAGACATAATTCTGTCAACTTGGGTCTATTCAGTGTGAAGATTTAGGTGTACATTTTGTTCTTAAAGGAAAACACTGTTTCTGTTGAGTTCTTCCCTCATCCTCAACATATTCACAATACTTCAGACTCGCTCAAATTGTAGCGTAAAGGAATCATTGCTTTGTGACATATTTTGAAAAATTACGATACGTTTGATGCAGTAATTCGCATTTAAAAAGAGCAGTTTTGTCTTTATTCAAACAATACTATGCGGTATTTTGTTTTTAGCCCTGCAAGTGGCCCAGGGCTACCAGCCAGTCTGCAGGCTCACTACAGTGGTTCAAACTTAAACATCTATATACCTATTGGATAAATTGCAGTGAAATTTGTGATATTCCCCACAAGGAAACAAACAAAAAATGTCTCCTGTGAAATTCGCTACAGAAATTCCCTCCAGTATACAATCTAATGACTTTGATGGCTTTTCATCATTAGGTCAACATTTTAATTTGTCCAATACTTCACGGTTTATGACCGAATACTTCCATGTGAATGACCTACCCATCAGCCTCAGCTGTACTTTGCGTTTAGTGCTTATTGTCAAATGTGGTCACGCGAACACGCTAAACTAAGATGGTGAACATGATAAACAGTATGCCTGCTAAACATCACAATGTTAGCATTGCTATTGTGATCACGTTGGCATGCTGATGCATTGCTGTGCCTTAGTGCAGACGCCCGAGCATGACTGTGTAGACCCTTAGTCTCGTGAAAGGCAGGGCCTGTTTCACCTTTTCACCAAATTCCGCGTCTCCCATCAAATACGGAGGAATTTCTACTCGTGCACCATCCAAAGCGCCTTGACAGCAACCCCGTTGAGGTCGAGAAGAAGGTCGGGATGCACCAGGCAGCGCTGAGAGTCTCAGGAAGAGCATCCACCCTCAGGCCACTAGGATCCTAAATGAGGTCACTGTCTAAGACTGCCACCCCCATCCCATTCTGTTCAAAATCTTCTTCTTTTTTTTAAATGCATAAATGTATTGAACTGATGGGATTACATTACACTGGAGTCGTATCTTATATGATTACATGCGACAAGTACATTGATACTGATTGATTGATACCTGACAGTTGGCTAATTTTACCCTTATTTTGCATCATTTGAAAATTGTCAAAGATATTTCCATGTACCACTTGCGCAGTTCAAGACACATTGCATGCTTCTTTCTGAGCTACTTTTTCCTTCAAGACCAAAGTATTTTCTTAATTTTCAAAATGTTTCCTTAATGCGCAAAACAGTGAACTACCAGTGCTTCTGTCTAATTAGAAAAAGGTTTAATTTAATTAATCAATAGGCAGAAAGAACATGAATATCCTTTTAACTGCCATATTATTCTACAATATTTAGATCTTCCAACTGTGCTGTTTTGATTGTTTTTCACATTGGCTTGGACACACTGCTACATGAATACCCAAAATGCTAAATGGTAATGATAATCCAATATATTTTTAATGTGCAGTTTTTTTTACATTGATATTGAATCAAATCCTAATATCTTAATGCAATACGATTATACATTGCTTCCTACAGATATGTGCTCTTTTCAAAAAAAGGAAAGTATCAGTGATTTATGTGTTAGAGGTGGCAGGTTTTATCATAAGCCAAGTTTCGGCTTTTGACACAGGTTTAACCAGTATGTTGTGTCAAAGTAATTGGATTATAAGGTCCAGATTGAACCAGAGAGTATTGTTGAAGGCTATGATATCCACCCCCTGTGGATAAAGCCATAAGAAAGATGTTCCTTTCATACAGTGATCTAGAGGGCATATAGATATATATATTTTTTCTGTTCATTTCATCAAATGTTAAATCTCAGCTCTCAAACAGCCGAGATTGCGATTATTGCATCTTTTGTTTTTTTAAGTATCAAATCTGTACATTTTCCGCAGGGCTTATCCTATTCATGAAAAAAACACATAGATTTGTTTTGGCACACACAGCCTTCAGCAGAGCGTATAAAATCAATTCAGTGAAGAGTCTGTACAGACTCACATGTCTACACACAAACACGCACACATTGCAACACACGGACATTGCTTTTTGGCTCAGTGCTTCTCTCTTCCTCTATGTTCGACCAATGCTTTGCTGCAGCATTCAAGTGTTACCTTGTTAACTCGAAGTCAGAACATTCAGTACAAGACAAACCGGTGCAGTGTCCTGTTATTGGCCATAACTGAGTTTTTGCCACAACAGGGATGGCAATGTTGACCGTCAGTCGGTCAGTCCACCATTTTGGTCCGGGCTAAATTATCTCAACAACTATAGTCGAATGTTATTACATTTTAATCAGTAAAGGTTACCAGAGGTCAAATCCTACTGATTTTGACTTTTCCTCTCGTGCCACCAAGAGTTTGCCTTTTTTTAAAAAAAATTTAATTTAGTGAAATGTCTTGACAACTATTGAATGGATTGTTCTCGAATTCACATTCAAAGTCCCTGGCAGAAGATAGCGTGGCATGTCGACGATTACCTGGACAGCTGTGGACACCACGGGGACACGTAGTAGTTCTGTTTGTACTGTCCGCTTGGAGGAGGCGTTCCACACATGCCCAGTAGATCGTGCGGACTATCTGCGCGGTCACAAGAAGTTGGTCATACGCAGACGTCCGCACTGAGCCCTCGCATACTACCCTCTGATGACGAAATGTACATCACACAGACCTTCGAGTGCTTGTGGATGCGCGACATATAACATCGGCGTATATACTGTAAAAAGTATTTAGTTATATTGGCATAAGTCTACCTAGCTCTCTTTCTGTAGCACCCTGCTTCACCTGGAGTCGCCCAATACAAGCTCAGCTCCAGCTATGGTTAACTACTGAGCTGTAATTACTGAGGGAGTGTTTCCCTGCACTCCTGTTCGAACATACAAGAACATTTCTCGTTGCCTTTTCTGAACCACAGTAGTCTTCTTGGGGAAAGCAAATCTCTCGGTCAGGTATGTCCATCAGAAATGTATAATTTAAACAGTAATCCCGCACTGCTGCTCTCCTCACATATTTTATTTTATTTTATTTTTTAAAGTTCTGTTTTGTTTTTAAGTGTCATTATTACCTACGAATGGAACGAAAACTGAAGCCTGTTATCATTGGCCTTGGCCTACTTGCCTGAGCTCTACAGCACCCCCCCCCCTCTCCCACTTCTGATCTCTCCTCCTCCTCCTCAGTGGAGTTTCACTGATATTCTGTGTCACAATCCTGACACAGCACTTCCTCAGTCTCTCCTCAGTTTCAGCTCGCTCCTGCCCCGGAGCGCTGACTGCCTCTTTTGGACAATGGCCATCCTTGTTTGCATCGCCCCCTCGTTTCGGGAATCCCGGCATTGCTGGTAACCACTGGTGGATGAGGACGTGAGGTCACCGTCTTTATTTAGCTTGTCCTTGCCTTCGCGCGCCCCCCCCCCCCTCTCTCTTCCATGGCAAAGGGGTGTGGGATTGGTCTGGGTCGCTTTAAAACAATGAAAGCTTTCTCCATCATTGATCTGATACGGGCTGCCAGACAGACAGGCAGACGGGCAAACAAAGAGATGGACAGTCAGGGAGACAAGCTAATGCAAGTCAAAGACATCCTGCTTTTGACTTGACACCTTCATGTAATGGGTATTTATAGTATTTCCAGTGCATATTAATCCTCCCTCTCACTTAGTACACACCAAAATGGCTCTCTATTCCGATTTGCTTATCATTTGGATTGACCTGTATTTAGTTGTCTCTTTTGCTACAGCAGCGTAGGGAGAAACGGTGATGAACTGTTGTTACACATTGACGTTGGCGTCACCAAGTTGCACAGTTTGAGTTTGCAAGCAGTATTTCACTTTCAGAATGAGGTGGGAAAGGAATCACTTTTCAGGACTTAAATCATGCCCCAAAACTACTTTCTTTCCCCCTTTTAAATCAGGCACATTCAATGTTACCTGACGCGTATCAAATCATGTCAATGGGATGAGGTAGCGATTGTGCGAAAACTTGAGATGTGCCATTTCTTCAACGCACCATTTTTTTTTGAGGCATCTTTTTGAATTAACAAGCACAGTAATTTCAAAGTCCAAACACTGAAGCAAAATTATTAAGCCAGTAATGGGTTTTTTTCTTGTTTTTTTTTTTTTTTTTTTTTTGCTTTGGTCTTTATTTGCTGTGCTGTACTTCTCCATTATGAAGTTTTAACAGCATTCATTCCCAAGAGCTCAGCCATCCATTTGTCTTTATTAGACCAGACATGTTCCACAAGGTCCTGCAATTTATTATTTGTATAATTAATGTTCACATTAATTATAAGCATTTTATTCCTCGCGCATCAAAGGACAGGTTCCCCTTAAGAGAGGAAAATCTTCCATTCGGTAGAATAAGCCCAGTAGAGATTCACGTTTGGTCTCTTCTGCTTACTCATGTGACAGGTGGCTGCGTATATGGCTGTAGTTGAGTCCTGTGTATTTGCATATTGGTTGTCTTTCCTCAGTCAGTTGGTCGACTGCTGTTGGTGATTGCTGTAATTGACAGGGAGGGAAAGTCTTTGTGCACCATGAAGCATTTAGACATGCATCATACTGTACATTAAATAATAACCTCAATTATTGTAGCATGATGAAGATGTTTGAGTGTGAATATACAGTATATCCCCATGCTACAAACTGCACCATGTTTTATATACCGTATTTTCCGCACTATAGGGCGCACTGGATTATAAGGCGCACTGTCAATGAATAGTCTATTTTCGATCTTTTTTCATATATAAAGCGCACCGGACTATAAGGCGCATTAAGCGAAACAAACCAGTCAGATAAGTCAAACTTTATTAAACGTGTTCACAAAAACTCTCAACATTGTTCAAACGTTAATGAGCGTATTCATAATAACTCCCAACCTTGTTCAGTTGTAACACGTAAAAAAAACAGTCTGATACCGCTAAATCAAACGTTAGCGTATTCACAATAACTCCCAACCTTGTTCAGTTGTAACACGTAAAATACAACACAATACACTCACTTGCAGCTGCTCTATTCCCATGTTCTACTGCGTGACTGATAGCCTTGAGTTTGAAGTCCGCGTCGTAAGCGTGTCTCTTGACAGGCGCCATTTTGGGGTCCTTATACACACACACGCTGTAATATTATGGTGAAGCACAGTATGTATCACTCCGCGACGCTCCTGACCACGGTAGCCGTAATGCTGCAAGCGGTGCAGCTTTGTAGTTTACCAAAGTCGTACTAAAACATTTTGACAGAGCGCCGTGTACCACACAAAATCGCTTCGAGGTCAGTAAGCACAACCAGAATTAATCCATATATAAGGCGCTCCGGATTATAAGGCGCACTGTCGTTTTTTGAGAAAATTAAAGGCTTTTAAGTGCGCCTTATAGTCCGGAAAATACGGTATATATATATATATATAAATATAAATCTCTGTGGAAACAGGACTTCCTGTAGCAAAACCCTTTCCTTCTGATCTGGTAATGGAAAGTACCATTTGTCAGGATTTGGCTTACTGTGACATTTGTTTTCTTCCAGTCCTTTTTCCTCCACCATGGTCTTCTCAACTATCCCCCCTGCTACTGTAGCACATTCTACCCACTGTACTACTACTGTTTACGAAGTCCTTACCGTTCACCCAATGTTGTCTCGAGTGTCATTCAGAATCTTAATGGCTTGTTCAACATGATCAGCTTTTTATAGGTTGTTATACAAGCACATATATTCATACAGTGAATTCAGAATGCATGTTTGAGTGCTGTCTACTCTTGTTTTAATATTGGAAACAAATGAGTTCAGGGTCAGGACAATTTGTAGTCATCGTCAACATTAGATAGTTCCCTTCGACTGGTGTGTTTTTATCACGATGTTGATGACATTGAAATCTTAAAGGGGAAGAACACTTTGGTATTCTTCATCCTGGACCCTATTTTTCCATGTTTGTGTGTCTAAGTGACTAATGGAGACAACAATTTTTGAAATCAGTCCGGTATTGAGCGAGTGTGCTGCAGCAGGCAACTGCAAAACAGGCTGAAATGTAACCGCTCCGGGCAACTCCGCACAGTCAAATTCGACCACTAAAAGTGCTTGTGTTTTTTTTTGCCACCGACAGGCTCAGATTGTTATTATAAGTGTCTGACACCATTATGGAAAGGACCCTACAGAGAAATAAAACCTTTTTCTTCACCCTTTGCTCAATCAGGTCTGTAAGTTATTGTGCTATAAACAAGTCTCGCTCGAAGAAGTCTCGCTCTGAAATGTTGCGGTGCATCCGCATAGTTGAAATCAAAAAAAGAAATCGCTCAGATAACACTAAGCTACACTTTTCTGTACAACACAACAAACTCTATGACTCTAACTCAAGCTCAATGACAAAGCGACAGGGTAAAGAAAAAAAACGTTTCTCTCTTCCTTTCCGTAAAGTTGTCAGACACTTATATTAACAATCTGAGCCTGTCGGCGGCCAAAACAAGCACTTTTAGTGGACGTACGTTGATGGTGCGGAATTGCCTTGAGCGATTACATTGCAGCCCGTTTAGCGTCTGCCGTCTGCAGTGTTCTCGCTCAATACTGGACCAATTTAAAGAAAATGTTATCCCCATTAGTCACTTAGACACAAAAACATGGGCTTAAATTCAGTTTAGAGGATTCCTTGCCAAATCTGCCACAACATAAAAAAAGGAGTGGATGCCAAATACGGCTGCTAATCCTTTCAGTTCATTTGCGTACGGTTATTATAATAATGGTGTATTGATTTTACATCCTAACATGTTGTTAACTTGTTTATAAAAAAAAAAAAAAAAGATGAATGGCATGTCTTATGTCCGTCCTTATGCCTCTTCTCTGGTGTCTACCTCAGCACTTAGTCCAGTGGGATGCTGGGGACCCAGAATGTTTGCTCCAGCTGGTGAAGGAGCTCATCCAGCAGTACCATCACTACCAATGCCAGCGTCTGCGCGAAAGCTCCAGGCTACTCTTTGAGTACGATAGTCTGCTGGAGGATCCCAACTACGGCCACAACATGGAGATTTATGCCGGGCGCAAGAATAGCTGGGTAGGCAACTGTTTAATGACTTTTTTTTGTTTGTGATGTCCTACATTTTACAAAACAGTTGGTTTTACATCATACCTAAAGGACAGTTTCACTGTGGAAGCACTGCTCACGTGTTGTTCCTAAAGCTTGGTGAGTCTTGAGTTGAGAACATAAATACTTGTGATTGTTAAAGCTTGAGATGAGATGGAATGATATGAGCAAGGTCTGACTTTTCCTACCGTGCCACTGTTAACATAAACACTATTTATAGGATCCAGTCCGTATTCAAAATCGCACTCAATTTTGTATACAGCCCTCATCTAATAAGGTTTCCTGTTTGGTTTTTACAAAAGAACTAGTGTCAGACCAGCCAGGATTTTCAGGTCATTGTGTCATCACGTGCTATATAACTGCAATGTCATTTCCTGTCTCCCTCCACACTATCAACAGTCAAATTAAAAAGCCATGAAATTCAAACAAAAAATGTCTTAAAGTAACCGATGCTAAGGGACAACGTTGTGTACGCTGCGGCTGATTAGTTTGGTGCTAACTGATGTAGCAAAATTGTGTTAGATTTTGGTGGTCACAGGTCAAGGTCAATGGGACCTCACGTCCATCCCATTCTCCTGAACGCAACATCTCTCGAACGCCTTGAGATAATTTCTTCAAATTTAGCACAAACGTCCATTTGGACTCAAGGATGAACTCATTAGAATTGGGTGGCCAAATGTCACCTTACGAAATGCGATTTTTAGCTATAGCTCAAGAATTCATATGACAATTATGACAATTTAACCCAAATGTCCCCCCCAAGTGATGACATTTTGGACAGACATGGATGTAAACTGCAACTGGACTGGTTGGCGGAGGCATAAAAACGGGAGGAGTTAATTGTAGTTGATATTGAATCTGCAGACTGTACAATGTTATATGTTTCCATGCATCACTTTTTTTAAGCACTGTATGTTGTACAGTTTAAAGTTCTTTACCTCTGTTTCTTGTTCTCCAGACGGGAGAGTTTTCAGCCCGTTTCCTTCTAAAGCTCCCTGTGGACTTCAGCAACATCCCTGTCTATCTCCTTAAGGTAAATAACCGTCAAACACATTTTGACTCGTATTCCATCTACACACCTCCTTCACGTTACGTACATATTGCAGACATGCCGACAGCGCGGCACACTTTTTAATCTCAAAGTGGAGATACGGATATCTTTTATATATAATATGAGTGTCCTCTTGTTTATGTTCTGTGCTTTTTTTTTTCATTTGTTGACATGTTTGTGTGTCCATATGTTATGTTTGTATGTGTGCAATGATAATAGCATGATTTATGTAAATGAACTGCAGTGTGTGTGTGTGTGTGTGTGTGTGTGTGTGTGTGTGTGTGTGTGTG
>CALSBV010012130.1:78171-114593 GCA_943590825.1 Bovichtus diacanthus
TGTGTGTGTGTGTGTGTGTGTGTGTGTGTGTGTTTAGAGGCCTCAAGCTGCTGCCATTGATCTAATAGGATGTTTCAGGTGAACAAACTGATATCTGCTTTGTTCGGTGTCATTGTGTGAGATACACACACAACTCTTTCCGTTGAGTTTAAAGACGGAACATCTATTTGGATAAACAAATCATACAACATTAGACACAATTCTTCTGACTTGTCGGTATAAATCCTTATAAACCCTACATGTTTACAGCCGCTGATTGTTATGTTTTCTAGAACGTAAGCATTTGCTTCCTGTGTGCTTTATTGGACGATGATGCTCCAGGTTAGTTTGTAGGATTTCCCATCCTTGTGAGGACACATTTTTAGCACAGTTAAAGGAATAGTTCAAAATTTTTGGAAATGCTCTTATTTGCTTTCTGGCGGATAGTCGGATGGAAAGATGGACACTACTCTCATATCTGTCCGTTACATATATGGCTACAGGCAACAGCCGGTTAGCTTAGCTTAGCACAAAGACTGGAAACAGGGGTGGGGAGGGTGGGGGGATTCTGACCAGTTGCCAGCGAAGATACCAGGAAGTTACTGCTCGCAGCCAAGAAATCCCGGCACACATCCCTCCGAAAAATGCAGAATTGTTGTTTTACACTTTGTTTTATTCAAATTAAACATATCAGGTGTAACTTGTTAATTATTCATCCTAGCTATTTCCAGTCTTTGTGCTAAATTAGTTCACATATTTATTTTACGAAATGTCTAACTGTTGCTTTAAGATTGTGCTGGGCAATATATCGATATTATATCATATATGATACTGAGATATGAGACTAGATATTGCCTTAGATTTTGGATATCGTAATATGGCATAGCTGTTGTTTTTCCCTGGTTTTAAAGGCTGCATTACAGTAAAGGGATGTTTTTCTGAATTCAACAAACTGTTCTAGCTGTTGGATTATTTACCTTTACTTCACTTAGTCATTACATCCAGATTAACTGCTGATTATTTATCAAAAAACCTCATCGCGTAAATATTTTGTGAAAGCACCAATAGTCAACCCTTCAATATCGATATTTTTGGTAATTTCTTTTTTGTTGATTTTTTTCTCCATATCGCGCAGTCCTATTTTAAGACCAGATTTGTATTTGTACATTTTATTACCGTCTCCAGTGCCCAGCAGCCAGCATCCCACATCTCCAGGTCTGGGCATTCCTGTATCTACGTTGTGTCTCTACGAGCTGTGTAGAGCACTTGCATCTAATTATTTTTACTCTAATTATTTGTGGTCCTGCATCCTCGGCCCCTCACCCCCCCCCCCCCCCCCCCCATCTAAACACACACACACACACACACACACACACACACACACTTTGACCTTCAGAGCTCCACATCCAGCAACTGACAGGGGAGGTTCAGGGTGAAGCAGAGCCCTGGGCTCTCGGCCTGTCTTTTCATTTGTGGTGCCAGCGTCACTGACTCGGATTATTTCTGTACATCCTCTACATTTCCTGCGTTGTTTTTTTATTCTTTCATCCAAATATCAAGTCTCGAAATAGCCTTACGCAAATATGCATTCCCAAACTATTTGTTTTGATAGATGATCAGTTTAAAATAGAAGCTGAATTCTCAAATGATGGTGGAATCAGTGGGGGGAAAAACATCCACATCAATCAATATGTCAGTCAAACTTTATTCATCAAACTTTATTTATATAGCACTTATGTATTTCTGAAGCACCTTCACAAAAAAACACAAAAGACAAAAAATATTTAATTTAATTGACATTTTGAGGCCAATGCATGCAAAGACAATAAAATTGATAAAAATTAGTAAAAAGTAAATATTTAAAATCTTAACAGTAATAGTGGTAAAACAGTGTGAAATTAACACTAGATTCATGCTGTCACTTCCGTTGTGGGTAGCAATTTGAGATCATGATTGTAATTAGATATTATTCAAACTGAAGTGGAGGCCATGTGGGTCCTGACTTTTCTCATTTAAATAATGTTCCCCACTCCTACTACAACCTACTTCCTGACACTCCTCGAGGCTGTGTTTAACAATGGCACTGTCCTCCACCTCAGGAGCAGGAGGGTGAGAGAGCACATTGCCCCCCCCCCCCCTCCCGGGGAGCAGAGTGCGGGGGCAAGCACGTCACAACCTCCCCTTATATGCACAGGACTCTTGGCATTAGATTCATCACCATTGTCGAGGCACATGACAACAAGCCGACTGTTTACTTGTGTGTAATAATTCAACCGTGGTTACACCTGGGATTATTTCCTATTCATGTAACTACAGTCCTGTATTTATGTTCTATTGTGTTCTATGTGTGTGCTCAACAAAGTAGTTTTTTCCCAAGTGTTATTACAAAATGATCAGATGAATCTGATGAAATAAGGCAGGGCTCTTCTTTAAAAAACAATAAATCAGAGCGATGTCAACCTCTGTACACTTGATTCTCTTGAGAATCTGAATCTGCACTGACATAGCAAAATTGGATATATGAATGAATGTCAGGCCTAACGGCACCCATGTTGTTTATTATAATTTGAATGATAAACCTCTTCTCAAAGATGTTTTTTCTCTGCATAATTCCAGTTTTGACACCATCACTAGAAAAATTTAGACATCCCCAGAACCTATAGCCTCTTTAGGATTGCTCTTACCGTTTTAGTGTTAGATGGGTTGTGAAGGGATCAAATGGGATGCGCCACCTATAGCACAAGGTCAGCTTTTGATTCATTCAGGGGGTTGATTAAGTAGGTGTTGTTTATTCTGATCGATAGATTTTACCGTCCCACTCTTCACCTCTATGCATTCCTTCATTGTCCGATATTTTGTGTGTCAAAGTGAGGTTTTAAAATAGATCTAGCACATTAACAGCAGTCGGTCGTGACCAAGTAATAAAGTGATTCGCAGCAAATGATAAAACCGATATTCGAAGCCGTAATCTTCCTGTTTGCTGTTGAGCAACGATGTTGATGAATGTTTGTCATCCAGTTCTAATTGAGTTTACGGCAAACCTAATATATTCTTTCTCCAAGATTTATGAATCTCATAACATTGCGCTTGAATTTCAATGTATCCACGAAGGTAGTTGATTTATGGTATTGGTGATGTTACAGTTGTTGTGAAGCAGAGTGTGCACGTTGCCTTCAGTCATATGCAGTAGCACTTATAGCACTTTGGCATATAACCCGAGGAATACAAGTCATTTCACTTGTCTTTTGCGATACAAACACAGTATGTACAGGTATTGTCAGTGCACTCAGTTGGTTAATAGATTTCTGTGCAGAAAGGACATTCAATAACATTCATTAAGGTACCAGACACTTGACCAAGCCCCAAGCAACAATGTTGGGCTTTGTGGCGATTATGGTGTGGTGACCACAGTTAGAATTGGGTCCAAAAAGAACCAATACAAAATAAACAGCTACAAAAAAAAAACAGCATATCCTCAAATTTGAGAAGTCACAACCAAAGAGTGTTGTGCATGTTTGCCTAATAAATGACTGAAAATCATTAATCTATTGTCAACATTTTTGCTTATTTGATTTTTTTTGTCTTTCTTCTATGAGCACATCATGGAACACAGTATCAAGTTCTCTTAATGCATTAAATTAGGAATTAAGTATTTGGGGTATTTGGATATTTGCCCTATTTGTCATGTTTCTTCTTTCACAACAAATAACTTTGAATCAAATATACAGTATTGGCGAAGACGGCAAACTCCCCTGACCTGTCAAATGCTGTTGTCCCAATACAGGACTTTCATGAATTATGCTTCACTCCTTTGTGTTACCTGAAGTTTCTATAACTTGTTTATAGCTGTTAAGTGAAATTCTATCAGAATTACTTGAACATGACCGACAGATTGTGCCCATATCACGTTCAACCATCTCCTACCAGTCTTATAAAGCTGAGCAAATGACTGCTATTTAAAAAAAACACTTAAAAACCCAAATTAGCCGGCCTACACCACGGAGATCACCACCGCCGACGGAGCACCTCGTTTTATGTTCTTTTTTTCTTCTTTTCGTGAGGACATGGTGGCGACCACGGCTTTCCAAAAGATAAGCCAAAAAAACTTTTTGCAGCAGCTGCGGTTACCTTACCTTTCCGGTTACCACATAATTGTCACTCCTTTCTCAACCGCTCATGAGGCTTTTTGTTGTTGCGGTTTTTCTGTCCAGCTTACGTCCTCCACTGCAAGGCAGTTGAGCTTTTGGAGAAGTCGTGGCTGAAGATAGCCCGCTGTGTCACATGATGAGTCTTTCGCAATTCTCTCTGCAGACCTGGAAAACAATGCTGTGGTCACTACACACACACACACACACACACACACACACACACACGCACACACACACGCATACATGCATACATGCATGAACACACGACAGTGCCCATCATTAAGGCTGTGATTAAAACGGCCCATCACTGCTGTCTATACTGTCCATTTTGTAATTTGCTGTGTCATGATCAGAGTAGGTAATTCAGTGGCACTTGTGTCTGCTTTGCACTTATGGCGCTCTTATTCTTCTGTTGGTTTGACCTGCTGATTGTGGTTTGGACCACATGGCTTCACATCAGTTTAAACGAACTGCTGTCACTCAGTTGAGTGATTTGAATTGAATTAGCTGTTCCTGGATTATGCAGTCCAAACAGACTGTAGTGTTACCAATTCTGGAAAAACAAAAACATTATCTCATGGCCACCTTCCGTCCATTACCTTTTTGCCTTTCTATTCTCGGCCTCTCTGCTACTTTGGGAGAAAGCTTGGGCCTGTGCGTGACTGTTGAGCATTTTGTGCCAAAGCAAGTGGTTGTAATTTGTGGCCTTGCCGTGCCCTTGCACGGTAAACACTGACTAAGAGCTCAGGAATCTTAAGAGCTATAAAATAATTGCAGGTTACTCCCATAATGCCTAGAGTGTTCTGCTCGTTGCCTGAGCTCTGCCTCTTCTGTCTCATCCCTTTCTTTTTTTGCGCAGCCTCTACTGATGCTATGCAAAATGGTATTGCTTTTCCTGATGTATCTGTACTTGTACATTATAGTAGTTAATGACACAAATAATAAATAATTTAGTCATAAAGATTTACCAAATGTTTACTGTTGAGCTATAGCTATTTGGGATGCGAAAAAAAGAGTTAAATTTTGTATTTCTGTGGAAAAGTTGAACTCATTATATTGTTAACTGCAGTGATTGAGAATTTACAGGTATGGGTAGAACATTTTTCATGTTTAGTATGAAAGTATAAATGTCCACATAAATCCATTTTTAGATTAATAGGATACAGTAAAGATTGTCAGTAGATGTTCTGTCCTCTTATTTGCGGTCGGGTGTGAAGCCAAAACCACTTTTGCCTGAGACAGTATGCTCTCTGCACCGTCATAGGAGTCTCTTTGAAATGTGCATACTGTATGTTTTAATAGCTCATTTGAAATTTACATTTACTACTTCAAGCACTGAAAGTGCAAAGAAAATCTTCAGCTATGTTTTGAATAAATTCAGGGTAAACCAAAGCATATCAAGAGGCATTCATTTTGTTTTCATAGTGCTTTTTGAAAGTCCTGTTGCTGAGTGATGGCGTATCTGTATAGCACTGAGACATGGCATTTAATAGGAAAGCAAGTTGCCCAAAAGACATCGTCAAGTAATTGCCAGTTTGGGCTTCACTAATGCAGTGTACCACTGAAATCTGAAAAGGCCAGCCAATGCTTCCACGCAGATAAACAATTATGTGGCTTTTAAATGGTGGATGTATTATAGCTTGGTATGCTCTTGAAGAAGAATTTAAATGTCAGGCGTAACGGCTCAAAAGCAGAAATAAGAAGTAAGAGAGTAGAAATTGTTCAAATATCATTTCTTTTATTCGCAAGATATTATTTTATCTTTGTATCTTTATGTTATAACTACGGAAATATTCGGATTACTTATCGTGCCATGAAGTGATTTTCAATGGCTCGTTTCCAATCAGTAACATGATCAAATGATACCGAATATGGATATGCTCCTTGATGGCTTAGAGTCCGAACTGATGGCAGGAAATGCACACCCTTCTCCTGAGTTTGCTGGCACAGCAGACTGAAACTCCTCTGTTGCAAGAGGTTGGATGCAGTTGCAAAAGAGAAGGTTACAGTGGGTCAGTGGGTTGTGGGTTATTATCAAGCGTAAGTGTTACATCAGTCTTTGCATTGATTTCAGGGGTAGAAGACCGGATCCACTCTGATTTAGGCTAATAAAAAGATCTATATAATCACTATAAAAACGCTCAATACTACTATTTGCTGTAGTGTGTATTTAGAGTAAACGTTATATTGTATTTATTTTGTAAAATTTTTGTAAAAATAGGAATACATTATCCATCCATTGGAAATCCATTGTTAAAGTTAAAGATTATAAAGATTTTCATAAAATAAAACCCTGTTTTGTTTTGATATCAGCCTCACTGTCACCCGTTGACACTCCTGCGTGTATTCGAGCTGTATTAATGCTAATCCAAACAGAGCATTTGTTACTGCTGCTACATAATGAGAAAGAAAAAATTTTCAACTTGTGTGGAGTGAATTTTACTGTGAAGCAGTAACAGGAAATGCAATGTATTCGTTGCTGGGATTCGAGCCAAAAGTAAACACCAGTTGTTCTTCTGTTGTATTTCTGACAAACCACATTAAACCACAAATGATGCTATCACCAGTAACCACAGGTGTTGCCAAATCAACCAGGACTGATATCATAAGGGTTATAACTTTTAAAGTAGCATGGCCATATAAGGGATAATGTACAGCGAGTGGGTCATTAGTGCATATTGACGTTGAATTTTGACAGGGTTAGCTAAGCAGCTAATTGTTACCCGCAGTCCATACAGAATTAAGAAGAGTAACTTTTAACACAGTCATTAGGTTAGTACATCATTTTAGCATTTACCAATTCCCCAGTCAGTAGTTTCGCACACAATTTTTGAAGTTGAAAGACATTTTCTATTGACAATAAGGTGAGTTCAAGAATTCCTACAAAATGTGTCCTCGTAAACAAGATCTATGCTGATTTGTTTCGTTTTATAAAAGTTGGCCAGAACAAGTCTACACTGAAGCACCCACAAATGTGCGTGCCATGATTAGAAAGCAGGACATTGAGACTGAATGTACATGTGGTTTATTGATTGAAGTCTGTTATTTTTAGTCATTGAGCCTCTTTGTTGGAGGTCCAGAACTTTGTATCTGATTTGTCTTGTTCACAAGCTCTATGGATTTGAGAACCCTGCTGTGAGTACTGCCAGGTGGTTAAACATCTGCTACTCCACAGCTGTCAGCCTTCAGAAGAAATGTCACACAAAGTTAAAGGGAGTCTGGATCAAGATGCTCCTGTTAATAGTAACATGCTTTCATCTAATTTATGTTTCAGACCGTTACGTACAGATCAGTCATACAGTGGCCATAACACTGAACTCAAAGAACACCTGTGTACTCGCGTGTAAACAAATAATCTTTGGAGGTAACTGTCACAGGTGCACACAGTATAATGTTTTTAATTAGTAGTTCATGTGACTGGCCTCCCTAAAAAGCACCTGTTGTAGTGAAAGCACTCGAGCTTGCAGCTACAAATATATGACTTCCTCTACAACAGCCAACATGAAAAAGTATGTGCGTATATTAGTTAGTTAGAAAAATAAAATATTTCAGAATATGTAATATCTATATTTCTTTGCGGTTTGGAACTGAGCTCCCCATGCTCAAAGCTTTGCACAATTCTTAGCTTTCATGTCCAGCAGGCAAGTCAAGTCCCAAGTCAAGTCCCAAGTCTAGTCCCAAGTCAAGGCCCAAGTCAAGGCAGGCAAGTCAAGTCCCAAGTCAAGGCCCAAGTCAAGGCCCAAGTCAAGGCAGGCAAGTCAAGTCCCGATTCAAGTCCCAAGTCAAGACTGACATGTCCCAAGTCCTAAACTTTGAGTACAGTATGATAGTAAACAAGTCCTACTGTGCTCTTCACTTAATGTAATGCCTTTTTCGACCTGCACATTTTGCAAACCGCAATTGTTTTTTTGTTGACTAGGTCATCGTTTTTGTATGATAACTAAATTATCTTTGGTATAATTTTTTCCAACTGGCGCTAAGTAACGTAACGTTAGTTCTTCATGCAACTCTGCTACAACTTGATTGGATGCTATCAGATTGGTTCAAACTAAATGGATTAAGGGAAGAAAGTGTTGACTTGCAGTGAATGAATAACTTCTTAACGTTAGATGATTCATAAATTGATTCATGTCACACTTTTTTAAAGAACATGTGTTTTAATCCTTTGTCTTGGTAAAAGGTATCAAGTATTTTTAAGGCAAAAGGCTCAAGTCCAGATAAGGTTACAAGTCATTAGTCTTAAGTCATCAAATGTGTGACTCGTTAAATGATAAAGCCTGAGAGCTCAGTGTGTAGGGTTTACGTTGGGATCGGGCCTAAGAAAACATAATGAGAGATACGTGTAGTTTTCTGGAAATTTCCTGGTTATCATGAAAAATAGTTTGTAGTAAATTTTTGATAAAAAGTCTGCATAAGGAGTTGTTTCAGCCCTGCTCTTGTGTTACTGTCCTGTAATAGCATACAGTAAACCACACTGTATTAGTTAATCATACTGATCTTACCGGCGTTGTGCAAAAAGTCACTAAGAGTGTGAGGCCATTATAAATTACTGCATAGTATGACTTCAGCAAATCGCCTGAAAATAGGTATGACTGGACATGTAGACAGCTGGATATACTGTAACCTTCGTCTAAATCCTAAAAATAGAAAGCCTGTGGAAACCAGTAAGTACTTTATCCATGCTCCAGTAAATATCAATTTGTGGTTAATGATGCCCACACCCTGAAACACCCAGAGAGCCAAATGTAAATATTTGAACTTGACCTTTGTGTTATGACATCACCATTACTGTTAAACTCCAGCGTTCAACTTGTTTTTAGTTTCTGACAAGGTGCCTGTGTCAATATCTTAAGGCAAACCTGAGTTATGTATTTTTATCTATTTATTAAAATGTGTAGAGGACCTTGTGCAATATATAACATACATATTGCCAACAATTTTACATATGCCACCTCGGTAGGTCAAAACACAAACACTAAACAAACATGGACAGGATACGTTATACTGAAACACAGCAGTATGTGACTTATACCATACCAATAGGAGTTGGGAAGACTTTTGCAGGCTCTGCTTGATACACATCTCCCTCACTCTCCTGCATTGTTGCACCTGCCAGGGCAGCGCAGCTTAGGCAGGTTTTACGTAACACGCACACAACATGTAAACATTAACAACAGAGGCATGTTTCCAGCCTCAACTGGAATGTCCGAATAGCACAAGCGACTGAAAAAGAGCCCTTTTCCAGTAACGTTTTTTGTTACACCTCCATGTTTCCTAACCAGATTTGCCAGTTTGTGACACAGAACCATCTTGGAAACTTTTTTTGTTTCCAAAAAAAAAAACAAGACCTTGACGGCAAAATGCCGAACTTGAAGTTTCCAAACTGTAGTCTACAAACCAGTTGTTGACTTCATGGTGACTACGTCCACTTCTTATATGGCCGTCTATGATCACTACACCCAATTTCAACCTGAGCAGAGGTCTACTTAAGATTAATAGCTATGCATTTGTGCAGATAAATCATGTGTCGTTCTATGAATTTTATTCAAGAGTTCACTGCTTGCATTCAGCACATGTAATAAAGCCGAACGTTTATATGAAGTAAAGTGAAAAAGATCAGCGGGTTGGGATATTCGTTCGGATCCAGTGGCAAGAGCTTTTTGTGTCGTACGTCCTCACCTCCGTGAGTGCACTTCCATCCACTGACCCATCACTTGCGGCAACAGCCCTGGTGCTGTGTTGACAGACGGGGTTGTCAGAAAGGTCGTTCCCCGAGGTGGAAGACTCAGGCATTCTCCATCATTCCTCGTTGTGACACATGAATAGTGGCACCAGATCCCGGCTGCAAGATGAGGTGGTTTCCAGCAACAGAAAACGTGAGCTCCTTGACCTTTTCATTCTGTTACTTTGTCGTTGCTTTTGCGACCGCTCCTATCTTCCTGCATTCTCCTCCATGTTTTTTTTCTTCTTCCATTTCCCATTTAAATTTTACTGTTGTACAGCGCTGCCATGCTAAGCTAGTAATCCTAAGAGGTGAGAGTTTATCAGAGACAACTCGGTGCGCTCACATCCCATTGATAATGACATACATTCAGCCTATTAAGTCTTCCTTCATCATATCATAACTAGGTGTGGGACCATATGCAGTGACTAATGCCACAGAATGCCTCTGACGCTGGTGAATTGATAATTGTTTACACATGATATATATATTTCTCACTGTAACTGAGTCATCTCTTGCCTCATGATGTCATGGCAAACATGCAATCGGGAAACATATTTACTCAGTATGTCTCATCTCAACGGTGATGACGCTTGTTTATATTTTATTATCTTTTTTTAATTTTTATTATTTGTTGTTTTGTACAGTCTGGTTATTTTCTCTCTTTAATTTCTCTCAATCAACTCTCTTTATTTAAAAAGCTGTTCCATTTCTGTTGGAAACCCCCCCCATATACCGATGTTCTTTACATCCCCATGTGTACATATACATAAAGCACTCCTATTCTTTATCAGGAAAATGATGAAATGTCACGTGCCTTTTAGAAGACGACATGTAACATTGGATGCTTCCATCACCTCGTTTTGAAGTGTGGAAGTCCATGGCAACATAGTATTTAAGGAGATGAAGGACAGCACCTCAGCATCCTCTCTGGAGTAGGTGAATTAAAGAGAAATCACAGCCCGGGGAGGGGTGCTGAGAGAGCACGGAGCTCAAATCCACTCCCTGATGCTCCAGTGACCCCAATGTGACTCCCTGATACCAAAGGTCATGCCCGCCTCCTGTCTCCCTCGGCGAATCTGTGATCCACAATCACCCATCAACAACCCCCCTCCCACCTCATTGCCACCCACACTGCGTCTCCAAACGAAGATTCCCACCCACCTGCTTGTACCCCCAGCTGAGCATCAGAGGTTTCCAGCATTACAATCTCAAGAGAACATGCCCCCCTACCTCCTCCTCCTCCTCCTCCTCCTCGTCCTCTTCTTCCTCCGCCCCCCCACACTTCTCCACGCCTCCATGGAATTACTTCTATCTGGCCTACTTTCCGCCCTCGCTCTATATCAAGTTGTACATTATCTATATGTTCTTTTCTACAACACCTCCGAATGTTCTTCATCCTAATCCTTTGTTTGTTTTTCTGACTTCAACCCTGATGTTATTCAGCTTTCATTTAACTCTCAATTCCTTATCCTTCTGCGCGCCTTACACTGCCTTCTGTTGGCTTTTTATTAACACATTGGTGGCTTCAGGGTGAAATTGTGTCCCTATATGTTGCCTGTCTGTGCTCATTTGTCTTGGCTGTTGCTTACCCTTGGCTTACCAATGGCTTGAAAAAAGCCCCGCAATAACGAAGGATCTGACTGTTTCTGCCCAAGTGCTCCTTCTCCGTCTTCCTTCATATTTCTTGAAAGCAATTTACGAAAGCTTAAATGAAGGCATCATAGCTAATAGTCTCAAAGTAGCACAATCTGAAAACAAGCTAATCAGACGGTTGTTTCTTAAAATCAAACAAGTACAATATCAAACGTCCAATTTACCGTCCATCCGAGGGCTCGACAGTGCAGTCATTTTGCTGCATATGCGAGTGACAATTAGAGTGTGTGAATGTGAAAAATAATGTGGTTGGACTGGGGCACGTGCACGAGTTCTGACCCCAAGGTTGTAAAAATCCAGCTATTCTCCGATGTGTCAACCAAAGATCTTTTGTGAGTTTTAGTTATTTACAATTTTGGTTACTTTCAAAAGCTGAACGCTGAATAGACTCAATGAGGGTTTTCAATAGTTTCAGATGTAATCAGCGCATTCAGTACATGGTCAGGATTGGATAAAATGCTTTCAAATCCCAACCCTATTTCAAAGCCTCAAAAGAATTAGAAAACCTATATGCTGTTTGGAAAGGGATGCATTAGTAAAGCAAATTGCCTTGTTAAGTCCCATATATGTCCCATGTTTTAAAATTCTTTAGTAATCTCTTAGTTAAGTCACTTCATCCCTTTTTCTTTTCTTTTTGCATACTGTATTTCAATGTGAAAGAAAAGTTGCATTAATACTATTTCTTTAATTAAACACATTGAATAAATAAGTGTAGCATCAATCCACCTTTTAGGGCTATGAGGAGGATACTGTTTGTTGATATTTTGTCTCGTATAGCTCCCACGTGGTATCACAGATTACAGCTGTGTGTTAACACACGCAGTTAAGATAACAGTGAATCCACTGTCAACAGTCCATATTAATAAATATCAAATTGCTGTTGCTGCTGACTGCTATATTCACGCAGCTTTGTTCAGCAGCACCTCTGAAAGGGTCAAAACATGGGCTGCAGTTTAATTGAGGTTGATTTTAAAATTGATAAATACAAATGACTTTGGAATAGTACATATAAATGGCTTAAGGAGCGATATCCTTCTCTTTTCATATAGCATGGACTGATGGGCAGAGTGTCTAAATGATAAATATAGAATCCCTGTTCGTGCTGAGACAAATCTTCGTGGAAAATATTTTTTTTGTCATGAGCCAAATGATTTGTAATTTCAGTAAATGCCTTTATTTCACGGTTATTTAGGCCCAATGTCCCATTGGTCCCAAATAGGGGTAAGGGGCTGCAGTGGCTCAAATGACTGGATTAGACTCATTAACGGTGCAGTGGGACAAAAACACCCTGCAACACTGTCAGTGAAGCAATATTAATGCAATTACAATCATCACCCCCAGAAAATGCCACAATAACCAAACCAGCCTTTTCAGCCTAAAGTTTGCAGTGGGTGCTCGCGTCATTTAAAGACAAAAAAAAAATAATCTAATCCCCAGTCACATAAGATTGGGAGAAAAAAAAAAAGAATAAATCCGTCTTGTAAAATTGAGATTTAAGAAGTTACACGTAATACTGTCACCACAAGGTCTAGAAGTCAGATGGCACTTGACTTCTAGGTCACACCGTATTGTGTCATCTGTACGAACACACAACATGCATTCATTCATTTCCTGAAATGCACAGGCATGCAGTAATCACATGCAAACACACATACTTGAGTCACCCTTGTGGCTCCCAGCCCTAGCATCACACACTTGATATTCGCACAGACGGTGCAGATCATTGCAGTGACATGCTATTAGTGACACACTATCAGTGACACTTGGCCACAGTCACACATATGACTCGTGTTTCGGTGAAATACTGATCAGCTTACTTAAGTGTGTCAGTGGCACATCTATTGGTCATCTGCCAGTTATTGTCACAAGATTAGTAAAGCACTTAAATGGAAAAAAAAAGTCTAAAACATATAGAGTAGTAGGATGTCTACATACATCTTAGCATCTTTCTCCATTTGAATTATAATTTTGTTTTGTCACATCAGATGGTTCGTATTGACTGCACTGTTGGCCCAGCTGGTTGTATTAACCTATATTTCATACATGGTTATGACGCAGTAATAGGTGTCTCATTCGATCTCATTTGCAAGCAATGGAGGCTAAGCTTACGGGTTTTTAGGGTGGAGACACCATCCTGGTTAAGTATTTTGCAACACACTGCTCACTTGCTTGACTTGTTTGCAGTTGTTACGCCGTCTTTTATCTCCATTATACTGGATTAGAGGGACTTATTTGAAAGTCCATGGTAAAGTGTGATCTTTATCATGGTCTTTTAATATAGTCGATGACAGAAAAAGCTTCAAGTGTTGGTGAATTGCTAACTTTACTTACCAAAGTAAAGTAATGTAATTACCAACACTGACTAGATTATAGTTGATTTGGAGGAACGTTGGCATTATTTTCACCGTGGTAAAATTTTAAAGGCCTGCCTAAAATTGGAAATACAGTTGCTAACATTTTCATTGAACACTTTCCAAGTTTCCAATTGAAATTGTTCTATTTAGATCTACTTGAGACAGAGTAACTTCAATGGCACATGAACAACATATTTCTGTTTTGTATCAATACTGGTATGTACATGAAAACTATTAATGGGCACCACTCAACACTCCATTGAAAATGACATTATAGAATTAAGTCTTACTCAAAGTGTGTGTCACACTACAGACAGTATGGCTGCATTCACTACACCAATTAACCTGGGAACATTCTGGATAAATGATCATTTGTTTCCTCACCCCTCATACAAAAAGACTTGTATGCTCTGAGAGGCACGCACCCGAGTATATCCTTAGTCTTCAGTTTGCAAACACACCCCATGCACAAAGCTTTTCTAACGGCGGCAACAGGGCAGTGTTTAGGTGTTGGCAGTGTTCTACCAACATTGTTCCAGGTGGAGCATGTGTGCTCTGTAATCTCTCGCCTATTGTCCTCATGACAAAATTAAGCCGTGGCACGAGGTACAACTATGGTTAATCATCAACCATGGCTCTCTTACATCAGTTTAAGCATGAACTGAAAATTCCTTGGTCAGATATTTCAGAAGAGGACATTGGGTCCTCTTCAACATGCGTGCCAATTGGGTTGTGGTGACTTGTGCTTGCGCTTGCAGTTTCTGTATTTTGAGGTGGAGGGAGCGGGATCATCATTTCCCCTGGGGTACACCGCATCTCTGCTCATCCCCTCCCCACAAGCAGCAGCAGCAGCAGCAGCAGCACCACATCATTAGGAACAATATCTTCAACTCTCGTTCTCAATCAGAACATTTCATGTCATGCAATGAGACATTTTGGCAGCTGCCACCTTGACCCTGTGCCTTCCCGCCCTCAGGGTGTGATGGCGTAAGTCTCCCTCAAACTTATGAAAAGGCTGGCACAAACACATAATTCAGTATGTGAGACATCTATTTACTGTTGGTATTCTGTTGTAGAACTCAAAGTATTATTTAACATGTTGTACTAGTCAATGTTTTTTGTTCAAGCCGTGTTCAAGGCTCTCGACATTGAATATAGAAGATACATTGTTGTGCTGCTTTGTGATGATCGTCAACATTTCTTACAGGACATTGAAATGTATTTTTGGAAGAAATGCAGCAAAGTCCTGCAAAGTGAATGAGATAAGGCTCCTGAAAAAAGAGCCCCTGCAGCGTAAACTTATTGATTGGATAGCTTTGGTGATAGCGTCAGCGCATCATCAGGACCCACATCCAGAAATCAAATTCTGGTGACTGACAGCAGGTCATTTAGCACTTTAATTATTATTACGTGCATAGATATGTTCTCTGGTGTAACAAAGATCTTGTAAAGACATAAGTGATTTTAAGCATTATTAGCATAATTAGACTGCATGTTATGAATAGTGACAAACAGGTAGAGACAGGATGAAAAAGAGACTTCTTGTACAGAAATATTATGGGGGAATTAGGCATTCACATTGTGTAGCGGTATGGGAGTGTCACTTAATTAATGGTCCATTTACAGCATGCAACTCCATCATGGCAGGGTGTACATCTCTGGGACACAGGTTACACAATTGGACACCGCAGCGTGACGTCAGGCTCCGTTTTGCCAAAAGTTTAAACTATTCGCCGCAGGGTTGCTGCGTTTTTTACGGCACTCCCCAAACGCACTACCCCCACCCAAATGAATGGGAGGACTGCCGTAACACCTAATTTGGTTTGAATGCAGTCTTACTGTCACACCCTTTTTAATGGACCTAATGAACTGTCAAATCACACAGAGTAGGATAAAAGTGCGAGGGGCCGCAGTTTAAACGGCTTTTGACTGTCTTATTGATCAAGGAAAATCCACCAATGTTGCCATGGTTACATTTTCTACATATTGCATATTTATATGCATCACTTATACAGATGGCTTCCAGAACAGTTCATGATCATCAGATGGATTTATTAGAAGTTTACCTTGTGAATTCTTGCTGTAATCCTATACCATAAAAAATGCCTCTGGCTGCTCTGTTTGCTTTCACAGCACAAATGAACCGCACCAGAGTCCTGTTGGAATCGGTTCGAGACCCCCATTTTCAAGCAGTCGCTGTCCGGTTGTTTGGTCCGCAATCAGTGTTCAATTGACAGCTTTTTAACTTCAGACTAGATTAACCGTATTAACCGGGCAACCAGGGTTTGTTTTTAACTGAACCAAACAGGTTAGGTGAGAAAGCACCGTAAGTTAGCTTTGATCAGCAAGTGAAGTTCCAGAGTTCCTCAAAATGTCCTACCTGAATTCCAGCCGCTGCCTTGTACTTATTGTGTGTCCGGCACATGTACAGGGGCACTCAAAGCTGCTCGCCTAGAAGCTGGACATGTCCTTGCACAACAACCCTGCTGTCAGTCAAGTCGCCCCATTACGTTGGGCATGACATTTAAAGTTGGGCGAAGAAGGCGGACAAAGTGCCCTTACCTCCTCCGTACTAGCCCTGCAGTAGAGCCCCTGTGTAGCGTTCGCGGATGAGTGTGTTTGTGTGTGTTGTGACTTTGGCCAGACTTGGTCTGGCATAAGGACAGCTGTCACATCTCCAACCTGTCACATGCGACACAGAGGAGATGCCAGAGGCCGGGGCATCAGGAGATACAAGGACGGACACAAGGAAAAGCGTCTGTGCGTTCGTGTGTGTGTATGTGTGTGTGCATGTTGCTGCACCCATGTGTCTGAAAGAGTAAGGAGGATGGAAGACGTGGGGTGGTGGCCACGTGAAAGGGTTTGACTCGGAGGCACCCTCTAACCTTGATGTCCACGCACACGCTTTCTGAAATCCAGTCCTTGAGCAGTTGAGTCACACATCCCCCCCGGGGCATGTAGTAAATACTGCTTTGACATCGGACCACCACCCCTGCAGGACTCCCTCCCTGTCTTGCAGTCCTCTGACCCAGGCCATTTCAGTGCTCATTACTTACCAATGAAGAAGTCTCTTCATTAAGGTCCTGCCTGTGGCTTGTGGAGCTAAAGCTTTTTTTAATGTCCCTTCTCGACTAACTCTTTACATAAGCAAGCAGCAGTTGCCCTCAAGTGTATTTGGTTAAAAGGGCTTAAGATGTCTGTATGTGAGCACAGAAATATTAATGGCCATTTGGGGGCTTTTATTTCATCACAGGGGGAAAAGCTCTTCTGTTTCAATTTAAGTAATGGTTTCAAGGCAGGCAGGTTAAAAGGTCAACTTTTGTTCTCATCAAGCCATCTTTTCACAACGTCCTGTACAGATTTGAGAAGTTTTGGGAGAAGAAAATCATGAGAGTTTTTAAATGCCTCTAAATTACAACCGCACTGCAAGGACACCCCTTCAGCACACTGTGTACTCCGTAACCAGAACCAGCTGTCAAGTAAAGCATTTGTATTGCCCCTCTACAATTTAATTTGCTCTAAACATGCCACTTAAGAAGCATTAAAAAAAAAAAAATTGTACAGAAAATGGCATCGTGAAATTTCAGCAGTGCAAGAGCTTCAGAGACAAACAGATTTGTTGCATTCTCAGTAGTCAAGAAAAAGCTACAATATTCAAAAATGTCATTGCCTTGTCTGATAACAGCAAGTCTACAGTCACAAATGACTCTCTCTGTCTCTTAGACTTTATTAAAACATACAACTGTTTCATCATCCACAGTTTTCTTACTTTAAATTTCCATAATTGTAATGACTCAATTATTCGGTCGTTCGGTCCACAGCTATATATCTCAACATCCATTGGATGGATTGCACTGAAATCTTGTGCAGGCATCCAAGGTCCGCAGAGGAAGAAGCCTTGGTGATCCCTTGACTTTTTTTCCTCTTGTGCCACCATTAGGTTGACATTTCAGGGTTTTGAATGAAAGGCCTAAACAACTATTAGATGGTTTACCGTGAAATTTGGTACACACATTCATGCCCCCGCAGGATGAATCATAATAACGTTGGTGACGTTTCCTATTGAGCATTCAGCAGGTCAAAGTTTAAATTTGTCCATTATTTTTGATTTATGACAAAATACCAGAAAAACGAATTCCCATCGGCTGAACTTTGTGTTAAGTGCTTATTTGCAAATGTAAGCATGCTAACAGAACAGGGTAAACATGATAGATGGTGACCGTCATATGTTGGTCTGCTCAAAGAGCCGCTTTGTGCCTGTATTATGCCTACAGTGAGTACGGAGTGGTTAGTGTGGCAGTAGACTTTTATTTCTGTTCAAATGTTGTTTAATTTTTGGCTCATACACTGGAAGTGTATGATAGTGGGTGATTAAACCTGGCTCACGGCGCATGTGTATTACTGCAAAGTTCAATGTAAAAGTGAGGTTGTGAAATATGTATAGGCCAGAACAAATGTTTTTATCTACATATCTTCAGCTCCTTTGCACAGCACATTCATTTAAAATGGCAATAGCTAAAAGTTAAAGGGTCTGCCTTTTAGTTTTTGTTTGTTTCTTTCACTAATGCAATATGACTTGTGACAGCTATTCGCTGTCCTCAGCTGGGACGAGAGGAGTCTGAATCACTCGACAAAAAGGCTCTCCCTTCAACATCGCCCTTAGTCCGACCCAATCGAGGGATGGTCCGCTGCAGCCCACACAGCGCTGCCCTGTGTTCTTCTTCTGGCCCTCTCACCTTCCTGTTGGTTCTCATCTGTCTGTTTACTCTGTTCCAGTCAAAAGGAAGCATCCATTAAATCACCTTTAAAGATGAGAACGGGACTTGACAGCTACAAACTGGAGCAAAACAATCTATTCCCAAACCCCACGCCCACCCCAGCCCCACATCTCCATGCCTGTTCCTATCTGTCCCATATCGTCAGCGGCAGGAGCCGCGAGCGCTGCTGTGAGACAGAGAGCAGTTCTTGTTTACTGATGCACACTTTATTGATGTGAGCTGATTCCATCAGGCAACACTTTTGAATGCCACACACCCCGCTGTCTTTCACCGCCTCCCCTCTACTTTTTATGTCTTTACCCCCTAATGTATCTGCCACGACAAGACCGACTGCGTGATAGTCAGCAGAGCTGCAGCCATTGTTGTGACTGTCGATATCAGATGTGATAAATGTACTGAACCCTTATATTTGTATTCCATGGTACGTTGATTTTATTGATTTTTCTCTTCTATTAAACACAGTGGTCAAAATCACTACATTACATGCAGAAAAAAATTTATTCCACTCCACTTGGAGAGAAAATGTTCAGTGAAGGAATTTCTTTTTTCCACCCAACCAGCTGTGTTTTTCCCAAACAAACGGTCAGTTAGGTTTTGTGATCAGCAGAGTGTGTGTAATTAGTTAATAAGGCTGATCACGTTTGAGGCTGCCCTGCTGCAAACTGGTTGCACTTTGCCTCTGTCCATCATGTATGGTGGTTAGATTTCCTCTCACCACGGCAGGGAGCGATTATAACAAATGGATGAGTTCAAACCATCTGTAAGACATTTGATTAACGACGCCGAGCCTCTGTCGGCAGACAGGGCCCAGAATGGTACTTGATGTGGAATTGCACTAATGACAGTGCCTGAGAAGTAGCCATGCTCTAGGAAAAACATCACAGAATGAGAAATTAGAACCTTGGAGAGACAGACGAGGTTTGCAGTGAGCAGCTCCGGGTGGCCTCTGCATCCATCTCACACATGATTTGATTGGTGCTTCCAGTCATCAGCTCAGTCTCATAGTGCAGCTGTTGAAGCTAATGTGGCATGAAACAAAACAGATGTTTCTTCTGGTGTCTTTCCTCTTCTCCTCTCCATGTAATTCAACATTTTAAGGACTTTGACACTTGTTGTGCACACACAGAAGTGTGTGATTCCCAGGTTCCGGTTTGAATCAAATTGGAATCCAGTATTGAATCCGAATCCTTCACATCACTTATAAGGGTTTAACTTTTCAAAGATGTAAATTCCAAAAGCTATACATAACTTACTTTTAAAGAATTCAGATTGACTCTCCAGCTGCTACAGCAAAACAAAAATGTTCTGCAACATACAGTAGATAGCTTATTCTATGGGTAAGTGACTACATGTACACTTGGAACCAAATCTAGAACCTAAAGGAATCAGTTGTTGTCCTCCGCCGACGCCAATGATGGTAACATTCACTATATCCACCAATTTTTGTACCTTTCAAAAGTTGACAATTAGAGAAGCATGCCCTTCAAACAGTCCTTAGCTAGATGTAAGAATTTGAAAAATAAAACACAAACGAGTGCCAACACAGTGAATGCTTTCAAGGAGATACTGTCCAACAGTGTGCCCCAATAATCCCCATTTGAATGATTATTCCCTTTCACCCAGGCTTTATTTGCCCTGCCTTCGAGTGTGGCTTTTCAGAACAGGTACTTTTTTGCCTTTGCTGGTAACCTGTGTCAAAAGCGGGACGTGAGCGGTGCACTACTTCCGCCTTCTGTCCGTTCCATCCACATTGACTCTGACCTCCGTTTGTCCTGCGTCCAATCAGCTGCAGAAAGAGCCGAGGGGACCGAGGCCGCAAAAATGTTTTCACCAGGCTGATATCAAAAACGGTCTGAACAAAAATAGTTTTCATTTTAGGCTCCACAGGAAGAAATCAGCATTGTTTTATATATTGATACCATGATTGATTCCCTCCCAACATAACATCTGCCGATAGTGAAACCAGCCGATAGTGAAACCAGCAGGCTCATAGTGGGGCCTTGATTCATTATGACCGACGGTCAATAAGTTCACAATATATAAACAGTGGATTTATACACAAGATTTGTGTGCCAGAAAAAGAAAAGAAAAAAAGAAACCCCACTTGGGAGTCAGCGTGGATTGATGCATTTAATAAAATAGAAGTTTGATCTATTCTGTGAAACAGGCAAGTGACAGACGTCAAAAACTCTTCTTAAAGTGATTTTCAAACTAGTTAATTTGATTCCCCAGCCTTAACTGGAACAGTCCAGGCTGTGGCTATCTGAATAAATCCCAGCTTCATCTCAATGGTGTTTTCCCTATGGACAGTGGTTTTACTGAAAAACATTACCAACCCGGCTTTGTCTTTCTCAGGACACAGCGTTGGACCCCGGAGAGGACGTGGCCCTTCTCTCAGTGAGCTTCGAGGATGCTGAGGCAACCCAAGTCTTCCCGAAACTCTACCTTTCCCCCAGCATTGAACAGTAAGCTCCTCACATCAATGAATAGCTTTGTTTATTGTTCCTTTATGAGTTCATTCAGGTAATGTTTAGATGGAGATAGTTGTTTGTGTATGCAATCTGTGACACCATAATAGCAGGACAGCGAATTTTGGGCCCAAAGACCCTCAAAGTTAAACAATGAGTGTGAATGTATTGGACTTATCCTCATGTAAACGAGTAAATGAGAGGTTGGCTTTATGGACTCATAGGTTGTTTTACTATTTCCATCTTAAATTACCTTTATATTGTGATAATGTTACAAGAAGTTGTGTATTGTGTCACTTTGCCAATGAAATTAGTCTGACATTAACATATTTCCTTATGTTAATGTATTAACATTTCATGAAGTACTGCCAGAAAAAGTCACAGACACACGTTTTTCCTCTACGTATTCATATAAGATTAGGTTGCATTAGGATGAGACCCCAGGCACAAACATCTTCTTTTTAGTGGACTAGTGGAAATGATTTATTTTACTACACTTATATTCTGATGGTTTCTTCCGAAGGATTTGTTCATACAGTGTATCATTCATAGCCTGATTTATATCATATTTTATTTTTCTAAAAACATGGTGACACTTGAATTGTTTTAGCTGTTGACATCCTTTTCTGATTTATGGAGTGATAGTCCCTCTGTAAGAAACCTTTGACTCTTAACATGTCAACAAAATGAAACAAGAATTTTGAACCTGGCTTTATCCAATGTTCAGCTCTTTGTTCCGGAAATGTATCCAAGTTAGCACATGTTTAATAGGATCATGCTTCATTTGCATATCAAAGCATACAATTTCAGACAAACAAAAAAGGATTGTCTTAATATACTGTAAATAATCCACTGGTGAAGTGTTATGGTGGTATCTATTAGTTATTATTGTTAACCTATTGACCTATATTTACCCTTAACCATCCAGGATTTATTGTCCTCAGATCATGCACATTCCTACAGTATTAGGCAAGAATGAAAAAGTCTCCCAAGTTTGTTGCCGTAACTCACTAATAAAGACAAGATACCTCCAGAATCACAGGGAGGGGCGGGGAAGGTCAGCCAAAGGTGATGTGGGCCCACTCGCTTCTGACTCTGAGGATGGGAGATGTAGTTGACGGATTATTGCGAGTGTGGCTGTGAATCTAGCGACATCGTTGTGAATAATCCCACATCCCAGTGTCTGGACTCATCAGTCGGTTCCTCAAAAACAACAAGGGGAAGAACAAAAAATGAGATGGATGACACACAGCGTCTGAGCCAGGGATGACTGGATGTCTGCAGACATCTGGGGTGTTAACAGCACAGAGACTGTGTGTGTGTGTGTGTGTGTGTGTGTGTGTGTGTGTGTGTGTGTGTGTGTGTGTGTGTGTTTGTGTGTTTGTGTGTTTGTGTGTGTGTGTGTGTGTGTGCGTGTGTGCGTGCGTGCGTGCGTGCGTGCGTGTACACTTCGGCAGTGTGCTTATTCTTTTTGTTCAAATCCATTTTTTTTTGTCTTGCTAGATTTAGTACGTGTGTGTGTTTGTGTGCATTTGTCAGTTTACATTTGGGTGTGTGAGTGTGTGTGTCTGTGTCTGTGTCTGTGTGTTTGGATGCATGCATGCTCGTGGGTTTTTATATCCCAGATGTATGCGTCTGTTTTCATGTGTTTGTGTGCACATGCACCGGTATTTGAATAGGCTTTGCTATCAACACAAAATCTTTGTAGGTGTGGCTGTAGATAAGAGAGAGTGTGTGTGTGTGTGTGTGTGTGTGTGTGTGTGTGTGTGTGTGTGTGTGTGTGTGTGTGTGTGTGTGTGTGTGTGTGCGCGTGTGCGTGTGTGTGTGTGCGCGTGTGTGTGTGCGCATGTGTGCGTGTGTGTGTGTGAGTGCGAGCGAGCGAGAGAGAGAGAGAGCCAGGTATGGGCCCACTCTGACCTCAGGGCCCCACGGTCTGGGCTTTCGTGCTCGGAATAATCTCAGGCTGATGTTTATTTACAAGCACACGCCCCGTCGCACAAGGTTAAGAGACCTCTGCTCCACCACCACCACTCTTTTCCTCTCTCTCTCTCTCTCTCTCTCTCTCTCTCTCTCTCTCTCTCTCTCTCTCTCATCCTCCTCCTCCTGTCTCACCATGTTCCTATTTCAGCCTCATCTTCCATGCTTCTCTGTGGCTCCTCAGTTTTGTCCTTCTCTTTAGTTTGTTTTTTTACAATAATCAAATCTTTCCTCCCCTCTTGTGTCTTCTGCCATTTTCATCCCATTTTTGCACATTATCTCTCTCTCATTTACTGTGTATATTCTCTCACTCTCTCCTGCATTTTTGCTAGAGAAGATACATGCACACATGCTGGCGCTCCTCCTCCAATATGGAAAAAAAAAAGAAAAAAAGAACTGTAACAGGACCTTATCCCCATGCAGCAACTGCAACACCATACCCTATTTACACCACACAGTACAAAGGTCACCTGCTTGTCCTACATATTCCTCGTTTCTTTCCATGCTGTGTATTTTTAAATGCATAGCTAAGCGAGATAGACTACTATATCTCCTTTACAAGTTGGGCTGCAAATAACACATTTTTTATTGTAGGTTAATCTGCCAATTAATTTCTAAATTAATCAATTAATCGTTTGGTCTACAAAATGAAAAAAGTGAAAAATGTCCAATGATGATGTCTTTAAATGTTGTTTTTTTTTTTTCATCAAAACCTAAAGATATTCAGCCCAGTATGATATAAAACTGAAAAAAGCAGATAACCTCCGTAATTGAGAGGCTGAAAACAGCATTTCCTGCCACTTTTGCAAGAAAAATTACTTTAAAAGTACGATTAATCTAATTAAATTAGATTTTCAAAATAGTTCGGCATGTATTTGTCTGTCGATTGACTAATTGGATTAGTGGACTAGTAGTTACAGCTCTATTTACAAGACACAATTCTACTAACCTTGGTGTAGCACAACCTCCAAGATGTTCCGTGTATGTTTTTACTGTCGTTTTAAGCACTGAATACAAAGACCCAAGCTTTAGGTTTTTAATTTGACATTCATATTTTTGTTCTCTGTGCCTTACATCTACTTGGTCCTAGTAATTGGCCGTGTTTTAACAAGGTATGTGCTGTTTTAATGGACACCTTTCTGCACAGAAAATCCACTTGGTTGAAGAGGCTTTCACCAAGAGCGCTGTTATGGCATTGAAATTGCACAATACCTCAGGGTTTCGATATATTATTATTTTTTTCTCATATGTCTTCATGTTTTATGATGGAGCTGTGTGTGTGTTTGCGTGTGTGTGTTTGTGAGGGAGATTGACCTTACCACGGTTGCAGACCAGACTGAAGCTGTTGCAGCGGTGTTGGAGGCTCTCCTCCTCTGCCTGTTGCGTGAGGAGAACAGACAGAAGGAGGCTAAAGTAGAGCAGAGAGCAGGAAGTGGGGAAGCTATGGCGCAGGGGATGGAGAGGGGTGGTTTCTGGCGGAGGGCTTGGATCAAGGAGGAGAGGCTATAAAACCAACCCTCTAAGAAACGTTTCCAAATGCAGAGGCTTAACAGTGCTGCGCTGAGCCAGGCTCTCATTTGCTACCCCTCTTCGCCTGCTTAATGTTGCCTCTTTGTCTTGAGATTGTTTGCACATATGCATATCAAGGCTGCGTATGAATACACTCCACTACATGCTTTTGTGCACCTTTTTGTCAGCTGTGTGGGAGTGTGTTAATTCATGACCCAGGGCGAAAAATGCACGTCTTCTTCTTCACCATTGTTTGATGACAAACGATCGCATGTGTGTGTGTGTGCATGAGCGGATTTGTATTGTATTCATCGTGGATGCTACTTAATTTAGCATGCAGATGTGTGCGAGCCAGGCCTTTTCTGCTGTGCTTGTGTTCATGCAGATCTTTTTCCTTGTTAGTCCATGTCCGTGTCCTTCCTGACCCTTGTTAGTTTTTGGCCTTGTGTAGCTGCCCATTGTTTCTGCATTGGCTCCAGTGAAGAGGAAAAACCCATTTGTTGCAGTGTTCCTCAGTTTTTTTTTTCCTCACAAGAATTTGATAGACACCGACATTCAGGAGCGTCTGCATTAACCCGAGCTACCGCAAACGTTTGCAATATCAAATCATGCCAAAATAAAATTCACATCAAAACAGCTTGGGAAATTGTTTAAATCAGTGCTCATTTTATGAAATGGTGAATGCAGCAGCTGTAGACAGCTACAGAGAATTGGCTCAGCTTTGGTTTTGGCACCACTGGATTTCAGTGTTGGTACAAGCTGTCATATCAACTACATCTATTCAGTGTCAAAATGTTCTGACGTTCTTTATGTCTGCGATCGTTCTGTCATTCCAGCTTTTAATCAATCATCTTGTCATTATCTTCCTTATTTTCTCTTTGCGTTCATCCTCCCTGTGTACCCTAAACCAGCGGCCCCCAACCTTTGTGCACCACGGACCGGTTTCATGCAAGACAATTTTTCTACGCACCGGGTGGGGGGGCAGGCATAACAAAACACACAATATAGTGCAAAACATATCATTTAATTATTACATATATAATGTAAATGTCATTATTCCATTTTATATTATGCACTTTATTTATATTATTATTACATTGTAATATATTTAATATAATACATAAAAATAAATATTACCAACACAAAAAAAAACTGCCCGGTACCAAATGATCCACGACCCGGTGCTCGGGGACCCCTGCCCTAAACTGCTGTCTTGACTACGCACAGTTTGGTTTGATTCACTTCTTACCATGATAACAGCATATTTTGAGGATTTAAGTCTATTTTCTTAGGGGTTTTTTGCACCTAACTACAGTGGTATTGGTCTCTGAGCACTACCAAAAGGCGGGTGACCTAAACTTAATACTGGGCCGGAACACATCCTATGTAGGAATGGGAATTGATAAGATTTTATTGATACCAATGCCATTCCCCTCATCGGTTCAATTCCTCATCGAATCCCCAATTGATTTAATCAATTTTCAGTGTGGCCTACAGAGATTTACAATGTCAATGTGGCTGTTTAATTATTTTTTAAAAAATCATTTGGCGGTAATGGTATACCAACACAGGATATTTGCCCTCAGTTAGGTCCGTGCTGCTCAGTTAGGAAGCAGTGGCATTCGTTCGTACATGGCATTCCTGGAATTATAGCCTATGTTGTGCCGAAAGAGGTTTCATCATATTGCTGGTGTTTCCACCCATCACTTGAAATGATCATTTCACACATACTACAAGCAGCACTGTCGTCATCTTTCTTGGTGAAATATAGCCATTTTGGACCATGTTCTTCCTCTCCGCCATGACTCCTTCTTGTTGCAAGTTTCCAGCATTGTAGACACACAGTTTGACGCCATGACACGGGACTTTTTGCAATGTGCAACTGTCGGAAAGAAACGTGCCTCCATCGATGAAAGGAATCGATAACCTCGGACACATACAATTCTGATAGATCGGACAGTTTGGAACCAGTCCTCGATTCCCATCCCTAATCCCATGTAGATCTACACGGAATACTTTTGCTCAACCTCCTGTATAGATATTGTGTTGAACTTATCTTATTAAAAATGACGGTTGTTTTGTTTCGTGAAACACATTTGAAGTCGGTTTAAGTCAGTTCTTGTGGTCAACTATGCACATCCTTTCAGCTGGAGTTTTGGCACCACTGGATTTCAGTGTTGGTACGGGCTGCCACATCAACTACATCTATTCACTGTCAAATGCTCTTGGGGTACAGAAAGTCTGCAATTTATCCGTGTACATGCCTTCCCATCATTACATAAGTTTGTCCATCGTTCTTTTGCTCGTCCATTCATCCTACATCCTGCCATCACTTGCTCCCTTATCCCTCACTGCTGTCCTGTCTATCACACTTTTTTTAAATTCACTTTTTCCAGTTTTTAACTCTTGTCTCCTGTTTTGTCGTATCTCTCCATCCCACCCCCCTTTCACATGTCTGCCGCCTGTCTCTTTTCTCTCCATCTCTCTCCATTTTTCTATCACTCTCTCTCCTCTGCTGATCCCTCTGGCTGATCCTCAAAGGGAACCGAGAGAGTGAGTGGGACTTAAAAGAGAGAGAAGAGCTGTGCTCTACCCAGCAAGGTCGTCCCTCGCTCGACTGAAATGCAGCGAGGAAGAGAAAAAAAAAAACACACAACACACGGGAGAAGAGAGCTTTTCCCTCACTCTCCTCTTCTCTTTCCTCCACCTCTCTACTCTTCTCTTTCATCACTCCTGAGTTGTTTGATATCTCACTTTTACTCTGCTTCAGCAGGGGCTCGGATCTAAGAGCTCTGAACGCAAACTCGTAAGCCCCCTGAGCTACACTGTTATACCTCTATTTCTATTCCCTCTTCCTCTCTCTTTCTTGCTCTCTCTGCTACTTTTTCTTCCATTGTCTTCAAACAGACCATCACTGTAATGTTTTTCTGCCTTACAGAGCAGCGAGGGGGGGATGTTAAAATACCCCGACAGACACCCACATTTTTACCAATAATGTACGTAGTCTGTTGCACTGGCTCCTCTCTTTGATGGGACTGTACCACCGTGTTTGCTTCTTTTTCTGTAGAAATGATTTATTATGAGAAGTCAAATAACTGTTATTCTGTAGGATTACAGAGTCACCTGCTTAAGATTCAGTGTTCATTTGTTATATAATGTTTTATAGGCCACCTAGAAGAAAATGTACTGTGAAAGGCATGGTGTTACGCTGTGTAACGCCTATGATTTTTTTTCTCTCCCTCCCTACTCATTTAAACTAGCTGTTAAGTGTTAAATAGATGTAGACATTTTGCAGAATGTAGAAAATGTTAGCTCTGGAGACATTGGAGACAATTCTTTTCATTAACAACTGGCGTTGCAGTGGAGGTCGTGCCATGATCAGAACAGAAGAAGAAGAAAAGGGATTCTAGTATGCCAGCGAAACAGAATAGTTATGAGACAGGGCAGTAGTAGGGTCACAAGTATCAAGTGGGTTGGGAGCGTGTTGGCTTGGATTTATATACCAAAGAGACAAGCCCAATTAAAGATATGAATAGCGATCGGATTCGGCAGAGGTTTCCAGAAGATGCAGATCAAACATATTCATCCCTGTGGAATGTTTTAACACCAACCTCACACACAAGGCATCAAACTATTTCTGCAGAACTTACATAGATTCCTTGTGTGGCTTTAGGCAACACAGTTTTTACTTCTTTTAATGAGCTGTATGTAACAGACGAATAATCGACCATCAAATTAGATGCAGAATTTTTTTACTTTCTTACACGTATCTGATAGGCTGCCTGCGACGCTAAGTGACAGAAGAATAATTGCCTAATATTTTGAGAATCGATTAATCGTTAAAGTAATTTTTCATGGGAAAATGTCAGAAAATTATGTTCATGTTCTCATATGTATCAAATATAGAGATGTCCTGATTTTCTCTGTTTTATATCATATTGAAGCGAATAACTTTAGGGTTTGGACTGACAAGAGAAGACATTTAAAGACATCACCTTGGACTTTCACAAACTGGGATGGACATTTTTCACTATTTTCTGACATTTTATTGACTGAAAAATGAATTTGATATATCTCTAAAATAATAGTTACATTAATCGATAATGAAAATAATCGTAAGTTGCAGCCCAATTTATCCTTTTAACCGTTTTATCCGAGATAACGGATTTGTTTCCGTCACATTATGCCAACTCGGCTGTCGGAAAACGGACAACCACTTTCAATTCTATTTTTCACAATATGCAGTAAAATGCTGGCACTGGGCAGAGCAGGTGAATACAGTAAAGAAACAATTTGATTTTGATCATCACCTTTATTTTAGCCCACTCCAGTCAATTACAATATGCCCCCGAACGGCACCTGATATTGATTCTATTAGCGACATCTCTTTTTTTCTCTCTTTTCGTTTGTTTTTATTCTGCGTTGCAGTTGTTAGCTACATTGTGTCATTGCATCTGGCATCTGTTTCTGAGAATGTCAGTGATTCAGAATGAATTTGGCTCTGCAACCATCACCAACAACCACGCACAATGTTTTACCTTTAACCTTTTACACCTTTTTATTTAAATAATTTTTTTTTAAATGGTCTCCTCTCCGACCATTTTGTAACCGACTCATCGCTCTTTTCATTTTCACTTTTCCTTCTCGTTTACCTGATTGTACTGTGCCCATGAGATGAGTTGGATACATCTCTCCTTCCCCCAGAAAACCTGCTGCATGGCATAAAAGAATCGAGTGGGCACCGTCTCTGCCCCCAAACCAGATTTAGTAGCCCAGAAAAATCAACACAGAGAGACAGTTTTAGGCTGCAGTGCACTAATGTTTGTATATCTGCATTTGCCTGTAGGTGCCTCTGCGTGTGTGTGTGTGTGTGTGTGTGTGTGTGTGTGTGTGTGTGTGTGTGCGTGTGCGTGTGCGTGCTGATGTGTGTGTGTGCATGTGCCTGTGTGGGTGTACAGTTTGTGTGTGCTCCTTCTCCAGAGTCTGTAGAGGTGTTTTACAGCCTTTGAAAATCTTTGCATTGCGATCTGATATTTTCCAAGGTTTTGTGAACCGTCAAATCACAGTCAGAAATTTGTCAGTCTGATAAAATAAATTCACCGCTAACCCGGCAAACCCACTCAACAGTCTCAGATGTCAGTGCAGACTCTTCTCTCAGTCTCAGCCGCTGAGAGCACTCTGCCACTTTTCCCTCCTCCTTGTCTCCTTGAACACTTCGGCTTTGTGTTTTTCTCTAAGTTTGTTTAAAGTGAGTTTTGTGATGCAGCTGCTTTGCTATTGGAAGTATGTTCTCAATATGTAGGCCATCTTAAAGCCCCGGTGATTATTGTACAATATGTGTTTAATGCGTAATATCTTTAAAACGTTACATCTGACCAGCTTTGCTCCGTGAGAAGAAGACCCCGCTTGAAAGTTTACAATTTTCAATTTATTTACTGTTAATAATAAATCTGGTGTACTTACAGTGGACGCCTAAATGCAGACATACAAGAAAGGAAACAAGAACATGTTTTTTTTAAAAAAGGGGTGTGCTATTAAAATTATTTCAGCAAATGCATACATTGCCGTGCAGTACAGAAATAATACAGACTTCATAACACACATTTTCTGCTCTCAATTGTATCAGTTTCATTAGATTTGCGTGTGTGAGAGAGCGAGAGAGATACAGACCGAGAGAAAACTTCTCGGTCTAAGCCCCCTGTAAATGCTCAAATGCTTGAAATTGTACCTTTTTTTTTTTTTTTTTGTGTCAGTAACAAAGACATATTAATGACTACAAAAATCAGTTCAAGAAATACTAAGAAGCTGATTGACAATATAATTTGGTCATTTACCATTTCTGCTTCCACAAAAGCAAGATGTCAAATGCGCTTCCAAAAATATGACCTCTTAAGTCTGCACAATGTGGAGACCATCGTGCGGCCGCCTGTAACGGGCCTGTAATGCGTCAGCGCTGTTGTTGTCATGAAATGACTTGTTATCCAGTTCAAGCCACATTTACACCATGTGCTCTTTTAGATCTTTAGGTTGTTTTTAACTATCTGTATTTTAACCAGACAAAGAATTTTAGTCATTGGACGTCTGGATCCTAAGTTATCAGAGAAACGAGCTGAGCAGATCTGCAGATTTAAAGGGTTATTAACCCAGCGATATACAATAGTAGTAGTATAGTCACGACCTGCAGAGGGTCATGTGGAGCTCGCATGACCATTAGTACCCACCCCACTGCCAGATACATCAACTACCGCCAGTTGAAGGGGTGATAGTGGGCAATGAGAAAATGTTGCCCTGTTTCCCAACCTTATCATATACTAGTAGGAGTGTGTAATGGTCCCAGCCTGGGGCTCTCCTATTAATCTGGTTTTATTCAAATGGATGATGAACAGAGGATCTAAGGAAAATTCCACACTGCTATGCCAGGATGGTCACCTCATAACAGAAAAGTTATTGATTCTTATTGCTACGGGCCGAAGTGCGGCTTGTCCAGTCGCAGAGGAAGAATAGGACGTTATTTAGTCCAAGCAGTCAACAGGCAGAGTCGTATGTGGGCCTCTGAGGAGCCTCCGGGCTTTAGGAAATGAAGAAGGCAATCAAAATGGAAATGTTGCTGCTTTGAAACTACATTTCAAATCTCCAAACAGTTCTTCTTGGCCTTATCTTTCACTTTGGTAATGAATCATGTCTGCCCTCTTTCCAATTGAGCCTTTATCTGCTCTCACGCTGTCACTGCACTGTCATACACACCCTCTCACAAACAGACATACACACACACACACACACACACACACACACACACACACACACACACAAAACCACACACCAATAAACAAACTGAGTTTCGTCACCATCCACCTGAGTCACGGAGGATAATCTCTTTGGTTGATGAAGTCACAGGCAGCCCTGTCACTGTACAGCATGAGTGTGTGTGTGTGTTTGTTTACATGTGTGCATGTACCACTGTCTACTGTAAATATGTCATACAGTAGGTTGCATTGCTCAGAGGGGTTGTGTTAGGCAGTATGTCTGCATGATGACTCCGGCGTGTGTGGGTAGTGTTGAGAGCGATGTCACCAGTGGAGACAGAAGCAGGAACTCTTCAGGGTGCCACTTGGAAAATAAAACACCATTATGTCTAGATTCTGAGCCCGCCCACAGGAAGCTCAGTATTTAAAGCTCATACTGGAAGTCTGATAACTTTGGCATAATAATAAAGATCGATATAGCATTTCAGGAACATTTTAACTATTGTTTTCTTCAGATTTTGAAACTAAAATATGTATTTCTATTTAAATAATAATAATAATAAACTTTATTTACAGAGCATTTTTCACACAAGCGATGTAGCTGAAAGTGCTTTACAAAAAAAATTTAAAAAATATGCAGATGCTACACACTTAAACAAGTGCAAATGGACAATACAATTAGACAATAAAAACCATTAGGAATAAGAATCATTTTAAAATTGGTAAGGAATATAATAAGAGTAACATTAAATATAAGCCAAATAAAATAAATAAAGGTTGTCAGAGGTCATTTAGAAACGTTCACAAATCCCACATCCCTTATAGCTTTGTTAAGTTATTCCATACTTTTTTTTTGCATTTTTTATTTATATATTTTTCTCTCTACTTAAAGGGGAACTCTGCTGAATCCACACATTAAGGTCTACTCACCCTGTGGGAACTCTTCTATAGTTGCACCCTGCTGGTGTTGTCAAAGTCATCTCTTTTTTTGGGGGGGTTGGAGACTACGACTTGTTAACAAAAAACCTGCATTACAAACCAGGGATGTCGAGTTTCTCTTGGTTGCATTATGGGTCATGTAGGATCCAGCGTTTCTTCTGAGCTTCACTCATATTTGGAACTAAAATATTGTTTCCTCAGCTGCGTTCATGTTGATCATTCTTTGTGTGAGTCCCTCAACTTTATGGATGTGCAATACCAATATATTGATCATCATATCACTGGGGTGTCCCTTGACTATTTACACACATGTATGTTCATCTTTGTGGATTGTCATAACTCCTCATATGTTAACTTTCTGCCTAATTTATTTCTCCCCCTCAGTTTGACCTTGAGATAAGGTGTAGCTTCTCAGAGTTTGATTCTCAGTTTTGGCACCGAAGTTGGAAATTTATACAGCCTCCCGCAGTAAAACCTGGCTCTTGTCCAGGAAATATACTCTTCAGTCAGCATTTTTCAGTTGAGGTTGTTGGGTCTGTTCAAGGTGGAGGCTGAAAACTTTACTTTCAATCATGTTTCAGAACACTGGGTAACCTGTCTATGAAGGTCATGTCTGTAGAGCATTATAAGCACATTCATAAGTCATTATAATGCATTCATAAGGCTTTATAAAACTTAAAACTTTAACGTTTGATTGATTTGATTTGATTTGGTTTGATTTCATTATGAGTGCTGAGTTTTTAATGTCTATAAACCTTGTTATAAGTTGTCGTGCATGATTATAAATCTTGTAGCTCTTTTCGTCCAACTCTGCTGTTTTAATTGTCCTGTTCTTTTTAATCAGACCTGTTTACATGTTCTGCTGTAAAAATGGATTTAGTAGCCTGAATAAGACATTTCAATATCTTTTTAATGTGTTTATTTTTTTTTTAAACGTTGATTTGAATCCCTAATTAGATTACCTCGCTGCGACGTTTCTTTAAGACCCAGTAGTAGCTTACTTAAGAATTAAAATGTTCCTTTTTTTGTGAAATAAAAGCATGTTTTGCAGGGTTTGACTCCGTTGGCGGGTCAAATGGATGGATAGAAACAAACTGAATGGGTTTTAAGTGGTTCTATATGTGGAATGTTTAAGGGTTAGGATTTGGACCCTAAGAGTAGACCAGTAAGGAACCACTGTTTTTTTTATTTCTGGTTTTGTGGAAGACCCTTTGTGTGATACTAGCGCAAGACGCTGGTGTCTAGTCAGCCTCCATTTAATTGATTGTTCAAGACCATTGAAATCCAAAATGCATCACATTTGTTCACATGCCTGCCATTGACACGCACGAGTGACGAACACCACCATCTATTTTGTGCCTCTGTCCGCATTTCCATCTGAATGATATGGAGCTATTCTTAGATTTGTGGGAGGATAGATGGGCATCATTGAGATTTTCATTTTCAAAGGCTTCTCTCCTCGTCGCTGCGAGCCATTTTCAATCCACCATTTGTTTGGAGCACGGCAAAATGCACAAGCTAATGCTAATTATGTGCACAAAGCCTACTGTAAATGGTGGCTTTGGAGTTCTGCAGAAAAGGACTTTGACAATGAAAATGGATTCATGACAGTTTGCATGGCTCCTCTGTGAATAAGACCTTATTAATATTCAGTTGAGTATCATTTTGCGAAAAGATCAAATTTGGACCACTGATCTAGAGCCAAACTGTTAACGTATCTGAATCATTATGGATGGGTGTGATTCTTATCTTTAATTAATGTTAGTCAAGTCAGTAGAAACTCCTGTATGTGACGGATGAGCAGCTGATGGGAAACCAGCTGTTTTCTACACACAGCAGAACAACATTATCATGAGTTATTCTGCATTCGCCACTTAGGCCTGTGAAGTCTGAGAGTCCAGTCACTGTTGACCTTTTCCTGTTAAGACATCATTTTCCCATAAACGTTTATGATTTTTGGTTACGACAGGTGGAGAGAGCATGATACTGTGCTCCACCTCCCTCCTCACTACTCCCACAACTTTTATTTGGAATTCAACATTGTACAATTCTCAAAAGTTCGGTGTTAGTCGCTGCCTTTCACCTGGTTACAATAAGAAAATCTGGAAAATATTTTCATACAGCATGGGGAAAAAATGCAATGTCTGTGAGCGAGCTGTGGACTCGCGACTTGACTCTTCTGCTGTGAGACTACTTGAGACTTGACATGAGATTTGACCCATAACTATTGACAAATGCGCCACTGACTGTAGCTGTGTCTTTTGGAACTCTGCCAAACCATCATGAATCATTTATAACACAACGTCTCTAATGCAGCTGCAACTGCTGGCACCAGAATAAAAATGCAGAAAACTTTAAATTCATTTTTGAAAATGTTTTTACTGAAGTTTTGCATATATTACAGAAACAGGTGAGGTTGCTACTCCTACCATACTCCTTCCTTTGTTCCCTTACCGGTCTCTCCCTACCACTCTCCCATCCTCCAAACCTTACATACACTCGTATTTAGATAAACAGGGATGGTAATAGACAGACGGACAGATGACCAGACCAAAGCTATGCAATATGAAGTTACTCTAAATTCATGTTAAATAAAATTCACAAAATTCACTAAATGTATTGGTCTATACAAATAAATGAGTTTCTTAATAGTTTCCAGCATATCGCCTGAAGCACAAATTTTTTTTAAATATGTGCTGGTTCCTGCTTTTAGGTATACTGTAGACAGAGCTCCTTTTCATTTTTGTTAAATATTTAAGATTATTGTTGATATTTTCAACAATAATTATTAGAAATAACCCAATTTTTTGTATGCCTCCTCCCCTGCTTAAACAAGACATCAGATGGGGAATTTGAATATATATATATATATATATATATTGAATATATATCCTTCAGCTTTATAATGAAGGATCTTAACTGTTGAGGAGAACGCTTCGTGTGCGTTTAATCTGGATTTATCTTTGGTAACATTACAAAGATGGGGTCTAATCTTGCTTTTTTATTCTTCTATAAATCTTTATTCTTCTGACATTTAAAATTAATAACATGCGTTTGGGTTCAGGTGTGCGCATTCAGCACCACCATCATCATGGAAAGGGCTCTACATTGCACTGTAAAACTACTACGCTGTAAAAAAAAAAAAAAATGTATATATATAAGTTTTCAAAATAAATGCATGCGCTAACATTGCGAGATTGGGGAATTTGGCCTTGGCGGAGATCTGCCGGTCCAAGTGCCCTTCTGATTTGAAAGTTTTTTCCTAAAATGTCTTATCCAGTATCAGAATTGATCCTAGTTTTAGATCAAAACCTGAAGCAGTCATATAGAGAAACACTGCAATGTTCCAAACAGACAGAAAATCATCACGGGGCTCAGTTGTACCTTCGTTTTGAGTGTTCTCACTGAACTGTTGTTGGACACATCACTCATTATGGATTCACTACTTTACTACTTCACTACTACTATTAAATGCCACGTTTCCATTTTATTTTTTTTAAAAGAAGGGTTTAGTGTTTTCACACTAAGCATTGATAGACCGGAAGAAAAAATAAACCTGTTTGCTTACATTCCCATCTGAAAGACTTGAGGCATGACTTAAAGACGGCTCTGGATGATGTGATGGAATTGGTGGGATCACGGCCTCAGTCCGTGATTCACTGTTGTTGTGCTTTGATTTTACATACATTATTAACATGTTCACATCATAGCCTTTCTGATCAACTAAAGAATAGTGGGCCGCATCTCCACATATGTGATCTTTGACATTTGACTTAATGTTGCATGATGGAGGCTTCTTACATGCATCATGCATGCTTAACCTGGTAAGCAGCATTCATCCGCTACAGCGATGCTTTTAAAATAACATTGCAGCATTTCTAAATGCCCTCCGACTGTCCTGCTATAATGAAGAATGATATTAAAAATAGAAAGCAGCGGAAGGAATCCTCCTCTATGTGTCTTTAAATGAGCATTAAAAGCCAGTAAGCGGTTCCTTAAGTCCTTTAACCCGTCCTCGGGGTATTCCCTCTGTATTTGCCCCAGATGAGGAAGAAAAAAAAACCGAGGGAGTGACTACTTCGGTTTGTTAGTCAGTCGGGAGCTGCAGCAGCAGATTTCCTGATTAAACAAGGATGCACTAATCACTAA
>CALSBV010012130.1:115689-165554 GCA_943590825.1 Bovichtus diacanthus
GTGTGTGTGTGTGTGTGTGTGTGTGTGTGTGTGTGTGTGTGTGTGTGGGGGCATTCATGCACGTGTGTCTGGCATCTGCCGACGTGGGCGTACTGGCCAACCTCCATAGGCTGTCTGAGCGCTCCTTGGCCTCCGCAGGTTGACAGGTAGACACGATGTAATGCCATTTCCCTCAGGAGAAATGCCCATCCCCCGCTATCCACACACTCACGCTCATACACACGATGCACACAGATACCCTCCATGTATTCCCGTTCACCTGGACTCTGACCAGCACACACTGGGAGTGTCCCTGACTGACCTCCATGTCTCTGGGTATTTAAGTCCAGCGGTGTCGGAACCGCACCTCCCTGAAAGAGTCACGGAGGCCACAGCCTGTGTTTGGAAAGGCATGTTGAAAAGCAGCGGCGGGAGCACTTCTTATGTTATAATGCATTATAAACATACATATAACGCGTTCAAATCTGCTTATAGCACTGTATAATTATAGTTATAAGCCCTCATAAATATTCTATAGATGTAGTCACTCACTGACATTTTAGATTTAATGATATTTCTCACATCTGTATGTCTTCTGGACAGCGATACCCCTGTTGTTCGATAGTGTAACAATCCACTTGGTGCACAGAGTTCAGGCTGTGTGGGAACTTGATGATCGTAAGACCTTCGTCTTGGATGTTACGGTATGGCCTTTCGATGGTCAAGCACACACTAAAAGACAAACGGACACTTCACAATAAATTAACCTGACTAAGCAGAGGTAATAGGTAGATACATCAGAGGAACACAGAAGATGAAAGTGTTAACAGCAACACTAAGCAATCATTCGGCTTATGTCGATCTGCTATCGTTTGTAGGATTTATCAACTGAGCCAATTAACGGTAAGGAAAAAAAGTCGTAAATCTTTGCGACGACAGATTGTGCACTCGTTTTGTTCTTCTCAAAACCATCAATTATTTCCTCCCACGTATCCAGATGCAATGATTGTATTGACACAACTTTACTGCCACATACTTTGAACGCAGCTGTGACCGTGTCTAGGATTGTGCTGGGTGATGGCGGCACCTGGCATCTGCATCATTCACACATTACTCATGAAAATCAGCTCCAGAAGCTGATAGGCCCTGAGGGGTTTTCAGGTGTCTCAGCGCACTGTGCGAGTACATGCATAGTACACCTCACGAATACATCAATTGTAACGCATAAGAACAAAATGCAAGCAAGTAAGAAGTAGATTTTCAGTCTCATTGGGGTTTGACCTTGTCATCTTGTGGGGCAAATGTGTGTAAAGGATTTAACTTTTTGTCTGCTTTTGCCAACACATATGTCCACAAGGTCCTGTAGAACATGTTATATGTCGAAAAAGTAAACAAAATGCTTTTGAAATAAGGGCTAAATTTTAAATCACTTCCACTTTTTTTTTTTTAACAGCCAAACATTTTGTCCACCTGCAAACTCCAGCAATAAGCTTTGACTTTGGGAGAAAAAAAAACTCAAAAAGGCAAGTCCTCCACCAGGTTCACCTCCACCACCAAAGTTATGGCGCTATGGAGCAAAATACTTTCATTATTAGGAAGATTAACCTATGCAGTGACTTGTTTCTCTTCTTTCAAATGATTTTCTTTCAGCAATTCTTTTTTCCCAGAATGATTTTCCTAATAGTGTTTGCATTTTGATGTGGATCTCATCAGACAACCAAAAGACATTGATTTATAAAAGGTATTTGTAGTCAGACATCAGATCAGTCTCTCTTTATAAAGGGAAAAGAAAGCAGGGGGTGGTGTGACTGCGTATGTGACAGAGAGAGAGAAGAGATTTCTTAATCACACAGCAGGAAGCACTTCCGGCGTTATTGCATCACGCTCCCCAAAGACACATGTACGAACACAGCGAGAGGATGAGCGGGCGAGGGAGTCATGGGTGCAGGCAGGTTTGAATACCTGCAGAGCAAGATCACCTGTCTTGCGTCACCCGGACCTCCAGGCAGCCAATAAAAACACTCGGCTGCAAGTCACGGTGACAGTGGGGGCGGGAAATCCTTTCTCAGTATGGGTGTGAAAGTTCACTGAGCCACAGTTCCCTTGAAACAGACTCACTCACACACACATACACAGACACACTCAGAGTGTAACTAGATAAACAGCTTATTGAGTATGTGGCCTTGCAGCTTTTTGAGAAAGCTCAATTGCCTCCTCCACTGTCCCATGTAAACATAATTGAACACGAGGCTGAGTCACAATGCGTCTGTGTTTAAGCGCTCTTGCAGATATGAGACCCGTCACAAATGCAACTGTGTGTATCAGAGATTACCACTTTCCTCTTTCACAAAATGCCACCATTCATACATGGTTGATGAGTAATCTCAGTGGGTAAGGCAGTACTGTCTCTAGCTTTATTCATGGTATATCCTCTCCTCAAATGAACCTCACAATTTTACTACATGCATAGGGCGTGGACAAATAATCAATAGCTGCAATATTTTGTAATACAGGCTTTTATTGTGCATTTTCAGTGCACTGGCACCAATATCGCATTATTCTTGCATTGATGGAGCAGAGCTTTAGATTATCTCTTGTTGCAGATATGCAATATCTGAAACTTCTTTCCGAAAAAGTTCATTCTTTTTTCAAATGTATTAGGAAAAATGTTTTTTTTCTAGTGTCCTCTACTTGTACTGGGTATAACATATGGAAAGCACTAGACACCCGGGTGGACATTCGGATATTCACCCCGTTTCTGCATGATGCTATATATTACGCTAGTTGAAGTGAATATATAATAAATATAATCAGCAGGGGTTTGGACAATTATTATAATGTATTAACATACAAAACATACATTACCTTTATTGTTTTTTGAACATACAAAGCATACAATCAATATGCTCTCCTCAAAGCCACCAGACTCCATTGACAGAAACAGTGACTTTACCTCGTTGATCGTCCTAGAAACAAACTTCATTTAAACTCGACAGAAAATCATCAAAGTGTTTGAAAACCTGCATATACGCGCTTATCTTTGTGGAAAAATTGTATAAATATAACATACCAATATATCCCACTGGTGTGGTAAAATTGATTTCACATTGCTGCATAGTGTGCATGTCTCATTGGGAGACTGAGGGGAATTCCACAGCAGGTTCCTTCTGTGTTCAGCATTTTGAGCTTTGCCGACATTGCCTAGGTGCAGTGGTATATAACCGTCCTGCTCAGGCTTCGTGTTGCTCGGTGAATGGAGCCGGTCACCTTCATGGCTGGCTGGCTGGCTGGCTGACTGCGGGCTTTCTCACCTGCCCAGGATGCTCAACAGTCAAGCGAGCCCTGAGCTTTTCCTCTTTAGACTTAAAGATAATACTTAATCACGCCTGTCAACACACGCCAAGGACATGTTTGGTTATGTGCTCACAAGAGGAAAACCTTGTTCTAGTGTTGGAAAGTTCATGGATTGATTGTGTTTATTTATTTATATTATGAATGTGCAGTTTCTCCACCTGTCAATATTCCAATCACTCACTCACTCACTGGTGGTTTTTATATATGCTTGCGTATTTTGTAAAACGCGTCACCTCTCAGAAAGAAAGCCAGCCGGGGCCTTTCTGTGTGGAGTGCGTTTATGCCATCGCTGATAAGTAGCCGTTGCTTTTTGGGTGTAACACTTAATGTACTACAAAGACTTCAAACCAGCTCCACAGTGTGTTTCTCCTTTTCTAATGCAATGCCCACAATTGCTAAACATACATGAGGCGACTGAAATACTGACTTTATTTTATCGAGATTTATAAAATAAAATAAAAACTGAATGTCGAGGCTCCATGTGAAGGCGTTGACTGAAATGGAGAAATGTTATTAAAATGAACACAGTACCTTGAGCAGACAGTCTTTTCTTGTTGCGTTTGACAGACTCTATGGTAGAGCTTTTAACACCAGCTTATTTGGCTGTCAAGTGGTAAGCTAAAGACTTTGTACTTTGTGCTGTGACATTTAAATTTGCCTGTACAAAGATTGCATGTAATGCCACTTTTGTGCTCTGAGCCGTTTGGTTTTAAAGTGAAAGCAACCATTAAAAAGTTCACCTCTCTTAATCTCTCTACAGGCCAAGGCATTGTTTACATTCTGGGTAGGTTCTCTGAGAAAGCCTCTCTGCTAGTATCTACAGTACTGCCAGCATTTCCTCTCAGGGTGTACACAGACTGGGAGTTAGTTCTGCCTACAGAGGCTTAATTCAGTCAAGACAGGCTCTGCAACTATGTGTACAGGGCACATGCTGAGGGGGAAAAAGGGGGAATGCAGTTAATGAGATTGAAAACAATATTCTTTTTCATTAAACAGGGTATTCTTCCAGGCAGGGGGTCTAAGACCTATAATCATGTAATAATAATAACGTCATCCCCCCTCCTGTTGAGGTTTTTCTTTACTCTCTACCACTCAAATAATGTCAAAATCCTTTAAAAAAATCGGTTGCTCCAGATGATCGCTAGTTTAAATGATTTATTTGAACTGCATCATCAAGCTCTGTGGTTTGACGTCAAGTGCCAATAGAGGGTGATTTAAAGAGCCAGCCTCATTATTCAGCGTAGGTTCACGCACCGAAAAACTGGATTTGCAATAAATGCAATTTTTGTTTGTCATGGTTTGATCGTCATACACGCTGCATAATATTGTGTAGGACAATACAATAACGTGTCCTGGAAGCGGCAAAACAAACATTGGCCTGTATTCAGACCCCACTGCAGTCACCTTGGTGAACCCATGTATGCATTGTGAAGCGCAGCACAGACCTTTGGCACATATTGATATATGACGCAATCTCAGTTCTGGGTGTGTCGCGCTCTAGATTTGAATAGTATCAAAATTCTGGAAGTCTTTTTTATTTAATTTTTTTACAATTATCTGGCTTTTGGCACCGCTGGGGCAACCTATTTGGAAGTCACAACAACTTAACTTTACGTTGCACAGCTCGTTTACTTTATTTAAATTCTTATTTTTATTATTTATATATTATATATAGTTTATTTACCACTAGACTACCACGGGTCGTCTACCACGGGTGGTGGTAGTCAGACGCTTGTGAGTTCAATACCAGGCTGCCACCATCAAGCCCCTGAGCAAGGCTCTTAACCCTGAGTTGCTCCAGTACTGTCCCTGTAGTTAGTTCACTGTAAGTCGCTCTGGATAGAGCGTCTGCTAAATGACCTGTAATAAATGTTGCGAGGGTTAGCTATATTGATTGATTCAAATGCTGTTCTGTCTATTGCCGTGCATTTATCCAATTCCATTGTGTGTACTGAACCTCTCAATGTGTTCCCTCTAGGTGCAGTATGTCATCCAAGGCTATCACAAGAGGAGAGAGTACATCGCTGCCTTCCTCAGCCACTTTGGAATGTGAGTCAACTACAGGGGACCACATCCTCCACTGGAGTGACCACAGCATGTGTTCAGCAGTCATTCCTTTATCGTTGTCGCTGTCTTTTTTACAAGAAAGTAGTGTTGGTGTAATAAAAGACCCAGTGAGACTTTGCATAAAGGAATATGTGTTTGCTGCAGGGGCGTGGTGGAGTATGACGCTGTGGGATTCACAAAACTCACTCTTCTACTTATGTGGAAGGACTTCTGCTTCCTAGTGCACGGTAGGGAAGTCGCAAAACACACACACACAGACACGCGTTCATACTTAGGGTCCGTTTCTGATCATGCCTAGATCACATCTATCTGATACAGTTACCTTACAAATCCTCTTTTTCTCATTTTTACTCCTCTCTCTGTCCCTCTGCTCCTGGTAGTGGATCTCCCGCTGTACTTCCCCAGGGACCAGCCCACCCTCACCTTCCAGTCTGTGTACCACTTCACCAGCAGCGGCCAGCTCTATTCTCAGGTGCAGAAGTCGTATCCCTACAGTCCTCGCTGGGACGGCAATGAGATGGCAAAGAGGGCGAAGTGAGTAGATCCTGCATCGTTCCATCTTGTGCATTTTTAGAAAGTTCCACTATTTGATTTGTGTATAAACATTTTGCACGTAGGGAGTTCAAATTAAATACATCTACCTAAAAACTAAGAGCAACAGAATGCCTTGCAGGTCTTAATAAACTCCACAGAAGTCAAGTGCATTGAAGGACTCTCAAGAGAAAGCCTCGTGGAAGTGTCATATAAGGTCATTTACCGTAATGCACATCATGTATGATCTGCATGATGGAAATATGATACAATAAGACCACATTGTCTGGACTGCTCTACACAGTCTGGATCTACTCTACAGATTTTCTTTCCCACCGACCATAAACAGTAAACGGTATGACCCCATAAGAGCAAATCTATAGGCGTTGGCTGCAGCCTGAGAAGTGTTTGCTTTTTGCATGGCAAAGGTTAATAACGGCTGTAAATATTTGAAAGATCTGAGTGACTACAGAAGGTGCTGAGCGCATTACATAATCAGTTTCGCTCATAGGTTATCTGTGTACTCTCATTTTCTTTATGTTAATCCATCTTAATGTCTTCACCAAAAATACCTGCAAACATTTTAGGATTATTATCTGTTAGCGCCTGCGTTTGACTACAAGAGCTTTGATTGAGCAAATATTGTTTCAAGGAAAAAAACTGTATTGCTCAACTTGGCTGTTATTTTCGTATTTATAGGCATTCTGACTATGTTAACGCCGTTGGAGAGATTTGGGAAACGAGTCTTTGGCAAAACAATGTTTATCAGAGCAAGCAAACCTTCTTTAAGCTTTCCAAATAAACTAAAGTAACCCTTTCAAAATGCTTGTCTCTGAGTCCGAACTTCAAATATTTTCAATCACTTGTCTTGTCTAAGAAACACAGTAATTATCGTTTCATATATAGCATGATCTTACTTCAACAGAGGTGAACAGATATTAGTCCAATATTATAATATTATGTATTTAAAAGTTTTTTAGGGGTTGATATTGCTGTTGCTTAATAGGCTGCAAAAAAGACAGATAATTTAATATAACACTTAATACAACAATGTAATATGTAAAAGTGGATTGCACTTAAACCCGGCGTTGGCCAAGTTGTGCACAATAGTAGGCATGCAAGCATCAAAGCACCTGCGTGGCCTTTTACAAGTTTTTTTTCCATCTACTCTTGGGATACAGGCTGATGTCTGGTTGCATTTCGGATTTAAAACTATAAAGACAGTGATATATACATTTGTACATTAACTGCTTTGGGCTCAGTTCTTAATGTAAACATTAATATTTTAAAATAATTCATGGGTTTATTTATTTTATATAGATGGTTCCTTGTACAGTTTACGGAATAAGGGTCATTAAAAATGAATATATGTCAACAAATAAAAATCCAATTAAACTTAGTAAGTAACTAGCTGATTTCCCCGACTTCCATTCTTGTACTAAGCTAAGCTAACCAACATATTAAACCAACAGAAATGATCTGACTCTCAGCAAGAAAGCGACTGAGCCTTTTTCCAAAAATGTGGAACTATTTGCTTGAAGTCTCACCTGACACCACAAACACACACACAAACCTGAACGCACCACCTGTGGCTAAATACCTTGTACTCTGCTGGGTTTGTTTGTTTTTTTTTTTTTTACACCGTTTGATTTTTTTTTTTTTATTTGCAGTTGAGTTATGTCTCCTGTGTTTCCCTTGAAGAGCGTGAACACATAGAGAGTAGATATCTCACGCTCAGTTGTAATTGTAACAAGTAAACACATTCTGCCTTTCATCTGCACTTTGTTACATGCCGGGACTGGGACTGACCCAACTGCTTTGAAGCACAATTATTGTCACATTTTGATGTTTATTTGCTTTATTTTTCTCTCTCTCTCTCTCTCTCTGTCTCTCTCTCTGTCTCTCTCTCTCTCTCTCTGTGTCTCTCTCTCTCTCACCCACCAGGGCATACTTCAAGAGCTTCATCCCTCAGTTCCAAGAGGGAGCCTTTGCCAACGGGAAACTCTAGTACTCTCTAGCTTAATGACATGCCTGGAGAGTTGCCTGTGGGAGTGTGTGTGTGAGTGTGTTTGTGTACCTGTATATGAGTATGCACAGACCTACATTTGTGAAATGTGCTGTACTGTAACAGTACAGGGAGAATGACAGTGTGCGTATTGCACACAGACTCTGTGAATTCCACGTCGCTTGACCTTGAAATGGTTTCCCCTCAGTGCATTCACCTGTTGTTTTATGTGTTTTAGTGAGAAGCCACTTTGGTGTAGAAGTTTCGAAGAAGATGTGCGTAAAACGTATTCAACAAAAAACGTTCACAAAATGCCCTGAAATGAGCTTTGAAACAGAAAAGTGAGTTTCCTCCACCTCTAAAGGATTATGAGAAAATAGCAGAATTGTTTGTCTCGTTGCCAGCTTACAGTAAAGGGCTTTTGTTTTGAAGACTTTACCGGGAACTTGATGTGACAACCTGTACAATCTGCCTGTCCGACCTAACAATAGCTAGCATTCTTTAATTGTATCGTGCCAATGACGCCTGGCCTCACGCAGTCGAACCACAGAGGGTTGTGCTCACAACACTCCATCCAGAGCTGCCGTGCTGTGAAAGATTTTTTTGTTGGTATGTAAACAATATGTAAACTGTTAACCACATGCAAATCACAAAGAGCTGTAGGGGTGATGCTAAAGACCTATGTTTACCGTTCGTTGTTCTTCACCATTGTCAAGTTTGGCTTCACTGTCGATGTTAAAAATTATAAAAAAATTAGTTTTACCTCTTTAATTGTCTGTATGTTCCATTTGACCGTTTAAAGCCCTGTGACCTCTTTTACTGACAGTCTGACAGTACTGTGAACTACTGAATGTTTTGTCAAAACTTCTATCCAGTAAAGAATTCTGTTTCCCCTGACAGTGTGTCATCGTCTTGTACTTGGTCTGTTTGTTTGTTGTTTTGGAAAATTATCATTGAAAAAAATCTCAATGGTTTTATACAATGAAAACATCTTTGCTAGTTGTTTAGATCTCATCCTAAACCGCGTGTGTGATCTCAGTCTTTAACCCAAATACAGTGCAAGTAATTGTTTTTTCTCTTTTTTAAGCAACTACAAGGAACTTTTAGTTTGTGTTGATTTTGGCGGCCCCTGTGGACGAGAGCGGTAGTGTTTCCATGAGCACCACTGCCTCGTGTTGTAAAGATCTTTTTTCTTGGTAGCGCGTGCATTTGTTTTGGGTGGCTAAATGTTTATTTAGTTATTTGCCATCAGACATAACATCGTGAGTTGGCATACCCAGCTTCTGTTTCAGAGAAGAAGCCACTTGCTGGACACGCCTCTGAATGACTTTAAGACAGTTCAGTCATTTTGTTATACAGAAGATGTCTTTGTTTCCCTGGCACAGAAGGGGGAATAAATACAACAAAACAGTTCTGTTGGCAGTCGATGGCGCTAAATTACTTTGCGTATTCCCAATGAGTCACCATCAATCATAGGGAACATCAATGTCTGCTCCACTTTCCCAAAAGGTAAAACACTGAATAGTCGTAGAAGTCGGGGGATCACCAAAGTCATCAGGATTCATTGTCTGGAAACCACAAATGTCAGACCAAGTTTTTTTTTGCTAATCCATTTTTAAATATTTCATTGGAGAGGTGAACATTTTGACCTGCTTGTGTTAGAGGAAAAGTCAGGGGATCACCAAATTCATGAGGTTTCATCCTCTGGGGACATCCCAGAAACTAAAAATATGTTCTGGCCAAGACGCTGCTGTGTAAAAATAAAAAGCATTTTTACTGGAAATAATTTCAAGCGAAGCATATGATCTTCATATTCGTGTGCTGCCTTACTCATAAAATAAAAAATGACTCTCTGTCTTCAAAATATGTAAAGGTGTACTTTTCTGTCTACACCTTTAGTATCTGTGATGCATTTATAAACCGCCGCGATGCTGTTTTTCACAGGCTCCTAATGTGCTTGTGTAATAAGGAGCCACAGCACAGGGAGAAAGTGTGTGTGTGTGTGTGTGTGTGTGTGTGTGTGTGTGTGTGTGTGCGCGCGCTCCCATGCATGGATGTGTACATGGATGTGCTTGAGCGAGGCAGAGTGTGCGCTTGCTTGTTTTCATCATTAAATATGAGGGTCATAGTTAGGGGTCCTTCCTGGCCTCAGGCGCAGCCCTTTGCTATATTTATTGTTGGTAATGCAGCAACTGTCAAGTCTAATTGAGAACTATAGGGTGAATGTATCTGGGGCATTTAATAGCATCAAGGCTCCTAATAAAATAATTAAAAAGCAAGATTCTTTTTGTGTTTTTCACTGCCCCGCTCCATGTTTCTTGCTCTAACCTTTTCCGACCTGCTTTCAGAACATCTCTGTTGTCAGCCGCGGGACGAGCTGCTTTCATTTCGGAGTCCTTTGGTTTGAGAGGGAGCGAGTTCAGAGGAGGGGTAGCATCTTTAACGAGCATGAGCAAAGAATAGTTTAACTTGATAGTCAATTCGAGACGTCACGACTTCGCACTCAAAACAATTGATTTTCAATGGTGGTGAACTTCACTGTGGATTTGGCCCTGTGTGTGAACCTTAGCCTGCCAAATCTGCATTGAGGTTTTACATTAGTTCAAATAACAAAAAAGTGATTCAATAATTCAGATTTAAAAAAGATATACCTTAAATAATTCCTTTCACTGCAGACCAAGACATTGCATTGTGTATAATGTGCCAATTTAGATTTATTCCAATTTAAGTATTCAGTGTTGAAGTTTTTCCTCAGGCCCTTGACGTTGACCCAACTTGACATAAGCCCTTTAAGTAACTTGTAAACAATTACTTCCAAAGTGGTTTAAACTGTGTCACTTTTTAAGTCACATTTAGTTAGCCTCCTCCCTCAAAAGTGTCTGTGCCTAAACATGGCTCACCTTTACACGCTTTTAAGCAACTTAACACGGATTTATCCAGTGTAATGATCCTGTGAAGGTGCTGCTCAAGGTACCTTTTGAAGATGTGTTTCTCAGCCCCCTGAATCACAGTGCAGAGGTCTGCCAACCCTCCCAGCTAATACTCCAAATCCACTAATCCAGCCGTCTTTAAGAGATCTCAACGGCAGTCGGATGGAATAATTAAAGGCTGGAATAATTAGCTTGGAATCTGTGGACGGGGGATGATTAAATTGATGAGTCTTTTTTCTTTTTTTTTGTTGTTCACGCTTTGCTGGACTGGGACTCGATTTCAGGAATGATTGAAGAAGCAATGGTCATGTCCCCTCGGAGGATGAATGGGCGATTGAGTGGTGTTTCGACTTTGTTTCAACCATTTTTTTTTTTTTTTTTACTCCACTGTGTAGCTTGCGGTGAGAACAATTTTATCTCCACCCTAGCCTTGCTGGTGGCAGGACAGCTAACCTCACCCAAGAAGTATACAATGGATGCTAGCAGAGGAGCAAGTGTCCTTAGCTCGAGGGAGCTGGCAAACATGAATATTAGCATTAGATTAACGTTTACTGCTCTGGTGACAACCCTATAAGCAGCTAGCTCGGAGGCAGCAAGGACCTGCCAGCCCGGAGAACTGACAAGTGTGTAAAACAGGATCACTTAAAGCTCAGCACCTTCCTGGGCAATAACCCGGAGTTAGCTCTTGGCATCACTCACCCCACTTCACCTCAGAAGTCGGGCTACAGTCGCCGGAAACTTTTGAAGAGTAGGATAGTGTGTGGAAGGCCGACAGAGTTGCGGGAGTGAGATTATAGGCGAAAGATGATAACAGAAAAGGAGTGAAAGCGATTTGAAAATCCTGAATCATCACCTTGCGAAGCGAGATCGTAAACAGCCGGGGCAGTGTGAGGTAATCGGGAACAAGGAGCAACCAAAAGGCCAGAATATGTCAGAGAGCGATGAAGGCGGACAGCAGCCTTATCCAGATTGTTTACTTTACTCTCCCGTCACCGCGTCCGAATCTGTCAGCCTCGCCTGATTCCTTTTTTTTCTTTTCTTTTTTGTACAGCAGCCTTTTGACGACACATATTCCCCTCGGAAAAGACAAAAGACAAACAGTTAGCCAAGTGAAAGAGGAAGGAGGGGGTGAAATCACAAACTCTAGTGACTGTGGGGTACTCTGTGTTTTGTCTGTAAGTACAAATTCAGAGTGACATATGAGAAGTTTCCCCCCACCCCCCCACCCCACTCATCTTCAGCGTGTTTGGAGGGGAGGGAGTTGAAGAGGAGTGTGGGGGGGGGGATTTCGGAGGCTATGCAGCATTTGCGATGCAGCGTAGGGTTGTTGATGCGAGCCATGTTGAGGATGATGGAGCTGAGAGGCTTAACTCATTTTGGAAAGAGAGAGCAGGAGGAGGAGAGTGGAGGGGGGATTTGGGGCCTTTTGTTACCGCCTGTTTGATCTGGGAATTTAAAAAAATGGCCCAGAGATGTCGTGAAAAAGAGAGAATTACTGCTCGGGTCCCTCACTCTTCTATTTTTTTTTTTTTTTTTTTACCAAACTCGAGGAGCACAGGGAATTCTAATGCACTACCAAGTCAAAGCGGCAGATCTGTTTTCTCCCCCCTCTTGCTTACAGATAATAACTGGATCTAGTTAAACCCTGATTGTTAATTGCTAATTACTCCTCGTACATGAGAAGCCAGGAGAGCGTAGCTAAGCTGATCAACTGAGTCTTCGCTCTGGAGCTCGTAGGTTTGCTCGTTTTGTCTCGTCTTCGTGTTGTTGAGGCGTTCTGGATGGGCTTGTTCTCGATAGCTTTTGACAAGATAAAGACAGATTTTTGTCGAAGAAGGAGCGGAGGGGGACTCCCTCCTCATTTCCCCCTGGGTGTGATCATAGACACTCCATTTAACCCTTTCATGGGTTAACCAAAGCACATCCCGCAGGTGTTTTTTTCTCTGGAATACAGCTCTCGGTTCCCCTGCGTTAAGCGAGCAGTTTGGCCTCAGTTCAATGTGCTTGATTGTCGAGGAAGATTAGACTCAATTTGCTTAAAAATACTCAAACTGGCACCCCGTGTTTCTTCACGAGAAAGAGGATTCTGGGCTTTAATGGAGGTTTTTAAAGGTAATGTTTAGCAATGAGTTACACATCTCAGAATCACTTTATTATCGGATGGTTTTATGTATTTCAGGAAAGCGGCATTTAGATCAGTCATGCTGGGTGGATTATTGCAGGGTGTTTACTGATTTTAATTCACTCCTCTTGTTGTGTGTGTGTTCTTTTACTCCTCAGCGGCCTTTGTCTTGCCTCTCACCCTCAGATTCCTCCCTCTTTTCCTCTCTCTCCCTCCCTCCTTCCCTCCACCAGCTACCTGAGGAGCTGTCAGTCTGGATTGCGGCGCTGTCGGTTCAGCCTGTCAGGCTGAGGGACACGTTCTGATCAGCCGTGGACACTGATAGACCTGTCAGGTGAGATGACAGCTGCAAGTGAAGACGCGCACAGACAGGTACATGTAATGTGACAAGACTCTTTCATCCCTCCACCACCACTCCTTCCCGCTTCCTAACAACCCGCCTCACCCCCCTTCCGAAAAAATAAATATCCATGCATTGGAAGTTGACGAGTTGAGGGAAACTTTTCCTTTGAGCCTGAGTGGATGTGATGCAGCCAGCGTGATGAAGAACGGCTCGGGCATCAGTTCAGTATGTTATCATGTTAATGTTACATCTGGGCCTGGGCTGTATGAAACAAAAAGTAAAAGCTTTCTGTCCTCATTAAAAGCATCTTCGACTAACATTTGAACCAAGAGACGCTTACTTCACACTGCAGCTGTCTGCAGTCACATTTATATCACACATCTGAAACTAATTTTCCATCCAGATCATAACCTCCTAACATGAGCAACAATATGTGGGCTGCGTCCAACTTGTGTTTTGATTGGATACTCAATTCCAATCAAAATGTGATGTTTGCCAACTTTTACAGCGTTTGAATTGAGCCAGTTGCACCAAATGAAGTGTTTGCTAAGTGGAGTTTTAAATGCACAAACTAGTTTCTTACGTGGACATGACGTGTTCACTGCGTTTTAATTGTTTTTTGTAATTTGTAATTTTATCTGCATATTGGTCAGGGACTTTGCACCATAAAAGCATAATATCACTTATTAGCTTACTGAAGACTAATTGAGACACTGGGGCCAGGTAGTGTTATTCCAGTACAGAAGCACTGCTGAGTGCATTAATGTACATTTGTAAGTGACAGTGTACACACACACAGTGCACAGAGGAAGGTGGAGGTGGGGGGCCCAACAGCAAATCTTCGCCCCAGGGTTATTATCGTAAACCAAAACTGAAACTACATAAAAACGATATCCTGAAAAATCTAAACTAAATTGAAATGACATTGCCTTGTTAAAAAACAAATACGAAATAAAACGAAAATGAAAGTAAATTCATTTCAGTTTTAGTTTTTTAGCTCTAATATAACACTATCGAAAAAAAGGAGAATGAAAACCTCTTGTGACATGTAACCAGGGAAAGTGAACACACTTGACATTCCAGAAGATGCCACAATTGCGTCTCAATTAATCCCCGTTTGTTTTTCAGAAGCAGTCTAGTCTTGTAGAATTTAATAACAAAACCACGATTTAAATATTGTAGTAGATCAAATACCATTTAACCCAGCTATTCAGCTCAGCTCTAATGTTAACCAACATTGTTTTTTTCTGAGTGTGGTAGTGAAGTTCAAATAAAAAAAATTAAACATTATGGCCATTCCTACACAGTTCTCCAAACATGTATTTTGTAAGTATGTGTAGCTTCATACTTCTGAGACATTATACCTGGCCCCGACATAAACAAACTTAAGCTACTGTAAATTCAAAAGTAAATACATAAAAACTAAAACTAAACCTTACTGAAACAAAACTAAAACTAGCAAACACATTTAGAAAAACAAAACTAAAATGAAAAAAAAATGTTGCTCCTAAGAGGTGAATCTGGCCCATGCCTGAGACAATTCTTAAAAACATTTTTTTTTTAAAAGAATAAAGCCAAATGTCCAACTCAGTGCTCACATCTTCTCCACACTGATGTCACACCATGTCAGTTTCCCATGTGGGGCTACCACTGTGATTACATTATAAAGCCTACAGAGCAACAATCTAAAATAAAGCATTGGAGTGTCAGTGACGAGTATTATAATGCCACACAAGCAGCAAGATACAAATGGCAATCAGTATGTTTGCCTGTCTGCACGCAGCGGCCACACTGTACATTAGGTCTCCGCCGCCTCACAACCTCCGTGCAGCTGTAAACTGCCGACCTCTATCTGCTCCTTTGGACCAGTGGGTCATGTCCTGAAGGTCTATGGGTAAAAAATACAAAAAAAAAAGAGGCGCAAACGCTGGGGTTGTGGCTGCAAATGAGATAAGAGCAAAGGGTGAGTGAGGGTGGGAGGGGGGACAGTGGGGGATGGCTCATGCCAAGTGACACAAACCCCCCTTGGCAGCCTAATTAAATTTTCCACTTTTCCACACTCACATTAAGCCTCCATCGAGCCGGAAGGAATGGACGCACCAGAGGAGTCGACCCCAGGAAGAAGATCAAGCGCCCCCCCCCCTCTCCTTCCCAGTCGTCCCTGCTATTCCATATTTTTGTTTAATCAATGACTGTTCACCCACAAGAGTCTCAATGGATACCTTCCTTTATTTCAATATGTGTCTTTTGCCTTGTTGTTGTTTCATTAGGAAGAAGACCTAAGGGGAGACAATATCAACATGAAACTTCCCCTGTTGATTACTTACATTAAGAACATTTTTTTTTGCATTACAAATTCTCTGAAATTTTATGTTTAAATATGCAAATGTGGCATTGTCTTCTTAAATATGTGCTAATGTGCATATATTTCCGGAAAACAAAGATGTGAACATTGCGTGAAGCCAGGTTCAACATTTGTTGTTTCACTTTGTTGACATATCAAAGCTTTTTACAGATCGGATTTTGGATATCTTTATTGGATCAGTCTATAAATCTGGAAAAAAAATGTCAACAGCCATAAATAAAACATTTTGAAAAAACTCATTTTTAGAAATTGGCCTTTAAAGATATGTATTGTAACATTCCTTACATTTAGCTAGACCCTACAGGTGAATAGAGTTATGATGATTTTTTTTCTTTCCACTAGTCTGAGTCTTGACCAGTGCTGTCATGTCCCACTTTGAAGAGAGGTTTGTTTTAATGTGTCTTTCTTGATTGACAGGTGTCTCCATGTATCACAGTCGGCCAGTAGTGTTTGCTGTTAGTCGTCCATCTTCAGCTCAACTCCACACTGCCACTTAAATGTGTCTCTTTTTTTGCTTCAAACGACTGACAACATGGCAGCCTGCTTCAAAACATCCCTTCAGAAACCCATTGGTAATGTCACACACACTATGGCCATGTTTCTTTGCTAGTCTTCACCACCATACGCTGTCAAACAAAGATTGTTAGATTGATTCTGCTTCAGCTTAGTGTGCAAGAGAAGCCTGGGGGAAATAAATGAATGATGTTGTGTCCATTACTACTAATACTGATTCTCAAAGATGGAAAACAACGATTCCACCTTGTTTCCAAAGATGGTTACACACATTGATTTCTGTCATACATTTGGAAAAACTTTGTTTTAGTAACTTGAAATGTCAGTCATCTTGGGAAAACATCATCTGCAATATCTTGAGACATCATGAATGTGGGTTGATCTATTGCTTTTTAGCCACACCAGCAGCGTGGTTACAGAGGGTACACTCTTGACGTCACCGTAGGTGGAAGTTAATGTGGTTACACCCACTGAGTGGCAGTGTTAGCGCTCAGCTTGAATGTTGCGCAATCACACATAATGTGAAAACAAATTCCATTATTACTCATAAGATTCAGAGTCAAAACAATTGTCGTTTGCTCGTCAAGTTTTCACCACATGTACAACATGCTAACCTTAGCATAAGCCTATGGCATTTTGCCTTACCTAGACTTAGCTTCTACTTGTAGATTAACAAATGATTGTTTATACATGTTTCTTACTCACTGCTGGATGGTTTCTGTCACTGCATTTCCTATCAGAAGAGCGTTTTTGACTTTCAGCCTGCATGTACACTTTTTTCAGCCTGAACAATGCTGAAAGAGAGAAGCTAAAACTGCTGTAGCAAGAGCAACAAGACGGTTGTTAAAGGGGATTCCTGGCCGCATATCAATGTCCATGGACCACTGACTCTTTGGTAAGTTGTAAGGATCACTGTCGAGTCCACTGCCTTAATTTAAGCAGATAACCTTTGGTTTTACTGTTTTTGCCGCAGTTTCCCCTACTAACAGCAGCCATGTTGTAGGATGTTCTTTTGCCACTCAGTCCGACGGAGGGTGGTCCGTGTTTGGAAAGGAAAGTGACGTCAGCGCATGCCCTCTATAGAGACAGCAATATATGTCTGACCGTCAGAGGGAAACATCTCAACAAGTATTGGAAGGATTGCAACACAATTTTGTGCAGAGACATTCATGTTTTCCAGTGGATGGATTGTAATAACTTTTCAACTAGAGCAATTATCAGGTATCATTATGAAATGGTGATGTCAGCTCGAGGAAGGTTGAGATTTTCTCTTCTGTAACAAATGTCCATGTCCATTACAGACCACAGCCTGTAATTTCACCAAAGTTAAAATGCAGATTAGTTAAATTACCAATCTAAGTGTATATTCTATTCCCCACCTCCCCCTGTAATATAGTCCCGTCCAAATGTGGCTTTAGACGTGCTTTGTGTTGAGCAGTGTCGAATCGTATTTGTTTTTATATGTTTTTTTTGTTTTGTTTTTGTCTTTAGGAACAAAGGTAGTGTCAATTAAGCTGTATATATTTAAAGACATCCTAATAAAGACTCAGAATATAAGAAAATAAGCCTCAGAGGGGCATAGGAGGGACTGAGCAAGATATTGGCAAACAAAGAATTCTGTATGTTAACACCAACAAGCAATACAATATTGCATGTAAAGACAAGTCAACAGTGCTAATCTTCCCTACGCTTTAACATGAAGGTAAGTTTTCCACACAGCACTGCTTGATGAAGAGACTCTTGGGCAATATGGATAAAACTATATCTTAAAGCCACGTCATTTCTTTTTTCCAGAGAGGTGACTTTCTTTCTGCTTTTACAGTAAGAGGCAGTGTGATTGTTCGGGACACTTTCACAACTTTTATCTGCACATGAAGTGATGGGTTTGTGTTTCCAGACTTCCTGAAGAAATGGTTAGTCAAACATAAACGCACTACCCACGCTTTTAGATAAACAGGTGATTTCTGGGAAGAAACACATCAGCAATAAAGCACCAAGGTCGTTTCAAGACAAAAAAAAAAGCAACCGCACGTATTACATCTTTAAGATTTAATATTAGCTTCTTCTTTAAACTTCCGATCGGTTTGGTCCGAGCCATGGAAAGGTGGATGATGTTTTTTTCAGCTGAGGTCGAACAACAGCCGGACGACTAAAAGCCATTAACATTCCAAGCTGCACAGCCATCAGCCTGCTCTCAGACCAGCATACTCATAAATTACGCTGACACCCTTGTTGACGGACTGAGATAAACTTGCCCATTGTGTGTGCACTGTGGCTGCATTGAGAAACCCTCAGAAACACAGTGTGACTTGACTGTTTTGTGCCAACGACGAGGAAAACAACAACCGAAACAAAATAATACGCAGATATGAAGCCCATTCTTGTCAGGCGGCCAACATTTCCCTTTCCTTGGTTTCTAGTATCGAGTGGGGAGAGAGAGAGGGGGGGGGGGGGGTGACTTTTGTTTTCTTCCACTGAAAATAAGCAGTTCCATAAAAGTGGAAGGAACGCCGTGCTCCTGTTTATTTGCGAGCTGCAGGTGGCTGTGCGGAGCGCTCAGAAGTCCCCCGACCACTCGCGCCCTTTTCTTCTCTCGGACCCTGTTATTTGTTCACTTCTTCCACCACATGCTCCAACATTTCCCCTTCTCTCTTCTCTGCTGTTTTTGCCCGAGCAGCGTTCCATTCTTCTTTGTCTTGAGGTACAGCGTGTCTGTGACGCACTTCCTTCCATTGTATCAGGAACTGACACCTTGACGCTTGTGAAGTCACTGTGTGTCCGGGTGTGCTGATTGGAAGGTGCCGTGTGCTCGGTACAGGTGATTATGTGCGTCTCCACTTGACTATTACCTTCCTGCGGTCAGATTTGATTAAACAGAGGTGCCTGGTGAATTACAGAATAAAGCACTGCAATCTCCTGTGACAAAAATGCATTTTAGGTTTGCCAGCCATTGGACCTGCACAATGACACGAAAACAAGTTGTAGCTGAATTGAGTCAGATGAGGTCACTTGGTTTATTTCCCTGCTGCAGCGGCAAACAAGCATGAAAACAGTTGGTTGCTACGTGATGGCATTTAATAAGATGCTCCCACCCCTTAATTCCCACCTCACGGCTATTCCGGCGCTGCTCCTCTTTTAGTTTGAGGTCCAGCAAACAATTCTAGTAAAGGATTTGTTTGTCTCAAATCACATTTGTCTCAGTAAATAAAAATAGCTAAAATACATTTGTTTACTGTAAAAGAAAAAGGAAAATAAAAAAGAAGAGGTTCCACATCCAGCAGTGTTGATGTTGCAACATCTAAACCATATCTCAGCCCTGCAGGAAGTAAGCAGTACTTCTAACTCCCACCTTTTCTTTGAACCATACTGACTGATATTTATATAAATGGAACCTCTTAATGTAATTAATAGTCAGCAGAAAACATACTGAAGCATAATAATCACCAAGGACCAGGAAAACCAAAATCCGGATCCGAAATCAATAAAATAAATCAGTCTCTTTTACTTCAACGATTATAAGAGCAGTTCAACATTTTTCAAATAGTTCAATAGTTCACTTCAAATATGCTTATTCCCTTTCTTGCCAAAAGACAGATGATAAGATTCAAAACACTCATGTCTGTTCTGTAAACATAAGGCTACAGCCAGCAGCTGGTTAGCTTAGCTTTGCTTAAGGATTGGAAACAGTGGGAAGTGCAGCCTGCAGCTTCACTGTTAGGGTTCACTCACCGCTCTCAAAGTGTCGTTTTTGGCAGCAGCAGACAGCTGTTTTCGGTGAAAATGCTCTAAAATCTGCTGCACACTACCTGCTCTACACCAAACAATACATTTGACTCCAAGCCCATGTTGGCCATGTTATTAGTGTTGGTCCCAAGTCATTGTTTTGCAAGTTACAAGTAAGACTCAAGTCTTTGCACTTAAGTCCCGAGTCAAGGCCCAAGTCCTAAACTTTGAGTTTTGAGTCCTAAACAAGTCATAATGCGCTCTTCACCAATTTCAACCCACACAATTTTCAATTTACTGAAATTTGTTATTTTGTTGACCACCGACTAGTTCTTGTATGCTAACAAAATTATTTTGGTACAATTTTTTCCAATTGGTGCTCAGTAACGTAACGTTAGTTCTAAATCGTTCTATGCGACTTGATTGAATGCTGTCAGATTGTTTCAAATGAATTGGATTTACGAGGATCGGATAAGTGTCGACTTGCTGGGAATGAATAGCGTTGAATCAGGAAATGAAGGGAAATCATGATATTTGTTTTTCCAAGTCAAAAGACTCAAGTCCAAGTGAATTCACGAGTCATTGGTGTCAAAGGTTCATTTGAGGTGCAAGTCTTGTTTGAAGTCAAGTCTAAAATCATCAAATATATGAAAAATGTGAAGACACCCCATGCTCTGCACTCGGCGCTCATCACATTTGTGACTCGAGTCCTGGTCATGTTATTTGAGTCCACAGTTGTGGTCATTAGTGCCTTAACTTTTATCTTCATCCATTCCCAGTTGAAATTGTCACCAAACTGCTTGTGTAAATAATTGCTTTTGCATAACGGATGCAAGCCGAAACCGCACACCGGAGGATGTTGACATAAACGTGTGCGCTCGTCTTAATATGCGGTCCGGATAGAACAAGGGGAAGATGCTGTCGAGCAGCTGCAGCGCTGCCTGCATACCTGAATGTGATTGACATTATTGGAGGATAATGCAGCCAATGAATTCATATTCTTCTCTCCACAATCCCACACTCCAGAGGTCAAGAGCGATCAAATTATCACTCTGTGCTGTTGTGTTTGACTGCTTTACATGAGTCACCAAGGCAACCAGTAGATTAAATCACTGAAGGATGGTTACTTTAATTCACAGGAGCTGTCTGCCAGTCTGGTATCCAGCCTCTTTTCTTTTTTTTTTTAAAAAGCTCTTCTTGCACAGCGGGCATGCTGATGAAACTGCTGATTGGATTTCTATTTAAAAAAGTCCAGACACTGTGACAAGAGAGCACAGGTTTGCCACTGCATTGTCGGAGCAAATCAAGTCATATGGGATCGTTTCACTGGCTTTCATTTCATTGTCAGCAGTGTGGGAAAAAGAAAAGGGCAAGTGTTGCTCACTGGCCAGCGTCCTGTACCATGCAGTGGACTTAGCAGCATTGCTGCTTCTCTTTTGCGTTACATCATAAGACAGTACTAACTGTGCTAACACACTGCTAGCACCACAGTGAATGCCACTGTCAGTCACACTGATGGTTCATTAACCCACTCTCTAGGCTCCGAGTCAGCACATTGGTGCCTGCGTGTGTCCTGTGCGCAGAACCTGAGCTGTGAGATTAGCCATGCTGATCGTGTTGAGCTATTATCCAGGTTAAGGTATTACAACATGACAGGCGAGTGACGCTAAAGGAGAGATAACAAAGGAATTCAAGGGCAGAAAAGGGAGAGAGAAAAAAAAGCCAGTAAAAGAGTAACACCCAACACAAGGATTATTGGGAATTCTGAACATGCTGACTCAGACAGTTTCTGTTCTGCTGAGATGTTTTCCTGTTAATCATTTTTTTTTTTTTTTTTAATAAAGTATCTCAATGATACTCTACATTTTATTAATTTGAGTAAGTTTACTGTCCATTAATTTCACAAAAACTTAAGTGCAGAATGCAAAAGGCACCTGAATCATGCCTAAATTTAATCCAAAGGAAGGTGTCACAGACTTATAAACAGAATATGATTAATAATGATAATGCAGCAGCCTATCATTAAAGGCTGCTGCAGTGGTAGGAGAAGTATTCAGATTCTTTCTTTAAGGAAAAGAAGCAAAGCCGCAATATCAAAATGCTCCATTACAAGGAAAAGCACTGCATTCCCAATGTTATTCCAGTAAAAGTGTATCAACAGTAAAATGTACCTCAAGTAAAGTAAACATGTGCACCACAATGGCTCCTGTAAGGGTTATATTACTGTACATGATATTATTATTGTTTAATGCTGATGTCTATTGTAAGCCGTTTTTCAATGTTGTAGTTGGTAGAGATGGATTTTTTCATTTTTCATTTTTTATAGATTTGGACTTTTTATTTACCAAAGTAACAAAGTATGGAACAGCAAGTACAAAACTATAAATAAATCAACAACAGAGGACCTTGAAGTAGTCAAGTGCAATGTAAAGAACGTAAGCAGAAGCAGAAGATTCTTTAACCTAGTTTACAGATAACTGTAGATTTATTCCATAGTCATGGCAGAATTTATTTAAACATAAACGGACGTTTTGAATAGTTCTTTGGGAAGTACTTCTCTCCATTCATTATGCTTGCCCTTATCTCCCAGTGACATATACTTATTATTTATTATATTAATTATAATTTCTTTAGAAATGTGGTGGAGTAAAAGTATAAAGTAGCATTAAAGGGAAATACTCAGGTAGAGTACAAGTAAAGTACTTTGCTACTTTCCACCTCTGGTAGTATCTTAAGGAGAATATGGGATATGTAGGCCTTTATGTAAAAAGAAATGTATAAAATAAATTGCATACCTGCATGTGACCTGTTAAATATAAAAAGTGTGGTGGAGTTTAAAATGTTTATCATTGGCAACCAGAGGAGGAATGTAAATAAGTACATTTATCAAAGTACTGTACTTAAGTAGAATTCTGAATTACTTTCTACTTCTGCTCCACTACATTTCAGAGGGACATGTTTAACTTTTATCTCGGCTACACTTATCTGACAGCTTTGGTTACTTTACAAATTAAGAAAACAGATAAAGAGTTTGACTGCAAGCATTTATTTTAGTAGCTGTTATAGTCATCTTTCATACAGAAACATTTCAACTTCTCAAATGTGAAGATTTGTTGATTTTCCTTTTTATTATTTTAATGTATTTTTACATACATATATAATATTAACTGTGAAACATTTCTCACTATTTTCAGAGTTTCTACAAACCAAACAATTGATGAATTATTGGAGAAAATAATCAGAAGATTAATCCATAATTAAAACAATCATTAAATGCAGTCCACCTCAACCAATACAACAGTAAAATAATCTAATGGTATAATATATAATTTAATAGTTAAAGTGGACATTTTTCTGCATTAAGTACTGTAACCTTTAATTCATTTTCCTGATTATACTTTTATTTAAGTCACATTTTCCATGCAGGACAGTGTGGTATTAGTACTTTTACTTCAGTAAAGTATCTGAATACTTTCCTACACCACGGGTGACAACAACTGAAGAAAAAATGCACTTTCTTATGATATAATGTTTATCAATGTGTACGGAGAGGTCCTTCTTTTCCTTTTACATTATTATTGTTTTAGGTGCCTGTAAACAACATGTGGAGCACATCGTTTCTTGTTTTCTGAAATGAATGCATTCTACATGGAGCTAGTTCCTCGTGATGTGTGATGGAGGATCGACCTGCGGATCATCCGAGGTCAGCCTCACTCTGCACTGCAGAACTCAGGTTTTTAAATAAGTCCCTGAATCTGTCATTTACCATCAACATCCGTGAAACGAATGACAAATTGGAGCAACACCGTCTGACTGACAGGCATCACTGAACGCTGTGTGTTCCAATGTGTGCGTGATATCTCATTATGTACTTAAAGATCAAAAATTGGACTCATATAGGCACAGAACCTGTCACGGTGCCATACCTTGCTTTACCCAAAATGACGCCGATGGGTGCATCTCGAATGATATTACAGCATTAATTATAGGACTATGGCAGATTAGATTCCCCCCAAGCAATTTAGCAGAAACTGTGTCGCTTAGCAACACCGTTGCCGCTCAAAAGCTTGTGTCTTTGGCACATGATAAACATTAATCATTAATTAATAGCATTCAAAGAAAGATTTGTTGAACATCTGGGTGCTTTCTGTCGCTGTTTTTAAGGAAACCGGTGACTTTAGAGAAGCCTCTCCACACACCGTTACAGATCACCGCACAGGTCAAAAGGCAATGCAGCGAAAATGACGCCCACTTTGGAAAGAGTGACATATTAGAGCACTGGAGTACCTGCAGTATAATTGACGTGTTCACGTTATGAGCAAGTGGTCACCTCAGAAAACCCCCTGCAGATTATTTCCCCTCGACACAATTTCCCCTGCTGAAACTTTTTGATGGGAGCGACTCTTTCTGGCAAAGATGCGCGCGGCAAACAGCTTTAAGAGAGCTAAGTGTAACCAGTTATACAGATTAAAATAGGAACCATGGCAGATTGGATTATGCTTAATACGCCATTTCATATCGTGTAACGTGTCATTTTCTGGGCGCCGTGCCCTTGTTTATGAGGTGCGTCCGAGTTACAATTAGCCCACATTTCACTGAGATTCCTTTGAAGCAGCCGTGCCGCACTTATTATTAATATAGACCTAACCAGTGGGCCACATTCATTTGACCCACTGCATGGGTTCATGCTGCGTTTTGTGCCATCCGTTTACGCTCCGTGCCAATTTACGCTCTCCAAATCACGCACAAAGCGTCGCAGTCAAATAACACAAAGACGCAATTGTGCAGAAACAGTGCATGTCCAATCATTTTGAGTGGTCTTTATTAACAGGGACAGGAGCAGATGAAAGCCGGTGGATGTTGAGCTCGCGCGTCTACAAACAGAAACAAATAACAGGCTTGGTTCTGGCGCGTGGCCTCCTCTGCTGTTAATAGACATTCTAGGCTGATCGCAGATGCGCCGAAAACTTCCAAGAGACGCTTTTAATGCTCTAAACTCAGCCTTACTAAGTGAGCGCGCGTGTGTGGCGCGACTTTAAAACAGTCGCGCGTTCACACGCTCTTTATATTTACGTTTAAAGCTTTAATATCTTCGAGCTCCGGAGTCCGGAGTGCAGCGCGCGAGGGGAGGGAATCCCTCCAGTGTCTGACGCTTCCTTTACCAAGGAAACCCACACGCGCTCTCTGACGCAACTGTCCATTTTAGGAAACATGCGTCAATGGACCGAAGCAAGTCAGACAAACAGTGAACTCCACAGCAGCCACTGACGTTCGTATCAAAAAATAAATCTCTCCACATATATCTGAGCTACTTTTACTGCATCCCTGCTCTTACATTATATCTCCAGCGTGCTCCGCGCGAAGGATGGTCACAGCGGATCTTTCTTTTTCACTGCCTTATCCAGACACGACCCCTCCCTGAATGAAGTCGCAACGCCCATGCTGTGACGTAGGCTCTTTCGTTGGTGTTGAAAAGCCGTTGCAGTTCTTCATAGTGCCATTGAAGTGACTCATCTCTAGGAAGTGTGGTGAAAAGGAAAAGAAAAAAAGAAAAAAAAGTTAGAACTGTTCCGTGAACAGCAGAGAGCTCAGATAGAGGACAGTAGGAGGCAAGGCGACGGAAAATATTTCGCAGATTAGCCAGGCAATCGGTTTGAAAGCGACTGTTAACCTGCGTGAGTCACTCTCTAACTACAGGTCCGTTTGTCTCAACTGGATTTGACTGCTGAAGGTGTGCTACTGACTTTAGGTTGAAGTTTGCGCACCTGAGAGGATCTACAATAGTGTAGTTTAAGGTCTACCTGCGGCTCCAGAATAATAAAAGCACAATCAGAAATAGCCTTTACAAATCAGGGAGCACGCGAGAAAATATTCCTTCTAACTGGCAATATCCGTACGATGTGTTAGGGTTAGTTCAGATGAGCATAATTGCACTTATTGCCAACTCTTCTCTGGATATCCCTAATTAACAACGTCTTGAGTCAGAGGATCTTTTTCGGTTTGTGCCTTTTTACTGCGAGGATTAAAAAAAAAAGAGGGGGGCTTTCAGATTCAAACAGTCTACTGAAATCTTCCTCTTCCCTGGACCATGTACCAGGACTACTCCGGGAACTACGACACGTCGTCCCGCGGCAGCAGCACCTCTCCGGCCCAGCAGGAGTCTTTCACAAGCGGCAGCAGCACGATCGGAAGTCCGATCTCTACCTCAAGCTACCAGGTAATACCAGGAAACACCGCGACATCACCTATGAATAATACTGATATGTGGGCCTCTGTCTTTAATGCGATGTGAAGTGCGCAACATCAGAAAAATATCATGCGGGTTTGAATGTCATATGGATGTTTGTCACGGTACCGCGCTTCCACTCGGTAATAGATTTTAAAAGGCATTCTCCAGGTCGGTTGGGGGGAAAAGACGGATGAACCCAATGACACAGATAACATCGGTGACTCAACAGATGCAACACTCGATCATTTCACAAGTATTTTGGACTCATTTTATTTGAATTCCACCATAAGGCAATCCTAATAACATCGGGTGATGTACTTTTGGTCAAAAATCTAATGTGCGCACTGGTTGGCGCGCACAGTGAATGGCAAATTGCGTGGTGATTTTGCACATATACATAAAAGTACATATGATTTTTTCAGTTTTGGTTAATCAAAACTAATATACTGTACGTTAGGGTTACACCAACAGATGTAAGGTGACTTGTGTACTGTTGAGAAACGGGACACATTGCATTTAATTTAATTTTTTTCCAGATGACTATTTCAGATCCACTATGTCTTTCCAGCGCTCCCATCTCTCCTATCCGTGCGTAAAACTGTAACATTTATGGGTTTTTTTTTTCGCTTGTAGCACCCCAATGGAGACGACATTTTACGCGCATTAAAAGGACGACAATTGCTTCAGAACATGCCGTACCCTGAGCTATTTACACAGCGCTAGTGTGGCACTAAACGGGGTTGAGATAAAAAGCCTTTAGTGGAGAATGCAACAGGCGAGTACTGCTTGATCTTGGCACAAGGGTTAGGGAATGTTTAATTTGCCACCAGTTAAGTCGTTTTAGAGCGCACCAAAAGACATGTGCTGTTGCAAAATGTGATATAAGTTCAGTTAAAGTTGATATGTGTGGCAGATATTTCTCTTATTGGACTATCAGAAATGACATGAATCAGATTGCAGTCTGATTTTTTTTTTTAGACTGGTCTTGCTCTGCACGGGGCAGATTTCCAGTGGGAAGCGCGCACAGACCGGGAGCGCAGGTCAACCAAAAGCCTTTATTTCCTTACCGAGAAAATGCACACACACACAAAAAAAAAAGAAAACGCATAAGAGAGATATACCTTACATACTGTATAGCCTACTGTAGGTGTGCCGGTATAATGTTATGAGGACGCCGTGCAGATATATACACAAATAATGGGATATAAATCCGGGAAGGGGGACGTTGTTTCTTCGCAGCTTTTGCGTATAGTGCACTTCTGTGGAAAAGCTTCGTCAGGCTCACGCAACATTGCAGTTAACGACTTTTGGACCATAGCCATCATTGCTCCGGTTCCCTGTAATCTCACACTGGCTGTCTGTTTCCCATTACAGCGGGCTGGAACATGACCAGCCTATTTGGTTTATTGAGACATCAAAACAAGGCGTCTTTTCTGTTTTATTATACCAATATATCTCTGTTCAGATCAGGAGTTACAGAACACGCTGGGTCTTCTCTATATGTAGCGTAAGGACTGGACCGAATGTTCCTTTACACTCCATTACATACTATTAATTTTTTTATGGGATTTTTTCTGCTTTTATTTTGAAGCCAAACTCGCCAAAAAAAATGTCTGGCTTGTTACAGCTGGCTTCCCCCTTTACTGGAACTGACTGCGTTCCTCATGTGATTAACAAATGCTATACACAATGACTCACCAGATAAACAAAGTTCCAATAGACTGCCGGGATATCCGACGGATAGTCGGGAATATCGGGGATGTAGGGACGTGCGTAATTTACGCACAAAGGCAAGCTGGCAGACCGTCTGTTTGTGGACTCCAAAGACATGAAGTAACACTGATCTGACATCATACTGGTGCTCATTACAGTCAGCTCACACATACATGTAGATTGTAGATATTTATACATCTTTTAGGTGGATTTGATCCATAATTTGAGGGGTTATTGACAAAATCATAATCTTTTTTTCCTTAGACCAGAACCATCCCAGTATGGCTTGTGACATGCTCACAACTAAGGGCAAATGCATCATTTCGCTTTAAATAATATTTGAAAGGTTCATTCCAACATTTAAATCACAATTGTTGTCACTTATCAGATTTTGTATCTCGAAAACCCTCTGGCACAGCTATTCTTCTGCACAACAGAAGATGCCGCCACACGGCCCATTACACTATGTATCTATGTAGTCCAAAGTAACATGTATATTTACCCTCCTGCCAGTGCAGACATGTGTAACACTTCCAGTGTTTTGTCTCATGGTTATTGTAGTAAAGTGAGATGCACTGGACACCTTGGGCTGTCCCACATGATTCACAGCATGTGTCACTGTTCTACTCCAGGGGTTGCATACACAGTGCTTTGCCTATGTGGATTGAATCATTACTATCAGCTTGTAATGTGGAAAGTGTGTGAATTTGGTAATGGCCGGTGGTCATGTGTGTCTCTGCGATTGTGCTGTCAGCGGAATGAAGCAGGGCTCATAGACAAAAATTAGGATGCTTATGGGATTAAGTTGCTGTGTATTGACCCAAAACCAGCAGCAGCAGCAGAAAAATCTCCTTAAATGTGATCATGCTTATCATATCTCTCTCATTCCTTCTCTTTCCAGAAGTACAGGGTCGACATGCCCGGCTCGAACAGTGCCTTCATCCCTACCATCAATGCAATCACGACCAGCCAAGACTTACAGTGGATGGTGCAGCCGACCGTCATCACCTCCATGTCCAACCCTTACTCCCGTTCCCACCCGTATGGCCATCACCTGCCCAACGGGCCGGGGATGCTGGGGCACAACACGCTGGCTCGGCCCGGGGTCATCCGCTCCATCGGCGACGCCAGGGGCCGCCGCAAGAGAGATGAACAGGTGAGGGACCCGAGCTGACAGTGTGTGGGTAACGGCTGCAAAAAGGCCAAGAGGGTTTTTTTTTTGTTTGTTTGTCTTTTGATAAAGCTAGATTTCGCTTCGGAAGCTCTTTTACAAAGCAAGTGTGAAAGTGTGTTTGTTCTGAAAACGAAATAACACTTTCTATGACGTCCATGTCTATAATGCATTATAAACATGCTACAATCTGCTTATAGGACTGTATAATTGTAGTTATGAGCAGTCATACATATTCATAGCGCTTTTTAGAATGATATCATAGTGTATTATAATTCGTTTTTGTACATTATAATGTTTTTATAATGCATTTTAATTTGTTTATAAGTTCCTTCCTGCAAGTGGTCATCGTTTGCTTTAGGTAAAGTAATGAAATTCCTCACATAATAATGCAATATAACAATGATTATATTGCATTATAAAAGAAACGATGGAAATTATAATACACTGAGATCCTTGCAACAAAAAAAAGTCAGTGAGTGACCAGCAAATATAAAGTATTATGATACTTGGCCTTATAAGTCATTATAATGTTTTCAATGTGTTATGATTGTTGTTATAAAGCATTCTAAATATTTATGAGTGCTTATAACAATGACTATACAGTGCTATAGGCAGATTACATTGCGTTATAGACATGGGCATCATAGAAATTGCTACCATATTTTCATTATAAATAAGTAAATAAACATGTTTGTTCAATGTCGAAGAAGCAAATTGAGTTTTCTTTTTATAGGCCAATAAATTCTATGTTGTCGTATCATTATTCTGCTCACAGCTCAGCCAGTAGTACCCAGCTCCTGTTTTGTACTCTTGCTCTTCGCTTCATATTGATTGTGTTTGTGCCTGTCAAACAGCTTATTTGACCTGTTATGTTCCTTCTTTACCTGCCCTTAGCTCACCCCGGAGGAAGAGGAGAAAAGGAGGGTGAGGCGTGAGAGGAATAAGTTAGCCGCCGCCAAATGCCGCAACCGCAGGCGAGAGCTCACAGAGATGCTGCAAGGGGTGAGTAGAAACCTGAAGACTGGAGCCACTGCATCACATCAAACCTTGTTACTGGGTTGTTGGAGCATCGTGTTCCTCTAGGTCATGAACAACCATGCTTTTCTGATTTGGGACACAATCCACCATGGTCATAGTTGATGTAAAACATTTTTCTTAAATGGCAAAAAAAAAAAAAAAAAAAAAAATGCAACAAAAGAAATGATTTTCACACAGGAAAAAATAAAATAAAAAAAGGAGTTACACTTGTTCAGAAATCTGGCAGGAGTCCAGACTTTTTTGATGAGTGATTGAACTCCACACCTAAATTTACAATCTTGCACTACTGGTTTGACTCTGGCTGCGTCTCTGAGTGAAGAGATGACGGGCGATGAAAAGCTTTTTGTCTCGGGCAGCTGTAGACAGAGGTAGGGCTGTCTCGCAGCATCTAAATGGACTAATTAGCTGAATTACAGTGAGGTTGAGCTTGTCAGGCCTTAAAAAAAAAAAAAAAAACAGGAATGGAATTTGCTGTAGGCAGCTGTCTGCATGAATGAAGGACATTTTGTAAAAGGGGCCAATTGCTTGTCTCACGATCCCACATAGAGACATGCTGCGTGCACACACACACATCTACAAACACACACACACACCACAGCCATTGCTTTGAGGGGGAAAAAAACGCCTTTCCGTCTTCGCACGGCTGTTTAAAAGAAAAAATTCCTAATAAGGAAGTGTCACTATCCAGTGAACAGAATGAGCAGTTTTCCTCTTTGCTTGACTGATATGATTATTTAAGTGTCCGGCTGGGCAGCTCCCCTGGCTCCTTGTGTACACTTCCTCATACCTTTGCCCGTGAGTCAAAGTTCTCAGACTGCATGTCATCTTATCTTTTTCTGCCTGATGTCTACAATTGACAAACTGCTTTTGTTGGATCTGTCTTTGTCTTTTATGTGACACATTAATGACACGCTTTTGATGCAGATTATATCTCCGAGACATAAACAATGCACAGTCATTATGGGAAGCTCGAATTCTAGCAGAAGGCTTCCAGATTACTGTTGTAAATCTAAATAGTCCATGACGAGTTGTTGATTGTGCTTTTTTTCTTGTGGTTAGTGAAACTCCAGCAAATAAACAGTGCCCTCTTTTGGCGCTTTGGAGGAACACTCGTATAATCTGACTGCCTGATTGTGGAAGAAACTGATTGAAATTATGGCTTTATCACATGTCACATTTTATGCAAAGAACGTTTGACATTTGTGAATATTCGCAAAAAGGCTGTTGCAGTATTTGTTTAAACTATACTGCTTATGGCCTATTCCATGACTTTTTTTTTTTTTTAAAGAGCCAGATTTGACAAAGTGCCACTATTTTTTATTCAGTTTGACTCTACTAAATTCCTTCTGCTTAAACAGCCGGGGTAAAACTTAAACCTAAATATTTCTGTGTTAGAAATATTGTTACAAATGTTAACAATATATATATATATATATATATATATATATATCATAAACATAGAATGTTAGCAGAAGAGCGTTTAAAGCTAAGAATTTAAACGTGTATACAATTCACCTTTTTAAGGTTGGAAGTTGTTGTTTTGATCAACACAATGTTCCATTTAATGAGCAAAGGGCAAGATTGTGGTCGATTTTGGCCAAATATAGAATGCGCCTGGCCGAGGGAATATAATACTGTTGCTGTCAAATAAAATCAAAAAATGCGCCCCCCAAAAATAAAACGAGTCTGCTCATATTTAGCTTAAGTGCTCAACCATATTTCCTCTTCTCTTCACAGGAGACTGAAAAGCTGGAGGAGGAGAAAGCCGACTTGCAGAAGGAGATCGAGAGCCTTCAGAAGGAGAAAGACAAGCTGGAGTTCATGCTAGTTGCCCACAATCCTGTGTGCAAGGTCCCCATCGACGATCGCCACCCGTCATCAGGGCACCAGCAGCACCCGCAGCACCCGCAACACCCGCAGCACCCGCAGCATCCGCAGCACCCGCAGCACCCACAGCACCAGCAGTGTGCCCCCCTCCCGCTGACCATGCGCCCCAACATGGGCCCCCGGGCTCAGATAAACCACGTGGTAGTGAAGCAAGAGCCGGACGACAGCGAGGATGTGGGCAAGCCCCAGCGCTCAGTCATCAAGCCCATCTGCCTGGGTGGCGGCGTTGTGAGTGGAGGGATGTACTGCACAGATGGAGACAGCCTGAACACGCCGGTGGTGGGGGCATCCACCCCGGCCGCCACGCCCAATGCCCCGAGCCTCATATTCACCTACCCGAGCATGCTGGAGCCCGAGAGCCCCTCGCCCTCCTCCGAGTCCTGTTCCAAGGCCCACCGGCGGAGCAGCAGCAGCGGGGATCAGTCGTCAGACTCCCTCAACTCGCCCACCCTCCTGGCCCTCTGAGCGAGGGCTCTGCTCGGCACAGCTGAGAAACAAACACTGTGGCTGACGGCAAGCATGAGGATCAACTGCCCCCCCCCCCCCCCCCCCCCCAACCCCTTCAGTGTCTTTTAAAGACCCAAGAGCACATTCAAAAGTCCAGACCAAGATGACCATGTGAGCCGTTCTCCACAGGGAGACCCACAAGGGCTACGCCGCGTGTTTCTTCTTGTTCTGCTTTACTGTAAAATAAATAAATAAAAATATTCGTAAGAGTGTCCGCACCAATCCTAAAAAGTGTCACCCCTTTGCCATTTCATCTCCAGAGTGTCAACTGTTTTACTGGGAAGACCATTCTGAAGAAGAACATGCCTGAATCTGGCATTCGTGAGCTGATGTGACTACAACTAGAGAGTGCGTTCTTAATATATTTTTTTGAAAATGTTTAAAAAGCCATGTGGCCGATACTTGCACTCCGCTAAGACGAATCAATAAATCACTAAACGAGGTCAGCATTCTACTGGAAGTTCTACTGGAGGAGAGAAAGAGACAATGAGCAAAGACTTCCTCTCGTCTCCTTTTCCATTTAGATTCGTCCTTTCGTAACTTGGACCTTGAGTCAGGAATCGCTACTAAGAGTGTGTACACATTTCTGACGCTATTTCCATCTTTTTAATTGTATTTATGGCCTGTGCTGATTGCATTTTACAAAGTGTTTTGTTGAGACATTGTCCTCTCCTTATTCTGCCTGTAGAAAAGCAAAACGGGCATCCACATGGTGGCCAAAGCCCTCCTCAGTGTTGCAAAGGATACGAGCCAACTCTCAATCAATGACTAGTTCCTCAATACTCTATACCTTCTATTTTGCCATAGTGGCTTGACTTTACAGTAGTATTGGTGTGCTTTTCCTCAGTGATTCTGTACCTGAACTTTACAACCTGTTTATGACAAAGTGTATGTGATTTACATTGATGTCAGGGATATCTCTCATGTGTAGTAGAACCCCATCGCGAAGAACGTTGCACGGCTGCGGGCTGTCGTACGGTGCCATGTTGCAGAGGCGGTAATATATCGCTTCCTTGTGTCACATCGAGAAAGTCTTAAACGTTAAAGTTTGAACGAACCCCTCCTGCGCTGGATTCTGTCTGACCTTCTTTCTGTGGTTCTCTAAATAAAGGTCTTACCTTTTATTCAACACTGCCTTTCAGGGCAGGTCAGGTTTCAAAAAAGCCAAAAAGGTTTGTTTGGCACATCCTGTAATTCGTCCGTCTTTGTCTAAAAGGAGGGATTTTGCTCAAATTTGAAAAAAGCCACTGTGGTCTAGACTGTCGCCAGCTGCCAATGATGTCAACCCTGTTTATACTGTGTTTGTAAATCTGTCACTTTTAGTAAAGAAATGATGTTTAAATTCAAGTCAGATGTGCTGATTTACGGGTGTAGGAACATATGCCAACATGGAGGTACTCTGTAGAGACTTAGTGAAAGCCGTGTTGGCTTAAAACAAAGGGCCAGACGCAGTTCACTTTTTGACAAAAAGGAAGGGATAAATGAGTAAACTCTTTTTACAGCTGGCCTGGGATGAAAGAGGGGACACCTTGAAGTTCTATGAAGCACTTCTTTTTTCATTATTTTTTACACGTGTGTATCTTAAAGGGATGAGGGTTTTCAATACTGTGCACTGAGAAGGACACAACAGCGATATTTGGGACTTTTTTTGTTTACTTCAAACATTCCTAATGAATAAAATGTCAGGGGTCAAAGGGCGGGGGGTGTCATCGTTGCTCGAACCCTTTTTGTTATCAATAAAAGACTTTTGTTGTGCTGGATGCAGGAAACGGACTTTGCAATTCAATACAAGCTGCTGCTACTTTGGAAAGAACATGTACGTAGGCTGTTTATGTTTTGATGGGTTTAACATTGCTGGCTGTGATATCACTCGGATGCAACGGGGGAATCTTTCATCCCGTATGACAACATGAAGCGGTGAAATGATAACCAAAAACATTACTGTGGGCGAGTGTGATATGTCTGTATGTTGAAATATTCTGGAGCCCCTCGACACACATAGGAAAGCCATTGACTGTAGATCTGCTGTACATGTCATCTACTGTCTGTCGCCTGTTTTCAACTACTATTACTTCTTTTCCAAATGCTTTAACTGTTTAAAATGATTCAAAATTAATAAAAAACAGCAATATGTATAGCAGTGTTTGTTAATTTAAATGAATAATAATAAAAAATAATAATTTTCAACTTGAAATTGTCCTATTTCGTTCATGGGAATGCACTTACGGGAGTTCAGAAAAAAAAAAAAACTCTTTTTGTGTTTTTGTTTGTGTGTAATTGAGACTACTGGTTCAAAAATATCAGCACCCTGTTTATCAATCATTGTGATTGTTGCAAAAATAATAAAGAGCATTTGAAAAAAGAAGATAAAGGAAAAAGCTAGGATGCGAAAAAAAAACAGAATTCATTTAGAATTAATTCAAGAGCCAACATAGACAAATACAATTTTACATATTTAATCGAACCTATCACACACCACATAGATTGCAGAAAATACACTAGAATGCCTCTCCCAGTTGCCAGAGATGTAAAACCTGTGAGGGAGATTTATGATTTATGAACCGAAATTCCATCCAGCCCTTGTGTGTGGATATTGGGAGACACACAAGGACTTAATCTGAACTAATTCAAATAAATACTTTATATTACTCACTGGCACAGCTGAGGAAAAAAAGTGTATTCTAAAAACAACTGTAAATCTGAACTTCCTCCTTCACAGAGGCAACGGTTCAATGAATTATCATCTAATAGTGAAAACATCTTTTATAGTGTGAGGAGGAAGCCAGCGACGTATGAAAAGAAATTGGTCTCTTTTCTGACTTTACACACCTCGGCGAGTGAAGTAGGATGGAAATGTGTCCTCCTCTTATTGTCTACTTAATGTCGTAATATAGACTTTATCAACATACATTAGAACCTCACAGCTTACTTGATTGGATTTTTAAAATATTTTTTTTATTATAATAACTTTTATTTTTATTCCTTTTTTTTTCTTCTATGTTTCAATGGTGAACGTGGGAGAAATTTCTAGCATACCTGGGTGTGGGGGGAGGTGTTACTTTGTTTGTTTTCCTTTTTTGTTTTGTTTTCGTCATGCTATTTGTTTATAGAAAAAAGATGTTTGCTTTAATAAAATCATCAGAATTCTTTTATTAAAAAAAAATAAATCTGCGTGTGTAATGCTGATATCAAACCACTAGAGCGCAGTAGCTTCTACACTTAGCTCGGCTCCACCGAGCTAAAACTAATGCAGTCTAATATAACAGTCCTGTAATAAATCATACCTTCATGAATATAATGTTCAAAGTGCTTTAGAGAGGCGTCAACTCTGTCAACTGAATGGTCATTTTGTAGGATGTAGTTAGTGCTGTTGAAATGTATTACAGAGAGGTGTCTGTTATTTTACCTCACCTCATTGATATAAATGGTCCTTTTATAATGGTTCATGAAAGTGGGACTGTTGCATTAGGCTGCATTCGTTTTTCTAAGTGGACCTCATTCACCAAACTGGGTGTATATGTATTTATAGTCATACACAACCATATGTTTATGGTGTTTTATCCACTGTAATGCAGAAACCAATGGTTAATTAGAATAAAAGCTTGAAAATAAAGGACATTTCAGACTTCCTTCGAGTATAAAGTGTGTAATTGATTCCAATCAAACATCTCTGTGCTATGAAAGTTTTGCCCATGTCCGGCTGGAGTGGGCAGAATATTACATGCAAAAATGTAAATATTTGTAATGTTCTACTTTGAAAGTAGACACTGACAGTGTTTAGGCCTTTTGTCGTGTGCTGGTGAAGTGAACAGATGTGATGAGTGTTTACTGCCCTCAAGTGGTCACAGAAGGGAGTTACAACACCAGTTTTAAGTGGGAATAATAGTCGTTCGGGATCAGTAGTAATACCCATCTTAGCAGTAGGGGAGACCAGGGTTGGCTGGCACACTTTTCACTCTCTACCGTATTTCTCTGGCACCAATTGTTGGAATACTTTTAACCAGCAAAAAAAGAAAGAAAAGTTAAGCTCTCATCTTCACACAAATATTAAATATTATTCAAATACCATTGAGGAAATAAAGTCGAAATTTCGAGAATGAATCTAACCGCTACATTGTTGGCGCATAATCGGAAAGTTTGACTGTATTCTTGAAAAATGCGAAATAAAAGAAATCGTACAAAATTTTTGCTCCTTATGCCGGGCCCTAATAGTCCCCCGTATTATACAACAATAGCCTATTTCAATAAGACAGACCTGCAATGAATAAAACATTTGGGAATGTTTGTCCACCTGAAGACTGAACACTTAGTAGGCTAGTAAGTAGGTTTAATACTGTGTAATACAGTACGATTGTGTTTGGGGACCAGCGGCCTTCAGACAGCAATAGATGACATCTTAGCATGGACACTTTCCTTGAAATGAAACACTGGTTCCTGGGATCGTTGCGCCTGCTGGGGCCGACTCAAGTTGTTGGAACAGAGACATCGTGTAATTCAATCAGGACAAATGATTTTGCCTGGTTTGCAAAGACGTCTGTGACAACTGAGAGCACTTCATAGACTGAACTGTGCTCATATTTCGTAAGTAAGTTCATGCAGTTTTCTTTTATTACTATTAAGGACACATTCTATAATACACACACACACACAGACACACACACTTAAAACTTCAAGCCAAACAATATGCTACACACTCCTACACACACAGCTGTAACCTGGACGTATATATTTCTCTTCTCATGTGTGCTTCTTGGAGAAATCCATTTCTACCCTGAGATCTGATTACAGCTCAGAGTTTAAAAAGCATATTTGTGACCTTGTATCCTTCTGTGGTCCTTTTCTCTTCCAGGTACTGTTTCAGCCAGAGTGCAGGTTCTTTTTTTCTTTCCCTCAACTTCAAAAGTTGCATTTCAAGAACACGCCCTTCGTTTGAACACAATACATTCATTGTGAGTGAATGTGTATGTGCTGAGTAAGCAAGGGTAGTTAAAAAGAAATTAATTTCCGTCTGGTGAAGCCACTCTGAAACTAGGAGGGCAGCAAAAGGCTACAAGCAGGCTAATAATCATTAGACATGGACGTATTGAGACAAGTGGCTCAAATCCTATTGGATAAACTGTTATTATGGTGCCAGCGTAAGAAATCACAGAGTGTTCAGGATGAGGCTGCAAAACAACTCTTAGATGTGATATCTTACTTTAAAAGAAAAAGAAAAAAACACTGTGAAGTGGTTTTCAGTTGTTTTATAAACGTTGTTCATGCTTCCCCCCCCCCCCAGCAGATTAATCACCACATTTCAGCTACTAAGCACACATCTCTGATTAACTGCTCAACCTTTTAAATGCAGCTACTAGTGTGTTCCCAAGTAGGAAAGTGGCCCATTTTAAGAGTTTTCCTGAACCTGTTAAATAGAAAATATGAGGGTAAAATTATTATGTAAGGGGTCATTAAATAAAGTCATTAATTGCACCTGTGATTTCCTGTTAAGACATATCAAAATGTCTGTGTTTGAAAAGGCCTGTTGTTGAAAAAGCTAATAGAAAGATCCGACATTGTAAACCTGAAACCAGTTTTCTATTGAATCACTTGAATAGGGAAATGAGAAGCTGCGTAGAAACGACTGCAGACTGACTGGTGTTGGTGTGTTCCCCTGAATTATCTGTGTTGAGGTGGACCTTAAAGGATAAGCTCACAGTTTTTTAAAGTCTGTTTTAAAACAATACTAATATGCCCATTTGCATATTGAAATATTAAATGGGTGCTGTAATGGTTCCTCCTGTTCAAACAGGCCATGAAGTGTTAATACTCATGAATGTGCCCAATGTTCTGAGAACTCGAAGACAGACTTGTAAACTGTGATATTGTTATGACAAACTCCACTACATATTCTTCGACATACTATTCTATGACTTTTTTTCATATTTTGCGACATATTATACGAGGACTATTTTTATATTATTCAATATACTATACCATGACTTTTTTCATATTTTTCGATATATAATATGACTTTTTTCATATTTTTCAATATATACTATGACTTTTTTCTATTTTTCGATATATACTATGCCTTTTCTCTGCTTTGTTTTTCAACATACTATACTATGACTCTTTCACAAAGTGTTCCGATTTACAATATTATGTCTTTTTTTATGACATACTAGGCTGGGATTTTTTCCATATTTTCGACATACTATACAATGACTATTTTCATAAAGTGTTTCGATTTACTAAATGATGACTTTCATCAGGACTTTTTTCATTATTTCTTTCTATATACGTACTATACCACTAGACCTTTTTTTTTTGCTATATTGTTGGACATACTACACTGTGATTTTTTTCCCCCAAGTGCTTCAAACACTCTTTTTGGTGCATTCTGCATGGTAGCTGTCAACATGATAACATCCCGTCAATAACGTCAGCATCATATTAACAGTCACTAGCAGGTTTAGGCTTTTAGTGAGAACAGCATACGCTCCATGTTCCTGTGTAGAAAACCACCTTGCTGTCCTTGACCACAGTTATTGCTGACGGTGACGTTCACTAATAAAGACTGAAGCAATGAACTACATCAGAGTGCGATACTGTCCGACTTTGAGCATAAAGGAAGGACGCAGGAGGAGGGACATAAGCTTAAAAGGTTACCACACCCCCGAGTGCTGACGTGATGTTTTTTAAGGGCTGAAGCCACAAGCTACTAAGCAATTCTCTGACAGCTGCAAAATGCCATAAAAGTTGTAGCTATCAAGTGCCAGTGAGAATAATCTGACAAAAAATCAGTTGGATTGAGATTGAAGTGTCTGTGGTTTGAAGTTTTGGCATCCTTTGGAGGGCAACTCGGGTATTTGGTCTGTTTTTATTGATCGGCATGTTCTTATCTGTGGAAGAGATAACAGATAAAAACACACATGCGTGGAAAACGCTGATGAAGGTTACTGCAGCAAGGAGCAGAGCATTGAACCACAGCACGATGTTTGCTTGCATATGGATTCAACACAAATCTGAAATATAACAGCTGCATAGAAGAAATACAAACCCAGGGACATAACTTTATTGACCGGTTTATTCTTTTCAATACTCATCGTGGGATGAACTGTGAATTCAGCAACTTGACAGGATTTTTATTGACAGGCTCATTGATTAAGGACTAATTACATTGATGACCCAGCAAACCAGAAGGCTCTCGTTGGATTATGCAATTAAAAGCGTTTTAAAACAAAATACAACAGAGACATAGGAACAAGACCCATGGATCAATGGCAGATGAGAACAGCAATGGAGACGTTTTATTTAAGGACAAAAGGACATGAGCAACTACAGAATGCTGTGTCACATCTTCTCAGTGGGCATTTGGAGTTTTATAAACTTGCTATAAATGCAAGACTGAATGTGACTGAGTCTTTAACTGTTAAACTTTCATAATGCATTTAATGGCTTGAAAACATAGTATTGCACTTGGGTTGAACTTGTTCATACTGTCAATGTTAAAGAAGCAGTTTGACATTTAAGAAAATGATTAGTTTTTTGTCTATGTCAGATAAGAAGATTGATACTACTCCGTATCTGCTACTGTGTACGTAGCTGGAGCCAACAGCCGCTTATCTTAGCTTAGCTTAGCATTAAGTTAAGTTAATTTGTTTAATCTAAACCCATTCTAGTTATATGAACTACTACTAAACTGTTTTACAGGAGTTATGTGGCAGACAATTTCCTGGCCAGGACCAGTAACTTCCTGGAATTTCCGCTGGCCAAGAAATAGTCCATGCTGGGAGTTGGATTTTGTTACGTTTGGACAAAGCCAGATTACCTGTCCCCCCTGTTTCCATTAGTTTTTTTGTTTTTTTTAAAGCTTTAAAAAAGCTTTATAATACTTATTTTCTGCAATAATCCAATGGAAAACTTGCACTGGCTTTTTCCTCGAGGGGATTAGTGCAATGCTAACTTCTGGGTTGACATACAAAAATACGTCATCCCTGCAGCACTTTCTTTACTGTACAGTGAGTAATATCAATCTTTTCATTTCTTCTTAACAAGAAAACGATTAAGAGACATTTTTCGAAATGTCGAACTATTCCCTTAAGCCATTAACATATTTGTCACGACTCAAGAAAAAAACATTTGCTTGACCTTTGAGTAAGCCATTTATTTTAGCCAACTTTATTACAGTACATTGCGCAGCTAATCTGTTTTTTCTACACAAATGATTTGGCGGAGTACCACGGACACCTACTTTGAGAATCACTGCTTTAGAACACTTCTGCACTTGCTGGAGAGTGTTCAGTTATTGCTTCGTCTGAGATCTAGATGTTTTTTCCTCTCATAGAACTTGGAGAATTTATTGAAGATGTTAGTAATGGGCAGAGCCACAATCAGCAGCCCAGAGAGGATGCACAGGGTTCCTATCAGCTTCCCAGCTAGCGTAACAGGGAAAGTGTCCCCATAGCCCACAGTAGTCATGCTAATGGTGGCCCACCACCAGCCAATAGGCATAGTCTGCAGCTCCGACTCTTGACATTCTCTCTCTACAAAGTAAATGAGAGCGGAAAACATTGAGATGCCCACAGACAAAAAAAGCACCAGCTGCCCTACCTCGCTGGAGCTGTTTCGCAGCGTGGCACCAAGAGAGCGAAGGCCAGTCGAGTGGCGAGCCAGTTTTAGGATGCGAAACACTCGCATCAACCTCAAGATCTGTACCACTTTGCCAACATTCTCCAGGTCTGTGTTCTCACCATCAGCCATTATATCGCAAGCTAAAGTGAAATAGAAGGGCATGATTGACATTAAATCAATAATATTGAGAGGGCTGCACAAGAACCTCCTGGCTGATGGTGCAACAGCCAAACGAAGAATGAACTCTGCAGAGAAGAACAGAACACAGAGGTTCTCAAAGAAAGTCAATGCTGGGTTTTCAATCTCCCTCTCATTGAGATCAACTTGATGGAAGTCCGGCATGCTGTGGACACACATGGCAACAATAGAGACAATGACCACACTTAGGGATGCTACAGCCATCACTTTGGCGGAAGTGGAGTAAGCTGGATTCTCAAGTCGAATCCAGATATTCCTGCGGACGTCTGCACACAAGGAGCCTTCGAACATTTCTATGTTGTCCTCGGAAGCCGACAGCTCCTCCAGTGATGAGCCCGAGCTGTGGAGCTCATCGCTCCTCTGATCCCAGCACTTATCTTCAGCAAGCCCCATCAGTTCATGGAATTTGTTGCTGCAGCAGAAATCCAGGTGGCGCTCCTTGATGCCCCAATACTCAATCTCTTGGACAAACGAGATTACGCACAACCCGTCCACCAGGTGGATCTTGCCTGTGAGGTAAAAGTTGAGAACGTAGCAGAAAAAATGCGGATTGCGATCAAAATAGTACTCCATTTCAGAGGGAGTGAAGTCATCGCAGAGCTCCAGGACTGCTTCTTTGGAGCTGCAACACAAGAGGCGACCCAGACGTGTCTGCGGGAATCGGTTCAGAACGTTGTGCTCCATTCGTTGTTTGAAACCGCCAACATTGACATTAATAAAGCGATCATCGGGGCTGTGCGGATGAATCATGATGATACTGTTAGAGTTGTCGGCAACTCTTGGTGAAAATCTCAGAGGCTTCAGTGCCTGTGCACAAAGACAGTGAAAGAGGAATACGTCACACTTTCTTCTATGTCATTTCATCGCATTGATGTGCATTAGAGCAGAGTTGTCAAGCATCAAGTTGCATCTGGGTTTCTGTTGCACCCTGTCATGGAAATGTAAACGACAGCATCACTTATACAATCTAAAGATAAAATATTTCCAAAAAACATGTCGTAACATTAGTCAACTTTTTAAGATTGGAGGTTTAAAAAATGCATCAGATATAACTTAACACAAGAACAGCAGGCTCTTTAAATGTAATGTATTGGCTGCCAATGGCCCAGAGCACAGTAGTGCTGAACACATTTTAACATTTTATATTCAAATATGGACTTGGTATGTGTCAACAGCCATGGGTACATGCTGTGGCTCCTGCTTGTAGCTCTGAAACCAGCTTACTTGTGTTACACACAGTAATATAGCGTTTCAAACTGCAGTGAAATGGCAAACCAAGGTCAGATTTGACGTGTCTGCAGCAATAAAACTTTTTTTTTTTTAAATAATCTATGGAGAGATAAAAACGTAAAAGACTCAAGTGGAATAAAACAGACTTTGAGCGCCAATTACAAGGACATTGGATATTATGCATCAACAAATCCGAAAACTGTGCACAAAATATTACAAATAATGTCAACGGTCGCAGCAAAGGAAGATTTCCTGTTCTGGCTTCTCTACATGAATTTAGAAACTGGAAGAAAAAGATTACAGCGGCATACCTGGCAAGTGAGTTCCGGCAGCGCAGACGTCCTGTGGCTGCTTTACTCACCTCTGAGTCCGGAGTGCAGAAGTACAGTGCGGTGCTGTGAGTCCAGCAGCTCGGAGCAGGGCGGAAACAGGACAATCGATCACACAGCTGCCACATTATTCCACACCAACAGGCTGTTTTGTACAACTTTAAACTTTAATGTGTTACCCAGTGTCCAGGGTGCGCCTGCTCATTTAAGGTGTGCCAAATGTATCATTGTAAATATTTGATGATTCTTTCGGCTAAGTGCTCACATTATTCTGTAAAGGCTGCCTCATTTGTTTAAAATGTTATAGTGACCATTTTCACCCGTTGCTCTCTCAAAAGGGGGGGGGGGGGGTATCGACCGATACCGATGTTCTGCCGATAACTTACCATGCATGCCATGGTACCATGGTACAAACATTTGAATTCAGTTAAATAATGTTAGTCTCAAGACAGCAATGTCAGAAGCAAAAAAAAAATGTGCACACTGGCAAATTCCATCCCATGAATTCAAACCACATCAGAAGCAGCATTTCACTTCGGGACATGTCCTCACCATCTACCAAACTGACCTCTGGAGACAACTGGGCATATTACACTTCATCTGGTTGGACATACTTGTAATTCCTTACAGATGAACAGCACAGATACTTATTTCTTATGCAATATTCGCAAGTGCAGTAGCGTCCTCAGTATACACTTCTGACGGTGCGGGTTTTGATCGCTAGTTTCCAAACGGGCTAGTTGGCAATAGGGGTTTGAAGCCTTCTGTCCTTTGCTTCACAGTAGTTTCCACATCATCCACATCGTTCAGTGATCAAAAATGCAACATGACATTAAAAAAGGTGAGCAAAATAAAATCTAAGGAAAATGCTTTTTGAATTGTTGTATAAATGTGAGTTTATTCAGAACTTTGTGTAAAGCAGTGTTCATTCAAGTATTTTATAACATTAAAAGATAAGAAATGTATAAAACTAAATTATTAAAGACATATTTATTGAAACTCACTGAACATGGCCTGTATTGTGCCATGCTTTGACATATTTCAGCTCAAGAACTTTAAGCATTAAGTTGAAACCAAGCTGCAGCTATTTCTACGAGTCAATCATATGTGCTGCACAAACTCATACACATATACTATATAATATATGCACACTAATATACATTACAATACTTTGAAATGTGAAAGTTTTCTTATGGGTTTTAGCTTCATGCTACAGGACTATGACACAGTGGGCAGCAGTTATATTTGATTATCTCCTGCTGGAGAGTGCAGTGTTTGCACACACTGCACATCCAGAGCTGGTACTCCTGGATCGGCAGACCTGTCACAATGCATGTGGGCAATTTTTCTTCCGCCCTAAAAAGTGGAAGAAAATAGAATCAGCAGGGAATGTTGTGACATAGTAAGGCCATAGAGGAACTCAGTAAAAGGGTTAACGAGGAACAAAGGGCCCTATATAAACGATCTATAGCGCATTGTCGAGAGTGCATGGCGCAAGTGCATTTATTAAACTTTTAATATGATAAACATGTATTGATAAATAATGAAAACTATTGCATAGAATTATACTGTGTGGATTGTAAGGGGGAAAAAAACAAATAAAGACTTATGTAGGCTATTTTTTTCAAATCACTCTCCTTATAAATTGCCTATGCAATTACTGTTGTTCCTCCAAATGTCCATTGTGAGACAAAAACACATCATGTCTTTAATGTCTCTCTTAACCTCTAGTGACCTCACCGAGGAAAATAATAACATAAAATCAGCAAGCATGGAAGTGTCTTTTAAATATGATGTCATTTTGCAGCCATACAGTTTAGGGAAACTAGTGTTTGGAGCTAGAAGTGATTGGTGCTCTCACCCCTCTGATGATGTGAACAGCTCCGTCGCGTGGCTGTTGTGCGTGGTGAAGATCTCCAGGGCCAGATCCTCATAATGCTGCCGCTGTTCCGGGCTCAGAGTCTCGAGGGACTCCAGCTTGATGAAGGCCTGTGAGCATGTGCCGAAGCACCTGTTGGCTGCGGAGCAAATGGCGAGCAGAGAGTAGATCTCCACCGCTGGGATGATGTCCTCATACTCACGGAGGTGAAGGGCTTTAAAAAGACAAACAGTGCAGGGTTAGACTTCCAAATATTAACTTATTTAAACTAATTACATTCCCTATATGTCATTTTCTGCCACCAGGATTCTCTCAAATGAAAACACAAATTAAAAAGGTGCAAGCAGCGATGAACATGTGCTTGCACATCCACGCGCGTCAGCGGCACTGGCGGGACGCCGGTTGATGCTGCAGCGCATTGTCGTAATCATTGGAGACCGGGCCCACGAGCGAACCTTATGTATTGCACATATACCTGCGATTCTTGCACCACTTGCTTGCTGTGTCCACTATATGGATTGGTGCCCTAGAGATCTAGAGAACACGCACTTAAAAAAAACAAAACAGTATTGCTCTATATCATGTGTAGACCACAATATGTTATTTTCCGGTAAATCGGATGATGTTTGTCACATAAGGCTGACGTGCTGTTGCCAGCCGGTGTCTTTAAAGATTGTGGAAACATGTTGTGATAATATAGGCACACAACTCAACAAAATATATAACATAGGTCTAGTGTTTTTTAGACATTTTAATGTGGAACTGTTACATATTACTCCTTTAAAAAAAAAAAGTATCTAATATTATTTCATGCTACACATATCAAAATAATGTCGACTTCAAAAATGTACGCAGAAACAACCTGGGCGATACAATAAATCATGACATTGTGTTTGTAATAAATGTGGGTCTAAGTAACAGCCTAAAAAGAGGGAAGGCAATATATCAATTAAACTAAAGTGGTATTACAACATATGGTGACATTTTTCATTTGATTTGGTACCTGTGCGCATGGCGTTCACCATGTAGCCTTCATATAGCTGCCGCTGAGCGAGCAGAAAGAAGTGATAGGCCTCCGCTCCACGCCAGGCGTTGTCCACAATACGATTGTCTGAAGAGGTTGCATCTTCCTCAAGCAGCCCAGCAAGTGCAGATGTTGCCTAATTACAGTATAATAATATTTATGAGCTTTTTTTGAAGAAAAATAGAAAAAAGTATGTATGAAGTTTGAATATGTGTGTGGGCTGTAGCTCAGGAGGTGGAGCCTCTGCGGTCAACATGTTGAAGTGTCCTTGGGCAAGATACTGAACCCCAAACTGCTCCCGATGGCCAACGGTGAGTGTGTGTGAATGTTTATCCCTACTGATGAGCATGTGTGACCTGTATGACTCTGTGTGAATGCCGACATGTGTTGTAAAGCACTTTGAGTGATCGCTAAGATTGGAAAAAGCGCTGTATAAATGCAGTCCATTTACCATTTATTAGTAGTGACGGATTACCTCAGACTTCTTCCCTTTGGCTTTGCTCTGCTGTGACGTCTTCACCTGCTCGTGGTAATTCTCCACAAGACGTGCTGCGAGCACATACAGCTTCTTCACGCGCAGTGGTCGGGTCCTTTTCTCCGCCTCCTCATCTGCTATCTGTAACCGTAGCGAGAAAACCCATGTCCATGCTATCTATATAAATAAATCAGCTACATATACATATAGAGAGTTATCAAATTGCCTAGTTCTTTTTGCCAAAACATAGAAACAATGGCCTTAAAAATACTGCTCATGGGTGCTGATGGAAGCTGAAAAGATGAATAACCACCAGTTCTTTAAAGAGCATGAAAACATTAGCCTACCTTAAACATGAGTTTGGCTGCATCAAGAAAGTGGTGGGCTTTCCGATACAGTTCCACCGCCTCTAAAGTTTTATTCTTCTCAAGAAGATGCGACGCATATTTGGAAAGAAGAGATTTGATCTCCTTCATGTTGTGGGTCCTGGCCAGTTCCACTGCTTTGTTCCACTGTAAGAAAATTATAACATTCATTCAAAGACTAATTTACGACATCATTGCTTTTGCCTGTAGCTGAAATAATAAATCACAAAAGCCAATGGTATAAATGCAACATATACTTGAGTTTTGCTTTCAGTGAAAATCTGTTTTGAATTTAAAATCCCTTTCCTGCTCCCGTTTCTGAAACCCCCTGAAAGTGACCCCTCCCTGCATATCTCACTTACAGTCAGAGCACAAAAATAAGATAACATGAGAACCCACTGTATTGTTCAGACATTCCGAGGAGGAGCCAACAGGAAAGTTAAGGAAATAGTTCAAGTGACAGCCTGTTCACCTTTTGGATTACCACAGGGTCAATGGCAGACACACATTTAAGCTAAAGCCAGCTGTGGCTTTTCAAAGTATAACAGCTGCAGCGGAAAGTTCTTTCTTTTGTCCAAACCTGAGCCGAGAACAGTTAAACAACAATCTAGAGCCAAGTGTTAAAATTAACATTGGACAAGCAAAGTTTGAGAGCAGCATTCACACTCTCTGGCTACATATCACTCAGAAAGTGGATGGGAGTGGGAGGACAGCAAAGCTGTCAAAGTGTGTGTGATGTTGCTGAGGGAATGCCGCATGTGTTCCGAGTGTCCCTTGGAAACTCTGGCGCTATAGGTGTTCTGTCCGTCTCTCACCTGGTTCAGATGGACACAGGTGTCAACGGCAGCTTTGGGCTGGTTGCACTTCAGGTAGGCCTTCACAGCTTGTTCACACATGCCCACAGTGGCAAACATTTGCCCAATATCCTGAAACACAGACATGGGAGACGATAGAGAGGACTCTGAGTCATTGATGCGTGACACTGTTACATGATGAAGCCCAAAGCAGATATGAAGGAGTTCTTTTTTGCTCCAATCGGAATTTTGGCTCACCGGTAAAAGTTTATGATTCTCTGGCAGCACAGTGGTCAGCTTTTCAAGGCCGGGATAGTCCTCCAGCATGTAGTAGCATTCTGCCAGCCTTTCCTGGTTACGACCCTGCAGGTAGTACTGCACGGCATTTAACCTTGAAACAGAAATTATTTATAGTGAGGCAAAGTTTCCTTTGATCTTAAAGTGCAGGTTTACATTTTTTTCAAGTCTTAGGACAAAACTCAAATGGCCATAAGTACAGAGATATTGGTCACGATAATAATTCCTACTGTGAGGACGTCCCCGACTACTGCTGTTCCAAAATGAATGATGGGGGACGAAACCCACACTCCTCGCTCTGTGCATGAACGCATTCTAAGGTTTAGCTGAAGCTAATATGAGGCTTCAGTGTTTTGCAGTTGGCAAAAACCCAGAGGTTAACTTATAAAGTATTTTTGTTACCTCCCAAACCACTCAGCAGGGAAACACAAGGTAAAAACAGAGGGATTTTGCACTCAAATGGCTCGGTGAGTCTTCCTGACATGAGTCCAGTGTAAGTGATGGAGGACAAATGCCATTCTGACGTTCAGTTGAAGATAATAGAGGCTTCAGCCATGTGAGATCAAGGGGGGTTACAGTGATCGATCATTTGAGAATAGATCGATCACATAGAATTGAAGGAATGTTTACCTATCCGTCAATGATGGAATCTTTTTATTAGTTTTTTTCATACCATCTGCATTTTTAGATGCTTGGCATGTACTGCTTGGTACTTATGACGGCTTAAAATGTGAGTTTTTATATTTGCATAATTCGTATATTTAGATTTCTATACCACTCGAATGATGCATATCTCCTAAACAAAGGAACAAGAACAACTTGTTTGAATAATGCAAATACATTACAGAACTCCCCACCCGAAAACAGATATACTATGCATAGCATAGGGCTGCACAATTAATCGAATAGCAATCGTTTTTACGGTTTTGGCTTCCCACAATTAGAAAGGAAGATGATAGCCGGAGACATTTATGTTTACAATGCGTGCCCCGACCATAGAAAACTTTGAGTGTTGCAGCTGCAGTCAGTCAGTAATATAGAACATGATAAACGAAAACACACCGAATTCAGATGAAGAACCTTATTTTAAGTCTTATGTTGATGCAAAGATGTGTTGATCACCAGGAATGTAGCACAACGTGCAAGTGAAAGCCGTGCTCTGTTTATTTACGTGTGAAAGTGCAATAAAATATTAGAATACATATACGAAATATATTTTGTCCCTAAAAGTCAATGAATGATCATGAATCACGTGTTCGCAATATTGATTGGTGCAGCCCTAGAGCATATTACAAATAAACCTCTAACATTGTTTCTGTACTAAATAGACTAAAAGACCAGAGAAAGAAAGGCAAAACTAAATTTCAATACCACTTCTGCCTGTCAGCAAAGTAGTCTCCAATTGCATTGTACGCCTGTTCCAGCAGAGTGTCGTCACAGTCCCCAGAGCCAGTCTTGAGCAGCTGGAGCACCCTGAACCAGTCTCCCAGCTTGATCCTCAGGCTGATGGCAAGGTCCCTACAAAGAAAGAAAACATCAACCATCATGCCTGAAGAACCGGTGGCATAGGGTTACGCTGAGTTTAAAAATGAAAAAATGAACAAAAGCAAACACGAGCCGAATCAATTAGCGGAAGTTTGTACATCACCATGAAGCTAAATGTACCTGCGATCCATATCCAAGTACATCCGCTCAGCTTCCTCAAACCTGCTGAAGTAAGCTGCCACCTCCGCCTGTTTCATGGGCTCGCTCTGCAGGTTGCCAAGTCGTTTGACGAACTCGATGCCCTGGTAGTCTTTGCAACGGACGAAGGCTTGTTCAGCCGTCTTCAGATCCAGTTTCTGGAGGGCCGCCTCAGCCAGAAGACGCCTGGAAGGTTCATAACAGAGAGAGGCGGCGGTTAGCTAGCATCACCAGGAGGGCGGAATGGCTTGATGTGTATGCATAAATCCTTATTAACAGGATTCATTTAGCAATGAAGCTGTATGAAGTCACGCAACATTCCATGACTAAAAGCGTTAATTGTAACTAAATCAAAATCTAAGTGTTTTTTTTTTACCAAATAATTGTCTGTGATCAATCCCTCCTGTGTCAAACTCAATGATTCTATCACTTAATAAGTCTATGAGATGAGTACAAAGATGATCCTTAAAGGGATAGTTCGAATGTTTTGAAGTGGGG